>JAWQEG010001007.1:22500-30385 GCA_033782935.1 Petrolisthes cinctipes | reverse complement strand
CCTGACCCCCACACCCTTCCCCCCCCCCCACACCCTGATCTGGCACTCATCCACTCTGGCCTTGAATGGTGTTGGCTGCAATGGTGTGGAAGTGGGAGGGATGGTTGGCACTGTGGGAAGGGCTGTATTATTATTATTATTATTATTATTATTATTATTATTATTATTATGTGGGAGAGATGGTTGGCACTGTGGGGAGTTGGTTGGCACATTGAGAGAGGGTTTGGATGGCACTGTTGTAATATTGGCACTATGGGATGGTTGGTTGGCACTGTGGAAATGTTGGCACTGTGGGAGGGGTTGGTTGGCACTGTAGGATGGTTGGTTGGCACTATTGGATGGTTGACTGGCACTGTGGGAGGGGTTGGTTGGCACTATTGGATGGTTGACTGGCACTGTGGGAATATTAGCACTGTGGAAATGTTGGCACTGTGAGAATGTTGGCACTATGGGAGGGGTTGGTTGGCACTGTGGGAAGGGTTGGTTGGCACTGTGGGAAGGGTTGGTTGGTTGGCACTGTGGGAAGGGTTAGTTGGCACTGTGGGAGGGGTTGGTTGGCACTGTGGGAGGGGTTGGTTGGCACTGTGGGAGGGGTTGGTTGGCACTGTGGGAGGGGTTGGTTGGCACTGTGGGAGGGGGTTGGTTGGCACTGTGGGAGGGGTTGGTTGGCACTGTGGGAGGGGGTTGGTTGGCACTGTGGGAGGGGTTGGGGCACTGTGGGAGGGGTTGGGGCACTGTGGGATGGTTGGTTGGCACTGTTGGAGGGGTTGGTTGGCACTGTGGGATGGTTGGTTGGCACTGTGGGAGGGGGTTGGTTGGCACCTTGGGAATGTTGGCACTGTGGGAGGGGTTGGGGGCACTGTGGGAGGGGTTGGTTGGGCACTGGGAGGGGTTGGTTGGCACTATGGGAGGGGGTTGGTTGGCACTGTGGGAGGGGTTGGTTGGCACTGTGGGAGGGGTTGGTTGGTTGGCACTGTAATAATGTTGGCACCATGAGTAATATAGCACACAGCTGGACCGAGTCAAGGAAAGTGTCATCCTGAGTCATCCCCTTCCCTTCTCTCTTTCTCTCTCTCTCTCTCTCTCTCTCTCTCTCTCTCTCTCTCTCTCTCTCTCTCTCTCTCTCTCTCTCTCTCTCTCTCTCTCTCTCTCTCTCTCTCTCTCTCTCTCTCTCTCTCTCTCTCTCTCTCTCTCTCTCTGTGTGTGTGTGTGTGTGTGTGTGTGTGTGTTTTGGCTCTAGGTAGGTGGTATATCGTGTCCTGGGAGGCAGCAGAGATTGGTCACGTCCTCCGCCATTTTGTTTCCCTCTGCTACTCCTCTATACCTACCTACCTACCTACCTACTTACCTACCTACCTACCCTCCTACCTACTTACCTACCTACCTACCTACCTACCTACCTACCTACCTACCTACCTACCTACCTACCTACCTACCCACCCACCTACCTACCTACCTACCTACCTACCTACCTACCTACCCTCCTACCTACCTACCCTCCTACCCTCCTACCTACCTACCTACCTACCTACCTACCTACCTACCTACCTACCTACCTACCTACCTACCTACCTACCTACCTACCTACCTACCTACCTACCTACCTACCTACCTTCCTACAACAACTGCTACAAGTAACCAGTCAGCTCCACAATCAAACAGTAGTTAATTTGTATCTCTCGAGTATTAGACGGGTTCCCTAGTTACGTGACATTACCCTCTTCCCTCTCTCGTTCCCCTTCCTTCCTTATCTCGTCCCCCTTCCTTCCCTCTCTCATCCCCCTTCCTCCCTTCTCTCGTCCCCCTTCCTTCCTTCTCTCGTCCCCCCTTCCTTCCTTCATTCTCAGGCTCTCCCATCCCACAGTCTTACTTCATCTAGCTCTTTCACACACGATCTTTTCTTCTCTATCCCTTTACATATTTATCAGGCTGTGTGGTCGAGGCTGAGGCTACATAGAAACTTTACAGTACTCCATTGTTAGAGAATATCATTTATTGGCTCTATGGGAAGTGGGACTGTGTTGAGTGGATCTGTGACAAGCCAACAGTTCTCTTAACTAAAATTATTAAGGGGATTATATACTTGGATACCAGGAAACAGAACCAGGTTAACATATTAATGGTGGCCTGTTGCTTAGAATAGTTTGGAGGAATCAGTTGCTCGAGATTTACCAACACTGTATACTCACCCCCTTAATGACCCTATGATCGTGTATGAGAGTTGATGGCTTCTGATTCCTCCTGACTATGCCACGAAACAAGATCCTTCAATATAGGTGTGTGTGTTTCGTAGCAATATTTGAAGGACTCACTAACTAACCTCCAATTTTCTTACTACATCACGGGGTCCCTTAAGGCAAGTACGCTACCACTTTATAATATTATGGATTTTGACGTCCCTTCGGTCCCACATCAGTCACTTTGATTATATATTTCTCTTCTTCAATCTCTTCATTTCTTCTTGTTCTTCTGTGAGTGTTTGTTGTCCCTCCTCCCCAGTTTCTTTTTTAGATAACACGTGTCCCTTGCTTTTGTTCAGCCGTTTGTATTTTCTTTCCAATCACCTACTCACTTTCTCACTCGCTTTCTTACTCACCCAATTATTCGCTCTCTCAATCACTCACTCACCCACTCACTCGCTCTCTCAAACACCCATCCACTCACCCCACTCACTCGCTCTCTCAAACACTCAAACACCCACTCGCTCGCTCTCTCAATCATTCACTCACTCACCCACTCACTCGCTATCTCAAACTCCCACCCACTTACCCACTCACTCGCTATCTCAAACACTCACCCACCCACTTACCCACTCACTCGCTCTCTCAAACACCCACCCACCCACTCACTCACCCACTCACTCACCCCACTCACCCACTCACTCAATCAAGCAGTCAGTCAGATAATAAGCAAATCAATCAATCAATCATGACACTGGTTACCGTATATTAATCTTTTTTTCACCAAGACCTAATAGCTTCCCGTGAGATATTTACTAAGGATGGTTGATGCATTTGACTTGATGTTTTTTTTTTTTTTTTTGTCTGCAGTACCCATCCAGGGGCGACACGACGTAAGTGGAGGAGAAACCTTTGAGATGGTATTTTGGAAGGCAACTGAATCCTCTAAACTATGTTGTCACGAAACAGTTCCCCTATTAGCAATGTGGTGGTGAGTGACTTGTTTTCATGGTATAGTTTGGAGGAATCAGTAGCCCTCCAATTTACCCCCTCCCCCCCCAAAAAAAAAAAAAAAAAAGCTGCTCCCCCCCATTGAACTTAAGGGGGTGCGGAAATAGGGGGACAGGCTTGTGATGGGGGGGGGGGGGTGCGGGGGGTGCGGGAGTAGGGGACAGGCTTGGTGGGGTTTTGGGGGGTGCGGGAGTAGGGGGGCAGGCTTTGGGGAGGGGGGGGGGGGGGGAGTTAGGGGTGTGCGGGAATAGGTTACAGGCTTTCTACCCCCCCCCCCAAGCCTGTCCCCCCTATTCCCCCCCCCCAAGTCCCCCCCCCCAAGCCTGTCCCCTACTCCCGTACCCCCTTAATTAACTTGATGTTGTATGAAATATATTTAGTATCAATAAGAATGACTCGTCAACCAATCATACGTAATGGTCCTTATGTCACTCTTATTCTGAAGCTTTTTTGTGTGATGAATCATGATGTGCTGCTTCCCTCCTAAGACTCATGATGCCTCAGAGTAAGAGTGACACAAGAGACATTTCATGCTCCGGAAGCCCAACTCTTTAAGTGCCAAAATGTTTATACTACAAGAATGTTTATAAGGAAGGAATTTTTTTTTATTAATGGGTAGATTCGTGTGGTCCTGGTATTGCTTTTTGTGGATGGATGGTTGGATTGCTGGAGTGGATGAGTGGACGGGCTGTGGTTGTGGAGTGGATGAGTGGATGGGTTGTAAAGTGGATGGGTTGTGGAGTGGATGAGTGTTCGAGTTGTGGATTGGATGAGTTGATGGGTTGTGAAGTGGGTGAAAAGATGGATAGCTGGAGTGGATGAGTGGACGGGTTGTGGTTGTGGAGTGGATGAGTGGATGGGTTGTGAAGTGGATGAAAGGATGGATAGCTGGAGTGGATGAGTGGACGGGTTGTAAAGTGGGTGAGTGGATAGGTTGTGAAGTGGGTGAAAAGATGGATAGCTGGAGTGGATGAGTGGACGGGTTGTGGTTGTGGAGTGGATGGGTTGTGGAGTGGATGAGTGGATGGGTTGTGGAGTGGATGTGTGGATGGGTTGTGGAGTGGATGAGTGTTCGAGTTGTGGAGTGGATGAGTGGATGGGTTGTGGAGTGGATGAGTTGATGGGTTGTGGAGTGGATGAGTGGATGGGTTGTAAAGTGGATGAGTGGATGAGTTGTGGAGTGGATGAGTGGATGGGTTGTGAAGTGGATGGGTTGTGGAGTGGATGAGTGGATGGGTTGTGGAGTGGATGAGTGTTCGAGTTGTGGATTGGATGAGTGGATGGGTTGTGGAGTGGATGAGTGGATGGGTTGTGGAGTGGATGAGTGTTCGAGTTGTGGATTGGATGAGTGGATGGGTTGTGGAGTGGATGGGTTGTGGAGTGGATGAGTGGATGGGTTGTGGAGTGGATGAGTGTTCGAGTTGTGGAATGGATGAGTGTTCGAGTGGATGAGTGGATGGGTTGTGGAGTGGATGAGTGGATGGGTTGTGAAGTGGATAGGTTGTGGAGTGAATGAGTGGATGGGTTGTGGAGTGGATGAGTGGATGGGTTGTAGAGTGGATGAGTGGATGGGTTGTAGAGTGAATGAGATGTGAAGTGGATGAGTGGATGGGTTGTGAAGTGGGTCATTGTGTTAGGTGAAGAATAAATCGCAAAGTTGGTTGAGGATGGAATTTTCCGTCCGTTGAGAGTGTGTTGGACCGTTATTTCCGTTAAAGAGTGAACCGTTATTTCCGTTAAAGAGTGAACCGTTATTTCCGTTAAAAAAAGTGTACAGTTATTCCCGTTAAAGAGTGGACCGTTATTTCCGTTAAAGAGTGAACCTTTATTTCCGTTAAAGAGTGAACCCTTATTTCCGTTAAAGAGTGAACAGTTATTTCAGTTAAAGAATCAACCGTTATTTCCGTTATTTCAGTTAAAGAATCAACCGTTATGCCGTTTGAAAAGAGGATCGTTATAGCCTACCATTTAAAAAGACCTGCTGAATATTTAGTGTTTGTTACAATGGAAATTCGTCAATGACCCGGTGAATGGGATGGGATTGGCTGTATGGCCTAACTAACTCTTGGACTAAATATCATCCTTGTGGTATTGGTGTTGGTGGTGGTGTCGTCATCGGTACTGCTAGGAATGTGGTCTCGGGGAAAGGGAGCTTAACGAAGGAATTTTGACCTTAAAAAGTTCCTCTGGCATAATTTTACAGTGTGGTGTTGATGGTATGCAGTAATTATTATGAGGTGTATTGGTGGATGTAGTGGTAGGTAGAATTTAGAGGAATAATAATTGGTGGAGGAAGTGGTAGAATTTAGAGGAATAATAATTAATTGGTGGAGGAAGTGGAGGTGTTGGTGTTGGTATTGGTGGTGAATAAAATAGCAAATTAACTTTCCTTCCTGGCTCGAGTGGATGGATGGGTGGGTGGATAGTGGTGGTGGCTACTTGGCTGGCTGAGCACAGTTGCCACTTCTCTACCCTCAACCTCACTCTCCCATTTTAGCAATTTTGAACGTGAGACGGAGGCGTGGACGTGATTGGCGGAGGCACCGGGCCAGGGAGAATGGGGCAGGCAAGGTGGAGAGGAGGGAGGGAATGAAGTAAGGAAGGATGGTGGGTAGGGGGAGGAGGGCTGTTCTATTTTCTACCGTTTTATTTCTGTGTGTCGGAGGTGTGGTAGAGGTGCAGAGGCTTGTTGGGCCTCAGTGTGGCAGCAGGTTGGCCGGACTCCCCTGCTCGCGCTCCCTCCTTGCCCTAGAACAGTGTAAGTTGAAGTGTTTTATATAGGCGTCTTGGGTTCTACGCATCTCGACTGTCTCTCTTCCTCTCCCTCTCTGGCGGACGCGCGCTTGGAGAAAAAGGGCGCGAAGAGGGACCCGCTTGTTGTTACCCGCTGCTGTTGTTGCTGCTTCTATTATACTTCGTCCATCCTCCTTCAAATGCGAGTGGAGATTTCTTCCTACGATTTCCCCCCATCCCCCCTCGACCGTACACTTTGAGCAGCTGTGTGTGTGTGAGAGAGATAGAGAGGCCCACGTTTTTCATAAGAAGGAGTGAAAGGAAGTGCGTGAGTGAGAGGAGGAGACAGCATTGTGGGAGTGGGTGTGAAAGTCGCTCTCGTTGTGTATATGAGGATAAGGCAGGGATAACGAACGTACATACAATAAAAATTAAATAATTATATATAACCCTTCACGCACATAGATGAAATAGTAACAGAAAATTCACAAATCATAGCAGCATAAACATATTAAAAGGAGATCCGAGCACGAGTTGGTCAGTGTTGGTTAGAAGTCAGAAGAGTGAGGAATATATTCACCTCTGGTATCTCTAATGATATGCAAGAAGAACTCTCATCATGGTGTTTACGATGATGTGGTGCCGGTACGATGGCTGTGTAGTGTGTCTTTGGAGTCATCGTATACCAGTACTACACCATCGTCAACACCATGGATTTTTTGTTCTTGCATACGGCCCCTCCTCAGTCAGTGTCTTGGTGTGTAGTGGTGTGCTGTAGGGGTCGCAGGAACTCTCGTCTTCATAGGGACACGTACATTAGTTTATGTCGGCTAACTGTACCATAAATCGGTTTGGAGGAATCATTTAATGTTGTTTTTGGGGTCGAATTGAAGGTCTGCTTAGCCCTCCAAACTATGCTACAGAACAGATCCACTCCTTGAGATGGTCTGTTTCCTGACATAGATTGATGGAGTCAGTAGTAACCATACATAGCATCCAAAAAAATATACGATTCCCTTAAACCGACAGAATCTTAAGCCCTTCAATAAAGTAATCCTGTTGTAGGTAGGCAGATTGGAGGGCTAGTAATTCCTCCAAACTCTGCCTGGAAACAAGGTGCCTATGCATTCCAAATAGGAGATCTGTTTTTTGACAGAGTATAGAGAAACCAGTAGTCATTCAATGCTCCGAGAATAGATTATATACCTCCTTAAGGGGACGTAGCTAGGGTTTATTTGATAAGAAAGGTTAGTTGGCTAGTTGGTTAGTGAGTTAGTGAGTTAGATTGTTAGTAAGTTAGTTAGTTAGTTAGTTCGTTAGTCGGTCAGTTAGTGAGTTAGTTAGTTACTTAGCTAGTTCGTTAATTAGTTAGTTAGTCAGTCAGTTAGTTAGTTAGTTAGTGAATTAGCTAGTTAGTCAGTTTGTTAGTGAATTAATAACATTTAAGTGATTTTTTTTAAGAATAATCATATCAAATCATGGACAGTAACTCACAACCCGTATAAATATCACATCTTAATAATAATCAGAATTTTTGTCTCTGATTCTGTCATGGAAGTTTTAGCGATTAAAATAAATATATTATTTATGTTAATGTGAATTAAGTGTAAAATAATTAATTGATTCAACTGAGTGAAAAAATATATTGATCCAAAGATACCAATTTAGTGATATTTCCTATAAATCTAGCAGCTTATTATGTCAATTATTATTACTTAATTAATGCGGTGATATGCAGTGTTGCCAGTCGGACATTCAGATGCTGGTATACAGTCAGTGTTACCAGATGATTGTTGAGAGATTATTATTATTATTATTATTATTATTATTATTATTATTATTATTATTATTATTATTATTATTATTATTATTATTATTATTATTATTATTATTATTATTATTATTATTATAAGAATAAAACTCGTCAAAACACATGGATAATGATGATGATGACGTTGAGA
>JAWQEG010001007.1:5000-20000 GCA_033782935.1 Petrolisthes cinctipes | reverse complement strand
GTGTGTGTGTGTGTGTGTGTGTGTGTGTGTGTGTGTGTGTGCCAAGGTAAATAATACAAGTTAGTGTGTACGTGTACAATATGTAGGACAACTAAGTAATGTTAACAGTTGGCCAGATGTGACACCGGATCCACCTCATTGGTTGGCTAAATATGGCTCACGTGGAGGCGGCAGTCATGTGACGGCGCAGGCGCAGTTCGCTTGCCAAGAAACCCAACCTGCGCAGGCTATTCTTGGCTTGGCGCAGGGGCGGGTTGGCTGCTGACTCGAGCCGGCCTCTAATTGGTCCAAATCCTTCCTCATATTATGTTTACTGCTTACATATTTATAATGTACGCTTATAATCTTATCGTAGATCTTTATGTCTCGACTATTTTCATATCGTATAATTACTTCAAGTCTTCTTTTCTAATTGGAGTTGTTGCAGTTATCACGTCTAAGTCTCGTATTATTATTATTATTATTATTATTTTCTTTAAGTCTTGTTTCATCATTAGAGGATTCACATACCACGTTCTTAGTCTTGGTTCTTCGTTTCCAAGTTTTGTTTTATGATTGGAGTCTCAGTGTTTTATTTATCATGTTCCAGTTGTTGTTTTATCAGGGTTTTATGTTCAAGTTTATGTGTTTTATCATTGTTTTTTATGAGTTTCAGCCAGGGTTATACCAAAGAGAAGAATTTTTTATATATTTTATGCTTGACCTGTATATATAAAAGTTATCTAAATCTTACACGTTATATTCAAGTTTACATGTTTTACCATTAGTTTTATGAGGTTCAGCCAGGGTTATACCAATGAGAAGAATTGTTTATATATTTTATGCATGACCTGTATATAAAAAAGTGATCTAAATCTTACACGTTGCCTTGTCTCTTTTTTCCTCCCCAGACCTAACACACCGCCATCATGTCTGACGACGAATCAGCTTATTCGTAAGTACTCGTCTCTCTTTTAAAATATATATTTGGACTTCGATTTTTTTTTTTTTGAGATCAAGTGTCATTATAATTTTCAAAGGGGATTTAACTACAGTAGTGCGGTAGATGTAAGTTCTTTAGATAGATTATAAAGTCGTTCATCTTTTTTATGATTCTCAGGAGTTTACGATGAGACAGAAATGGATTTGAGAGATTTAAAATAAGTGATGTGGGTCGTAAATAAATAAACAAATGAATAATTATAGGCTTCAGAGTAGGAATGGCAATATAATCAAGAGAAAAAAAGTTTAATTTGATTACTTTTCTTTGCCACCTTGATATTGTTGTTGATGTTGATGTTGCAATGTAGGTTTATATTCCACTTTCAACATCATCATCAACACCATCAACATCAGTATAGCCGAGGTAGTTTGACTGTCACACATAGAGTTAGGTGGAGGAATAATGGTAATAGTAGCTTTAACTCTAAAGTATATTAAGGGGGAAGTCCAGTGTTGGTCTATTTGGAGCCACTGATTCCTCCAAACTATTCCAAGCAACAGGCCAACATTAATTAATTTTATTTATTTGGTCCTGTTTCCTTGCATACTCTGGAGGAATCAAGGCACTCCAATGAACCGAAAGTGTACTATCCCCTTAATTAACTAAAAGAGCTCCTTCATGGTGTGTCATTAGTTCTATTCTTAGTTCTTGATAATTTTGATAATATCGTCAATGTTGTACTGGGTAACTGTATTTAGTCATATGGGAAATTATATACATTCATTTTAATTTTCTTATTTTCCCCGTGATCTGTTTGTATTATTTTCTACACTGATATGACTTTTTTAAGTTTGTTATCATATTTATATTTTCATGTGATTTTTTTTTTTCCTTTTGCTCTTGATTCTACTTTGACTTGACTTTAATATTTTCATGATGATAAATTTTGATTGCAATGTGATATTTGATGTATTAATTGTTCTTTCACAGAGATGCCGAGTAAGTAAACGAGATGGAAAGTGGAGAGAGTGGGAATACCGAGGTGTGGGAGTCGTGAGGGAGAATGAAGTGTATAATCCATTACTATATTACTCTTAGTTGTTGATGTTGTTGTTGTTGTTGTTGTTCCAGGACTGTATTTCCAGACCCAATGTTCTTGTTCTTGTTGTTCTTGTTTTGTTCCACACTAATGGTACCGTGTGTGTGTCTGTGGTGGTTGGTGTTCCAGATTCCTTTTACATTTAGTTCCATTCCTTTACTCCTCATCATCCCTTTTGGTTTTTCTTTCCAGACTCGTAGATTTTAGTTTGGTTAGTCTTCGTAGTTATTCCAGACCCCCATACTTTAATACTTAAGTTGTTCCAGACCCCAAAATTTAATACTTAGGTTGTTCCAGACCCCAAATTTCGATACTTTTAAGTTATTCCAGACCCCAAAATTTCGATACTTAGGTTGTTCCAGACCCAAAATTTGAATACTTTAAATTTTTCAAGATCTACCTTTGAATATTCCTGTTGTTTCAGTCTTAATAGTCAAGTAATTCTAGACTCCTGGCATTAATACCTCACCACATTAGATAGAGTTGAATAAGGCCACTTTAAGCTCTGGACATATAATTATTCAAGTAATTGTAGTCCTGAAATCAGGAACACTAATTTGTAGACATTGTGATTATGCCGTCTGAGTGTTGGTCTTAAACTCCAATCAATCCTGGAATAATTTTAGACCTCACTGTCTTGAGTTAATGTGTCCAGACGGTGTTGATTCGTCCCTACAAATATTTACTAAGCATCCTTCCTCAAAGCTAAACACCAACCATCCAGTTATTATTTATTGTTAATGCATAAATTCCACGTCATTTTTTAATTCTTTCTTTCTGTGACACCCTGTTGAAGTGATGTTGCACTATAGTTTAGTTTGTATCGCGTTGCAGAGCTCCCTCCCTTCATGTGGTTGCAAGGACTGTCTACTGTGTTGTGATCCCGTGTTTACTTTTTTTTCATGAGTTGCAGGATGTTATAGTCAGCATTCGTGTCAACCCTACGCACCTTGTGATTGTTGTTATTGTTGTTGTTGTTGTTTATCCCCCGTCTGGTCTGTTTATTTGTTCCCGTTACTGTCTTCCCGGTTCCCATGACCCCTAAATTACACTCCACTTTATTGCTTTTTTTAACCTAGCCAAAATCCCTCTTATCATCCTTCGTCTGTTTTCCCTCGAGTGTTGTTAATTAAAGCAGCCAGGCCGAGGAGGATCACTGCTGCTGGGTTACCAATGCTGATGCCAGTTAAAAAAATCCCTTTGGTGTTGTTGTGTCGGAAAGAGAAGACAAAAGATTTATTCCTTTTCGTTTTTATTTTGCGAGAGTATGAAACTTGGTTGTGGTATTATTGAGTTTTGTTTGATAGTACCACGCTTAGGCTTCTTTCTCTCCTTGCCCCGACCCACAAACTGTCTGGTACCCAATACTCAGCCAGCTCCTCCTCACATCTCGACTCCTAAACTCTCAAACTATATCACGTTGACAGTATAAGGAAAGTCCACAGTGCTTTAGAGACACTTGAAAATGTTAAGCCTAATATCAGTTACTATTTGCCTGACTTTCAAGAGACGTACAGGCATAGAATTCCTTCCTTCAGTTTAGTCAGTGCCAAAGATAATTGCAGTACCGAAGACTTTAAATAGCTTGCTGTGTGATGAGTTGAGATGAGATGTGAAGTTGGAGTCAAGTGTCTTAAGGACCCTGTGATCGTGTATGATAATTATTGGAGACTTCTGATTCCTCCTGACTATAACATGAAACAAGCTCCTTCCATTTAGGTGTGTGTGTTTCGTGGGTGGCAATATTTGAAGGACTCATTTGCCTCCAATTTTCTGACTACATCACAGGGTTCCTTAAAGTACTAACAATAAATCCAAACAACCACGCTCACCACAGACATGCACTAAAATGATAACCCATAAACGTTCCAGCAATGCCGAGGCAAGCAAGCAAGATAGCAAGCCTTAAACACATAAAACTAAAGAAAAACTAAATAATAACCGACAGACAAACAAATCAACCATAAAAATAACCGTGTTTACATTTTCGCGCAAATCAAATCTACGGGATCGACACACACGATTTCACTAACTTTGCTCGTCCCTCCCCCTCACGGCCAGCGAAGAAAATTTAGTACCACCATGCCATTCATTTATTTATTCTTCTCATGATGGATATTTTTTCTATCTTTGTAAGTTGTTGTTGTTATTGTGCTAAAGGCCAGACGGTATGCACATTTTACAGAGCAAGCGAAGGTGAGGAATATGAAGAGACGACCACACGAGAGAAAGTGAAGGAGGATACGGAAGATGAGGAGTAAGTCAGTTTTTGCGAATTCGCCTCTATCGCTTTTTCCTCTCGAGAAATTATTATTATTATTATTATCATTTACATTGGCCTCTTATCACTGTCACTATTATTATTATTATTATTATTATTATTACTACTCCTAGCGCTGTTTATCAATACTATTCTCATGGTGTTATTTTGCACATTTTGTTCGCATTTCTTTGATTATTTTGCATTTTTCTCTATCTCTTCTCTCTCTGGGTACATCTGCCTTCTGCTCGCCTCAAAGCCTCATCCGTTACTTCCCTTCACTTTACCATTCACTGATCCTTGTGAGGCGAGGCGGACCTTACCCTCTGCTGGTCAACTGGTGCTCACAATACTTAATCAAGGGACCCTGTGATGTTGTCAGAAAATTGGGGGTAAATGAGTCCTTCAAATATTGCCACGAAACACACGCACCTATAAGGAAGGAGCTTGATTTGTGGCATGGTCAGGAGGAATCGGAAGCCTCTATTTTTCATACACAATCACAGGGTCCTTAAGGGGATAATATACTTTTGGTACATACATCAGTGAGCCTTGATTCCTCCATTATATCCACGAAACAGAACCTAATTAATAGTGATAATAATGGTGGCCTGTTGCCTGGAATAGTTTGGAAGAATCATAATGCTCCAGATGTACCAAAACTGTACTATCCCCATGATATATAATACTATTTGAGAAGAAAGACCTCTGTCGGCTGGGGATCGAACCCACATCATCAATCTGAGCATTTCCACCACTTGACACAGAATGACTGAAAACTATACGCTGGAAAACCTGGATTGCTGGAAGTAAAATAAATAATTAATACACAACACACAATCGGCTCATTTGATAAGGATGGTATCGAAAACACTTTGAACGATAAAGTTATTACGAAATGTTTATCATACTTTGCTGTAAATTTGGCGATGACAAGCTATAGAATTCATTAAATATAAAGAGCCACATCGTAACAAAACACATACAACTTCACTAAACCAACAAAAGCATGTGTTCTCCTCCCTCCCTATCCCCATGAAACCCTTTAATTAATCCACCCACCACCTCCTCCTACAGAAGTAAACACAAAAATCATCACATGGAACTGATGTAAAAATCCACGGTATATACCATCAGGCCAGACGACACCCTCAAAAAAAAAAAAAAAAAAAATGCATAAAAATATATATAAAAAAAATACAAAACACAACCTCTAATAACGTTTAGAACCTGTAGTGGTCTGCTGTGATAAAGTCCCTCCAAACCCCACCGCCCCCCCTCCCCCTCACCACCTCCACTGTTGATGCGACTGTATAATTATCTTGTTCTGGCTCCCCTTTTCCTCTGTCACTCCCTCTGTACTGCTTATTGTCCGGTTATTTAATTTTTTTTTTCATATATATATATATAATCCTGCTTTTATTGTTTGTGTGTAAATAGCTCTCACGTCGTGTGTTCTGAAGTGTGTGTGTGTGTGTGTGTGTGTGTGTGTGTGTGTGTGTGTGTGTGTGCTTTATGCTGCACGTTGCTATGTTCATTTTAATATTGTATTGATGATATTTTTTTTTGTTCTCCTCTTTGCTTTATCCATTCCCTCTTCGTTAGTGTAAGATAATAGAATAATTTTTAATTATGTTTTTTTGTATGTTTGTGTAACTTTGCTCCAACATAATAATGATAGTTTTATAATTATAATTGCTAAGGTTATCTGATATTAATAACCACTTATAAGTGATTATTGCAATAGCGAATAGCCTTACCGCAAGTTGCATGGTCAGCCTCTTTAAGGGAAGTAACCTAGTGTGAGAAATTACGAGGTTTCTGATTCCTCCAAACTACATCAGGAAACAGAATCCCTCCGTATTTTTTTTTTTTTTTTTTTGTAGAATTAGGAGGGCTATGTATGCTTCAATTTGCCCACAACTGGTTACTTCCCTTAATTAAACATTGGTTGAATTCTTGATTGTTTATCCTCCACTTTTGTTCTGAAGAAAAATCGTACAAAGCAAAGGAATATTCTTACAAGGACGGCTCATCAATTTGTAGTCTCTTACAGTATTATTATTATTATTATTATTATTATTATATATAACAGATTTACATAGTTGCATTTTCAGTATTATTCTCTTTAGATGAACTGCAGCCGAGATATGATTTTTCTTAATTAAACATGGAGAGAAAAACTACTCAAGAAATTCATATTAGAAGCATCATTAGTCATTAGTCGATTTGTGCATTTTATAAGATAGTCTGCATTTATAGAGTTCTAGTTGTGTTTTCTTAGAATTTTGCCTTATAATATAATCTTCACCTCAAGTGAAAGTTTGCTTCTTCTGTCTTAGCGGCAATAGGATCTCTTTTTATAAATTTGTATGCTATGTTGCGATAGATAGATACTGAGACAATCTTTTCGACTCTTTCTTTGCAGGAAGTACGTAAAACACCCAAGCAACAACATTATTAAGTTTTGTTGATTGGTCGCACCTCCTGTTAAATCCTATACTAACCACACAGCCTCTTTCTTGCCTTACCGATTGATGTCTTTACTAACCTAACCTAACCTAACCTAACCTAACCACACAGCCTCTTACCTTACCGATTGATGTCTTTACTAACCTAACCTAACCTAACCTAACCTAACCACACAGCCTCTTGCCTTATCGATTGATGTCTTTACTAACCTAACCTAACCTAACCTAACCTAACCACACATTGCTGATTGATTTTTACCATGGGATAACTGAGCCAAACATTGTTGATGAAATTCATAACCACTTGTTCAATACGAAAGCATGTCAATATTTTTTTCTTTATCGTTCAGTAATATTGATTTGGTGTTGTTTTATAATCTGTGAATTATGCACCTTCATGTTATGTAAAGGTAATATTATTTTAATTCAATGTTACGTACAGTTGAACGCAGAAATAATTATATTCTTTTATATGATACGTTGTGAGATCCGGAATTATTATTATTTTTGTTTTTTCTTAATAAATATCAAGATATGACAACTTTGGTGTTTGTCACTTTGTATTCTTGTTACAGCCTGATTTGTTATTCATTCATACATCTTTAATTATCACTCCTATTGGTTTACTGTCTATTTAAAGTTGTAAATTATCACCAGAACAACGGTTATGTGTATCATTACTTCTGTTCGCAACTGTACAATATCTGTCTGTAATAATTCAACCTACAATAAGTATTCATTAATTGAAATGAAAAATCAAAAGCATTTTTTCTTGTATTAGACTTCACTGATATTTGTGAATAAGGGATTTGTGATGTCAGCGAATTTGAGACTATTATTTCCTCCAAAATGTACAACAAAACAATACCTACACACGAGTCTCTTTCTTGGCATCATTTGAAGAATTTATTCACAACATCACATTCCCTATAATAATCAGTGGAGGATACGACATGTTTATGATACACTCAAACCTAACCAAACTTGAACATAAGAATGAATGTCTATATAATAACATTACTGTTTTGATTGTTGTTGAAAAATTGAGTTACAAAAGTGACAAATTTTTCTTTCATGTATATGTATATATTTACATGTATGAGTATAATTAAGCACATGTACCCCTGCTAATTTACACTAAGCAATATTGATGAAATAATAAATACCTTCATCATTTATATTAAACAAGACCACTACGGTATGGTGATCAGTAAAGGACGTTAATTTTTATGTGTATCAATATTTTTTCTAACATTTTTAAGTGAAACCTGATTTGTAACCTCAACCAACCGTGTTATTATTTCGTGCATGATCTCAAATTTTGACAGCATTGTGATACTTTATGAATTTGTTAAATGATTAATTACGTGTTGAATCAAATCTGTGACACCGTGGTATTAAGAACAAAGTCTTTTGCACGTATTTTTCTCTGTAAAAACAATTACTATACATACTATTCTAATGTAGCCAAATCCAAGCTGATAATTTTGAGCAATTTCCATATTTATTATCATTCTTACGTAGACATAATTATTAAAACTGCATGGGCTTTTAACTCAGTAAGATCCAAGTCGACATATAAATAAAAAAAGCACTATTCAAAATTTAGTAGTTTTGTAACGAAGAAAAAATGCCGTGAAGAAAAAAATTAGTGAAAATCTGCAAGCATCAGTTTACTAATGATATGTTTTATCTTTTTCCTCTCCTTCCATCACCTCTTCTCGCTGCTCACCGTCACAGGAGGAAGAAGAAGTAAGTATATATAGTGTTTTCATCGTATTCTATCATGAGTATAATAGTGTTTCCAAATAGCTTTAAGGATAATTATTTCATTCTTGAGACATCTAGATTATATTCACTCCTTAATCTAACCTCCTGCTTAAGGGGGTGCGGGAATAGGGGGACAGGCTTGGGTGGGGGGGGGGGGGGTTAGGGGGGTGCGGGAGTAGGGGACAGGCTTGGGGGGGTTTTGGGGGGTGCGGGAGTAGGGGGACAGGCTTGGGGGGGGGGGATAAGAGGGTGCAGGAATAGAGGACAGGCTTTCTACCCACCCCAAGCCTGTCCCCCTGTTCCCACACACCCCTAAACCCCCCACAAGCCTGCCTGTCCCCTACTCCCTTAATCTAAACATGATCTAGCACCACCTAACTCAATCTAATAAAAAAAAAATTAACAGGGGAGATGAGGGAGCTAACTTCCTCAAGAGTCGGCAACAGATGAAGATGTCTGAGCTTGACGAGCAGTTGGCTGAGTACATCGCTGAGTGGAGGAAGCAGAGGGCCAAGGAGGAGGATGAACTCAGGAGACTCAAGGATAAGCAGGCCAAGAGGAAGGTGAGTGAGTGATGATGGAGGCTGGTTTATAAGTTTGTATGTAAACAGTAAATAGGGGATGAACTTATTATTACACTCAAGGAAAAGAAGGTCAAGAAAGAAGAAGGTTGGTTGGTTGGTTGGTTGGTTGGTTGGTTGGTGATGGATGCTTGTTATTGCTTTATTTATTTCTCTGTAAAGTAAGTAGTTTATGGGTCAGGGTTAGGGGATAAGAGGGGATGAACTTATTATTACACTCAAGGAAAAGAAGGCCAAGAAAGAAGAAGCTTGGTTGGTTGGTTGGTTGATGATGGATGCTTGTTATTGCTTTATTTATTTATTTATTTATTTCTATGTATATAAAGTAAATAGTTTGTGGGTCAAGGTTGGATAAGGGGCACAAAAAAAATAAAAATAAAGTGGGAGATAAAAAAAACAACAACATATTTTCATATCAGATAGATTTACAATTATTCTTTCCTTCCTTCCTTCATTCCTTCACACCTTCCTTCCTCTCTCCTCCAGGTCCTCCGTGCCGAAGAAGAGAAGAAGCTGACGGAGCAGAAGAAGGCCGAGGAGGAGAGGAAAATGCGCGAAGACTCTGAGAGGAAGCACCGCGAGCAGGAGGAGAAGAGGAAGAGGCTGGAAGAGGCTGAGAAGAAGAGGCAGGCTATGATGAAAGGATCCAGCGTGAGTCAAAACTATTGGACATTTATTTAGTTATTTATTTATTTAGTCAGTCATTCATTTATTCATTCATTCGTGTTTTCCTAGATTTATTTCATTCCTTTTTTTTTTTTCCCCTTTTCAGCAGTTCTCTCCTTCTCTTTCCATCTTTAATCTTTCGTTTTTTCATTCCCTTTCTTTATCAGCAGTTCTTTCCTTCTCCTTCTCTTTCCTTCCTTCATTCGTGCTTCCTTAATTAAATTGATTCTATTCCTGTACTTCTTTTTCAGCAGTTCTTTCCTTCTCCTTCTCTTTCCTTCCTTCCTTCATTCGTGCCTTCTTAGATTTCTTTCATTCCTTTATCATTTGTTTTTGTTTTCAGCAGTTCTCTCCTTCTCCTTCCTTTCAATGCTATCATTTGTGCATATCTATATTCTTTTCATTTTTTTTCCTCACTCTTACCTTCCTATCGTTTTTATTATATCTTCCCTCTTTCTTACTTAGTTTCCCCAAGTACTTCATATTATGCCCTCTTTCTTCTTCCATCATACGTATTCCTCTGATTATTTTGTCTTTCTACATCTTCTTCTTCACCTCTCTTCTTCTTCTAGCCTTGACTGTACATGCCAGCGGACTTTTCCAAACGATGATAACAATAAATTCTTCACAAAATTTATCACCCCACATCACTATCTTGTCGTCCCTCACACTCATGTACTTTCTCCTCTTTTGTCTGTTTTCAGGTTATATTATTAATTATTATTATTATTATTATTATTATTATTATTGTCTCCCTGTTCCCCCATCTCTTTCCACAACTCTGTATAATTACTGTCATATGTTTTGAAGTTTCAGGAAAGTAGGTTGTAGCGTATAAATGTAAAATATATATTTATCTTATAATTAACATTAGACACACACACACAGATCACTAAACACACACATACACACACACACACACACACACACACACACACACACACACACACACACACACACACACACACACACACACACACACACACACACACACACACACACACACACACACGCATGTACAGTTGCGAACATATGAAACAGACACACATACAAACTAGCCCCGTATTGAGCATAATAGGGAAGTTGGGCTGGCCACCATATTATAATGCTCGATGTGGGGCCCCGTTTCAAGTGTACCTGTTTCAAGTGTCTGAAACTGTACATCAACGTATTGTATATTCGAAGCAGCTTTGGGTTGGAGAGGCAGCTAATGATTACTTTAATTTTTTTTCAATGCATGTTTTTTTTAAAGGATATTTATTGTAAGGTATTTCTTTCCATATATTTTTCAAAGGATATTGTTTGTAAGGTGTTTTTTTCCATATATATATATATATATATATTTTTTTTTTTTTTTTTTTTTTTTTTCGCTATACAACCAAAACATGACGAGAGGCCTTTGACGCTAATCATCATCACAATCACTACACTGTACACTCGTGATACATAATTTCTAACCAGAGTGTGAGGAGGAGGAGAAGGAGGAGAAAGCTTCGAATCACCTGCTATAACTCATTTCCCCATACACACCTAGTACACCTATTGAATCTGAGTTCGAATGGTGGGTAGTGTGCGTATGTGTGTGTGTGGTGCCTGCCGTTCATCTCTGGTCAGAAATTACTTATCACGACTGTACATTCACTGTCTGCGCTGCCCTTAGTAATTTCATAAAGCGATTTGACCATTAATATTTTCTCATATATAAAGAGAAAAATGTTTTATAGAGTTTGTTAGTGTATGATGCTTATAGGAAAAATTATTATTGGTGGTGGACAGTGTTTGGAAATCTACTAAAAAAAAAAAAAAATATTATTACAGTTCTAAATTATTCTTGTCTGTAAATTATAATATATCTTTAGTACCTATTTCTGAACAGGCTCCAGATTTCCATTCAAATATTTAATGACATAATCGTCTCTGAAACTTTGGAGATATTTTATTTATCTAAAGTATTATTATTATTATCAATATTAAAAGAAGAAACAAAAAGGAAATGGGTATTGATGATGATGATGATGATGATAATTATAATTGTATTTTTTCTATTATTTCTAAACATGTGTCTAATTTAATTAAGCCTTTTTGATTTATGAATAATGGTGACTGTGTTGTCGAGTTTAGGCTGGAGGTGCGACAACACTTTTTTTATGAAGGTTGTAATGTGAAGTGACTTGGTACAGGGATGGAGAAACTTTTAAAGGGGAGACTCTTTTGTTGGTGAAATTGGAAGGTCTGTGATTCCTATGCCAAGAAACGAATGATCCCAATGTTACTTAAATGAGGGATTTATTTCCTGGCTTAGTTTGGAGGATTTAGAGACCTTCCAATTCACCAACAAGAGAATATCCCCTTAATTAAGGACCCTGTGATCGTGTATGAAAATTGGAGGCTTCTGATTCCACCTGACCATGCCACGAAACAAGCCCCCCTTCATAGAGGTGGTGGTGTTTCGTGATAATATTCGAAGGACTCATTTACCTCCAATTTTCCGACTACTTCACAGGGTCCCTTAATTAACGTCAGGGCTACATTGGCAAAGATTCTTATGATGGAATATTTGGGTGAATCTTATTAATGAAAGACGATGATTATAATAATTTCCACTGACATTTGATTAAAACATTTGCTTCAGGAACATGTATCATCGTCAGTTAGTTCGGCTAAATCTTGTCAACATGATTTGCAATTGCACTCTCTTAATTATAACACGAAATTCATATGATATTAGAAAAAGATAACTATAACAATAACTATATATATATCTTTTGTAACGCTAGACAACTTTCAAGACCTCGGAAAATAATAATATAAAAAAATAAACACAAGAAAAGGACCAAATATTCAATAATTAATTAAGGAAGATTGCCATACCTGACACATTCTCCATCCCTGGCCACTCACTCACTCACTCACCACCACCAGCAACGACAATGTGTATGTGAAATGTTTTTTTTATTATTATTTTTTTTTTTTTTAGAGGTTAATTATTATTTAATGGCTAAGCAAAGTCCACGTTTCTTAGTTGAAGCTTCGATCAACATCAGCTCTTTTTATTCTCTTTTTCAGGAGGGGGGAAAGGTGGGTATCCTTTTCTCCCGCACACACACTAAAATGAAGGAAAAAAAATTGTTGATGATTAATAACCCCCCCCGCCCCCACTGCCCCCAACCCTCCATGCACCTCCCTCACCCACCAAACCCACCCACCCACCCATCAACCCACCCAGAGTTGTTGACGAGTTTTTGTTGTTGTTGTTGAAGTGATGATAAGATGCACGGCGTTTATTTTTCTCCCTCTTTTATTTTATGCATTCTATTTTATACATTTTTTTTTTTTTTTTTTTTGCTGTTTGCCCCTCGCCACCTTCTAAAAAAAAAATACAAACGAAACAAAACTTTGAATTAATCATAGATCCCAACTTCAATCATTACGGTCCCACTCCCCCCTTCCCCCCCCACCCCCACCCCCAGTCCCCTCTCTTGGTTCCCTCCCCCTCTTCCTCCAGCTCTTCCCTTCCTCCCTCTCGCCCTCCCCTCCCCTCCCCATAAACAACTATCTTTCCCTATCCCTCCCAATATATCCCTTCCCTCCAAATTTACCCCTTCCCTTCAAATCGTCCCCTTCCCGCCAAAACTTCCCCCTTCCCGCCTAATATCCCCTTTCCCGCCACCGTTTCCCTCCAAATCGTCCAATTCCCGCCAAAACTTTCCCCTTCCCGCCAAATATACCCCTTCCCGCCAAAACGTCCCCCTTCCCGCCAAATCTTCCCCATAATAACAGTGTGTGTGCCAGCGTTCGTGTAACCCGGATTTCATGGTGATTTATTTCCTTGGTTTGGTTTGGATTGCTCTCACTCCGTTCGTGTTTTAATCACATTTTTATTTTCACAATTTATTATTATTATTTTATTGCACCTTTTTATGACTGACTCACCACCGTTTTTCTTTGGGATTCGACCATCATTTGATTAACCGACCATAATATTGTTTTACCCACTATTATTATTGTTATTATTATTGTTACTTTTTCGTATTATGTTTTTCTCCTCAAATCTTGCGTTTCTCGTTCTATTACTACTACTACTACTACTACTACTACTATTATTATTATTATTATTATTATTATTATTATTTCTATTATTTTCTTTACACACTGGTTTACAGCTACAAGATTTATTTCCCTATATATAATTTCCCTATGTTTTTTTTTTTTTTTCTGTTACCACTGATTTCTCCCACTGATGACTCTATCAGTATAGTTTTCATTTACACAGAAACGTTCAGGCAGAAACACCTCTTGATTGATTGTACAGTCCCAAGTAATAGTAGGGAAACACCTCTCTCCTTGAACGGTGTGTGGATACTTGGGCCGACATTTTACATATATATATATTTTAGCTTGTGACTGCAATAATCAAAACTCACCTGTAATAGTGATGAAACCTATTTGACAACAACCTTAAGGGGTAGATACAATGTTGGTAAATCTGGAACAAATGATTCCTCCAGACTATTCCAAGCAACAGGCCATTCTATTGTTTTTGTTAACTTGGTACTGTTTCCTGGCATACTTTGGAGGAATCAAGGGACTCCAATGTATCTAAAGTGTATCCTCCCCTTAAGGGTGTAAGAACATGACACAGATAATTACAGTGCATTTGTTGTTGTATGTATAAAATGCAAATTACTTCATTTCTACATAATTATAATACTTCATTTCTACATAATTATATCGTTCATGGATTTACAGACATTTTTTCTCTTTATTATTATACACTGTTAGTTAATGAAGGGATTAATGAAACAGCTGTCATGACTCTCTAACTACACGATTCTCTTTCTTTACTGACGAAAAAATAAAAATAAAACACACAAAAAGTCAGAATATTTCCAACACTTAATATTAATATATATACAGCAGATGCGAGACCTAACTGTACTGAAATAAAGTAAATAAATTAAGTAAATTAAACTAAAATAAGTAAACAAAATTAAATAAGATAAAACATGATATAAATAATAGATACAAAATACACCAATCAACGAATAACAATGACTGAACGTGATAAAAAAAAAAAAAAAAAAAAAAAAAAAAAAAAAACGAATCATTATTACTATTATTCATACATATATATATTTTTTGGTTATAATGAAAACACACTACTGAAAGAGTTAACAATGTGATAGTGGTCCATTTTATTGACATGCTAATTGCAGGTCAAAAAAATACAA
>JAWQEG010001006.1:0-115523 GCA_033782935.1 Petrolisthes cinctipes | reverse complement strand
GTCTTGGTGCCTAATATGAGTCAACCCTTCAAATTTTCGCTATGCACTGTTGTTATGAGTTTGTATTACACCATTTTCCATGAATCTGTATACAGTATAAACGATCATTATCCACAACTTTATGTGTTTAATATTAAAGGGTGTGGAACGTATAGTCAGCGGCAAGGGTCTTGTCGCCTCACTCAGCTCTTCTTGATGGATAACTTAAGCATAATTATCAAACAAACACATTCACCATACAGAATTACACTATCCAGGGGGTAAATTAAAAATATAAACTTCACTGGTTTTACGGTTTACGAGTCTGTGAAGCTTACACATCCATACTGTACTAAGTGTACTTCATGACTCGGCAGATGTGGCGACACGACTTTAGTCACGGACATATAAAACACACACATAAAATGGGGCCCTTCACTGAGCATAGGATATAATGAAATGTTGAGTGCATCAGCGCATCTTCTTCTCTGCTTGTTAAGGAACCCTGTGATGTAGTCAGAAAATTGGAGGTAAATGAATCCTTCAAATATTGTCACGAAACATCACCTATATGGAAGGGAGCTTGTTTTGTGGCATAGTCAGGAGGAATCAGAAGCCTCCAATTCGCATACATGATCACAGGGTCCTTTATGGGCTCATTTGAAGTGTGTCTGTTTCATGAGTCCGCAACTGTGCAATGAGGGTTTACTGTACACGGAGTCATTACAAACAGTGCAATACACACCCATAACAACTATAGAAAACAAGAAATTACTTATATGGGTGTCTAGCGTACAAAGAGGGTATACACTCTCATAACACTCTCATAACACCTACAATGGAAAACACTCATTATTCATAAAAGATATCAGTCGAGATATGCAATGCTATAGCGTACAGTACTTACAGAGATACAGGCATGGCGGTGCAGCACACAATGTGTGTCGTACGTGTTTCCATCTGAGCCACACACAGGGGCGTAGCGGTCAGGGCACGAGGTCACACACTCACACGAGGCCACACTACCGGTCACCACACACTCACGACCAGCACGACACTCCACCGTTGAACACAGCTCATCTGATGGAGGGACAAAAAATTAGGATTTTATATTTAAGACTGAAAATAATATCGATATGAGTCTATACCAGATGAATTTCTACGTCAGTTGTTATCTACAGCTAAAAATAATACTGACAATGAGGAATATATTTAAGGCTGGTAACAATATTGATAATGATGAGGAATTTATATCTAAGGTTCAAAACAATACTGATACGAGTCAATACAAGACGACTTTTGATGCGTGTCAATAATTGTCGACAGAAAACAACAACAACAATTTCGTATAAGATTGATAAATCACTATCCGGTGTTTAGGTGAGGTTAGATTTGGTTAGGTTAGGTTAGGTTAGGTTAGATTAGGTTTCGTTATGTTAGGTTAGGCGATTTTGTGTTCAGGTTATGTATGGGTGGGTTCATTTATAGGTTGACAGTCAGTCATCTTTTACCATTTATTACTTTTGTGCACGACTGTACACTCGGATACCATAGTACCACCTGAGTCGAAGCCCACCCAAGGCCTCCATTGGCTCGAAATGTGTGTAGCCTCGTGATGATTTGAGTGGGCTGTCGTCCAGAAACCGCCTGCTTCAGATCTCGGGCTTCGACTCAGGTGGGCTGGAGACTATGGTATCCGAGTGTACAGTCACTTATAAAAGTAATGACCCCCCCCCCGCCTCAGGGCCAAACACCTTTTAACTCGTGTGGTAACGGTTCTGGTAGCATTGTATGCCTGACGTCAGAGGTGGTAAAAAAAAAAAAAAAAAAAAAAAAAAAGAGGTGGTGGTGTGGGTGGTGTTTGGAGGAAGGCTGGTTTACTCGAAACATTATCCCAAATCATGCTTCGTCTCATCTACCGTTAGTTCCAAGCGAGTCGAGCAGATCAGCTTCATCTCTCAAGCACCATCAGTGACTTCACGTACTGTACACTGTTGCCAGAACCGATATCACAGGTATAAGAAAGTGACTGGGCTGGGGGGGGGGGGTCTTAATTTTTATGAGTGACTGTACCTCAGTGATTGCACCAATTATATTAAAATGAAGCTGTTAATGGGTAGTATACAGAATTTTGGTACTTTGAAGTGCCTTGATTCCTCCAAAGTATGCCAGGGAAACAAGACCAGATTGAAAATAAAATTATGACCAGTTGCTCGGAATAGTTTAATTGCTCCGGATGTATCAACACTGTTCTACCCCTTTAAACTGGTTTCTCCACACTATTCCAAGTAACATGACTCAATTATATATGTTATTCCCGTCCTGTTTCCTGGCATACTTTGGAGGAATCAAGACGTTCTAATGTACACTCGCCAACACTGCCGCGTGGTACAGGGGCCAACACATATTTAGAGATGTAGCACCACTGTGATTTTTTAGCTCGAAACAATCCATGTGTGTGAGATGGAGTATCCTCAATACACTGGCACATGAAGTGAACTTGTTGCTTAAGGAACTTAATCATTTTAATCTCTTAAAACATCATTCTGTACCACGAGGCAGTGCTGGCGACTGTACATATCTAATATTAAATTACCTTAAAGAGAGAGAGAGAGAGAGAGGAGAGAGAGAGAGAGAGAGAGAGAGAGAGAGAGAGAGAGAGAGAGAGAGAGAGAGAGAGAGAGAGAGAGAGAGAGAGAGAGAGAGAATGACGATTCATACTCACTTTGTCCTCTGAGCTGGAACTGAAAGAAAGAATAAACATAATTTTAGTCCCTCATTTTATATAAAGTCAGAGAATTGAAGGTTAGTGAGTCCTTCAAATATTGCCACGAAGCACCACCTTTATGGAAGGAGCTTGTTTCTTAGCAGTCGGGAGGAATCGGAAGCCACCAGGTGTCATACCGATCTATACAGGGTCCTTCAGAGGGTATTCCTATTTGAATATTTATATTTTGTATTTAATCATCATTCTAATTGTTAATCTATCTGTATATCTATCTATCTATCTATCTATATATTTATCTTCCAGTCAGCCTATCTATCTGTAAAATGTGCAAAAGAAACTGAACATAATACCGAATGAATAAATATGTATGTATATTTATTCGCAGGCATCAGCCCCCTTTCCCCTATCGCCCGAACCCCCCCCCCCCCCTTAGATTTAACCAGCCATGCAGCAGAGGGATCATGTATGAGAATTGAAGTCTTCTGGTTCCTCCTGACTATCCCACGAAACAAGCTTTTTCCATATAGATCGTGTTTCGTGGCAATATCTGAAGGACTCATTTACTTCCAATTGTCGTATACGACCACAGGGTCCCTCAATATAACCATAATTTGCAGTGTCTGTCTTTGTAGCCAGCCATTACAGGGGCCATCTTCATCGCCCATGCATGTCGTTTGTTGCCTTCAGTTGATAAGCATAAGTTCAGAACACCATCATCATCATCATCATCATCATAATCATCATCAATATCCCATTTCCTGTTTTTCAAGGGGTGGGGAGGCTCTAGCATCAGTGTATAGGACTCCCAACAGGCAAGGGGTCCTGCTCATTGTTAGAGAGTGGGGACCCCAACTCTCACTCCACCACCCTCCCTGTATGGTAGGGGATATGAAGCTGACTGCACTATGGCAAGAATGATGGGCGATGGGAACGACACTTCCCTACGATACACCCCTTTCTGAAGGACCCCATGACCATGTATGAAAATTGAGGGCTTCTTATTCCTCCTGACTTTACTACGAAACAAGCTCCTTCCATATAGGTGGTGTTTCGTGGCAATGTTTGAAGGACCAGCTAACCTTCAATATTGTGACTACATCACATGCATTGCCAACTGAAGTGATTCAGAAGGAGTGGGGTGCGAGTTTAAGGGACCCTGTGATGTAGTCGGAGAATTGAAGGTAAATGAGTCCTTCAAATATTGCCACAAAACACACTCACCTAAATTGAAGGAGCGTGTTTCGTGGCATAGTCAGGAGGAATCAGAAGCCTCCAGTTCTCATACACGATCACAAAGTCCCTTAGTCGCCTTTTCCGACAAGCAAGGATACTAAGGAGGTACTGTACAGTGGGCCTCAGGAATTCGTACACAGAGCATAAGTTACAAGTGGTCTACACTGAGAGACAAAGGGGTGTCAAAATGACACCTTATGGGGTGTTCAGTTGGTGGACACCCCAAAGTACTCAGGATATGGGAGAAAATGAGAGAATATAGCACTTTGTCTCTAGTATTTGACGGTAGGTGGCTGTCTGTCTTTTCATTTACAATTCTGAAGTACAAAATCTTAAAACATTTAAACTTAGTCATATTTTCATAATGAAAATCATTACTCAAGCATTTTCGCCGAATAATCGATTGACGAAACCTCCACATTTCGGTACACATTTCCCGAATCCCGCGTTTGTTTACATTCAAGATTACACCAACGGTCGTCACTCGTCAGACGTCAGGACAAGCGGCTTATTTCTACCTACAATAGACTTATTTTACTGTGTTGAAACAATATTACACAGTGAACATAGTATTAGGATACCCTACATGCTATGTGAGTACAGTATTGGGAGCCAAATATTATTACTGTATTGCAATTTAATGTTAAATAATGAATAATGCAGACAGGTTTAAGTGTTCATTCTGTGACATAGATGTTATATACTGTATTATTATTATTATTATTATTATGCATGCAACTAATTTTATATAATTCTTATTAGATTTAAGGTACGGTATTGTACTTATAAGGCATGGCTCTCCAGTATCATGTGCAGTGTACAGGGAAGAAGAAAATACTTCACGTTGAAGAAAAACAGCAAATACCCTCTGCCATTATCAAGGAATTTGCACTTAACCAAGAAAGTGAATTATCACTGCAATATTTTGATGGTGGATGGGATGATTGGGTTGACGTGGACAACCTGGCTCACTTGCCTGAAAGGGCGAAACTTCAGGCTACAGTTGCCATCACATTGTATAATGATGTGACCATGGATAATACAGCTTCACTCAGTAGGTGAGTACTATATGACCAATTTAATTTGAAATAGATTTGACTACAAATTATATTATATTTGGCATCTGTTATTAAATTTATCAAATGAAAAGTAGCATAGATATTGGTAACTCCTCAATTGGGCAAGACTTGTTATGGCTTAATAAAAATTCATTGTTTACTTTTTGATATGTGGTATTAATATCTGGATTTTCTGTGAATTTTAGTTCTGCTGATCAATCAAGTGACCCTGTCAGCATAGAGTCCACTCCTAGTAGTTCTACACACTCTGATCAGTCTGGGAGCCGTTGGCCAACTCCTTTTCCAATAAAGGAAACAATGTTCCGAAAATTTGTTTGGGAGAAGCTCACTAGGAAGGTCCCTCTGAATCAAGTTGAAAGGGGCTATGTGTTAGATGGCCTCTATGAGGAGTGTGTCCGATACAGCATGTAAGTACTGTACTGTATTGTATATTTAAAGAAATACCTAATGAAAATTAAATACAGCACCAAAAATACAATACTGTACTGTAGTATTTTCAGGGTACAGGTGTGCAAATTGTTCACACATGCACTCTCACAGCTTTCTTTTGTTTCAAGGGGAAATTTTACAATATCTCTTTGATTTTAAATATGTTACCGCTAATCAACCATATTTTCTCCAGGTATTTGGATACGCACAAATATAATATTGTGTTAACACGCCTCCTGGAGACTTTTCCATATCTTTAAAGATGGTCTGTCTTCTGATGATGCTCTAGTAAGTATATTAGCCTTCAGTTTTTTAAGTGGATGCCAGATGTCCAATATTCATGCCAAATATTCAGTTGTAATAGAATTTGTCTACATTGAATTACTATGTATTGCATTCAGGAGATGCGTATTAAAGCTGTGTCTTCCACAAAAATAGAGAGTGAGAGAAAATGTAAGTACAGTACAGTTACAGCGTGGTGTATATGAGATTTTTGTTTTTGTAGTGTTGCTGTTGGTGTCTTCAATTGGATATTTTGACTTTTATTTGTTATATGTTTAACCTCAGTCTAATGTAAATAATATTTCATAATTCGTTAAATGTACTATTTGCCACAAGAATTCGTGCACAGGCAGTTGGTTTTCAGGGTTCATAATAAATGGATAAAGTATGATAGTTGATTTGTAACATAAGATTAAATTAGAATAGTTGTTTTGTTATCACAGAGTCACGTGGCAGACCATTCCCTTCAGTGCTTCCAAAATAATGACCTATCTTAGCAAGAAGTGTGTGTAGGAATTCCTGTGGCCAACTGTACAGTATTATGGAGTGAAATGTTATTGAAATGTTTTCAAAAGATCAACATACAAACTGAATAGTGCTGTACTGTACAGTATTTTTTTAATTATTATTTCAGATGCCCAACAGTGTGTGGCTCTTCTACTACTACACAACAACTTGAAGGAGAAACTGGTCTCATTCATCAGAAAGGAAGGGGAAGATGACATAGACACTGCTGATCCATATATAGCTTGGAAAGGGAAGTGTTATATAGAGGGAGAATATGATGTCTATGCTGAGAGAATTCTCATTGCACAAACGAAATGTCTGGTTAAAGCATATTTAATACTCCTATCAAGTTTTTATGTTTTTAACTTTGCCTTACCAAAATCAATGAGCAGTACACTAACCTTCTTACATAAAGTTATTCTGGGTCACACTGATAATTCTAAACGAGACAAAGTAATCAATCTGCTTGCCAAAATCAACAGATTAAATAACTAATTTGATGTGGTCAGTCCATAAATCTTCTCTTTTTTCAGGATTATGAAGTACAGTATATGTCTTATGGTATGATCTCTGAGAGAGATGTATTGTGTATTGTGTATTGGAGAGCCATGCCTGATAAGTACAATACTGTATATTATTGAATCTGTGATTTTTATTAAATTTTGTAACAGTATTACTTTATATGATATATGGGTACTGTACTATATTAATATATTAATATTAAGAAAAAACGGCTGTATTTTTTTTTTGTATAATATTAAGAATATTAATATATTTATATTAAGAAAAAATTGCTGAATTTTTTTACTGCTTGGAGAGAGAGAGAGAGGAGTGGTGTGTGTGTGTGTGTGTGTGTGTTACTGCTTGAGAGAAATGTATGATTTTGTTACTGCCTGGAGAGAGAGTGAGAAGTGTGTTTCTGCCTGGTGTGTGGTGTGAGAGAAAGAAAAGTGTGTATGTGTGTTACTGCTTGGAGAGGAAGAGATTTTATTCTTCAAACTTGATCCAAAGATGGGATAATTATAGGATATTTTTTTATTTCTATAATTTACTCTTAAGTGTGCAATGAATTATGGAATGTATATTTTTGTAATGCATGTTATAATAAGGATTACTGTATATTATTCAATCTGATTATTTATTAAATTTTGTAACAATATTATTTTATATGATATATGGGTACTGTACTATATTAAGAATATTAATATATTTATATTAAGAAAAAATTGCTGTATTTTTTTGTACTATATTAAGAAAAAAATGCTGAATTTTTTTGTACTTTATTAAGTATATTAATATATTTATATTAAGAAAAAATGGCTGTATTTTTTTAAAGGTAAATACAAAATGTTTATTATAGTGTACGACCAGTATGTGTTACAACCTCTAACTCTTAATTAAGACTAAGACACCCAATGGAGTGTACACTAGACACCCATGCAGTGTATGCTAAACACCTTCAAAGGTGTCTGTTTAACACCACAAAGGTGTCTGTTGGACACCACAAAGGTGTCAAGCAGACACCTTTGAAGGTGTTTGCTTGACACCCATGGGGTGTCTGCTTGACACCCCCGAGTTGTAAACAACACCCAAGCCTGACACCCCTTAGGTGTCTGCTGGACTCCTTTGGGGTGCTATTTTTTACATAGGTACCTGACTCCCAAAAAGGTGTCACTTTGACACCCCTTTGTCTCTCAGTGTATATTGTGCACATACTATAGGGATTTTTCTATTGATTGATTCAAGTATTAGCCATATAACTTTATTAGAAGAGTTTGGTGTTAGAAATTAAATGTACTACATTTTTCTAGTTGTTACGAGCCCTTGATGCCACAGTCGGTGGTGTATACGAATTCCAGAAGGCCGACTGTACTATATATACCCATGCATACAGTACACACCACAGGCATAAACCAACAGAGGGATGGTATTGAGGGTTAGGGAGTGTGTGGCACCATGTCAGTACTGGGTTACCACTGGTGTGAGTCAGATGGGGCGATATAAAGTTACCTGCAGAGAGAGAGAGAGAGAGAGAGAGAGAGAGAGAGAGAGAGAGAGAGAGAGAGAGGGGGGGGGGGTTTCTCGAAGTATATGTGTGTGTGTGGGAGAGAGAGGAGAGAGAGAGAGAAGTACGACGGGGCTGAAAAAATGAGAGAGAGAGAGAGAGAGAGAGAGAGAGAGAGAGAGAGAGAGAGAGAGAGAGGGGGGGGGTTTCTCGAAGTATATGTGTGTGTGTGGGAGAGAGAGGAGAGAGAGAGAGAAGTACGACGGGGCTGAAAAAATGAGAGAGAGAGAGAGAGAGAGAGAGAGAGAGAGAGAGAGAGAGAGAGAGAGAGTGCGTGTGTAGTGGAGTGAAAGTGGACTAAGGATATTAAAGAAAAGAGAGGTGGGGGGGTAAAAACATTAATTAATGAAGAAGGGTTGCTGGGGTGCAGAGGAAGGGGACTAGAGAGAAGAAGGGTAGGACGGATGTGTGTGTGTGTATATATAGACGCTCACAAGTGATAAAATGACTGTGTGTGTGTATAATCGCTCACAAGTGATAAAATGACAGTGCATGTGTGTGTGTAGTCGCTCACAAGTGATAAAATGACAATGTATGTGTGTGTGTGTGTGTGTGTGTAGTCGCTCACAAGTGATAAAATGACAGTGCATGTGTGTATAGACGCTCACAAGTGATAAAATGACTGTGTGTGTGTATAATTGCTCACAAGTGATAAAATGACAGTGCATGTGTGTGTGTAGTCGCGCACAAGTGATTAAATGACAATGTATGTGTGTGTGTGTGTGTGTGTGTGTAGTCGTCCACAAGTGATAAAATGACAGTGCATGTGTGTGTGTGTGTAGTCGCGCACAAGTGATTAAATGACAATGTATGTGTGTGTGTGTGTGTAGTCGCGCACAAGTGATTAAATGACAGTGTGTGTGTGTGTAGTCGCGCACAAGTGATAAAATGATAGGGAGTGTGTGTGTGTTCCTTGAAGCAAAAATCATACTAACTAACGAGTTGGTGTGTCATTAAGGACCTTGTAATCGTGTATGAGACTTATAGGGTTCTGTTTCCTCCTGACTATGCCAAGAAACAACTCCTTCAATACAGGTGTGTGTGTTTCGTGACATTAATTGAAGGATTCACTAACCTCCAATTTTCTTACTACATCACGGAGGCCCTTAATTGTTTGTGCTAAGCAGTTTTTGAAAAAAATTACAAGTTTGGATAAAGAATGAACGTGAAGTGAAACATGAAGTTAAATTTGAACGAAACTGGATCTGGATAATTATTGACCTCTCTCCCTTAATTTCTATATCACTGCTGTGACCAAGAAGTGGAGATTCTCTTATTGATGAATTGGAAGGTCTATGATCCCTCCAAACTATGCCAAGAAACACACGACCTTAATCGGGGATCTGTTTCGTGGTATTGCAAAACAAAGTAAAAATAATTTCTATCTTTGCCTTCACCTTCTCCCTCTCACGCACAGCCACCTATAAGGTCAAGGAAAGTGTCAGGGTAAAATGAATACGAGACAAAAACTTCAACAGCGAGGTACCATGAGAGAGAGAGAGAGAGAGAGAGAGAGAGAGAGAGAGAGAGAGAGAGAGAGAGAGAGAGAGAGAGAGAGAGAGAGAGAGAGAGAGAGAGAGAGAGATTAATTAATTAAATAAAAATGAGACGAACAGCTTCAAAAGTGATGTATGTAATATATGAAGAGAGAGAGAGAGAGAGAGAGAGAGAGAGAGAGAGAGAGAGAGAGAGAGAGAGAATTCTGTGCTCATCCAAACAGACTTGTATTGCACTGGGGAAATGAGACAAAGAGGGACAGCAGACACAAATACAACAGAAGGAAAGGAGGGACAGTAGAAGAGAGGAAAAGGAATGGTTCCGCTCCGAAAGGGCGCCAACATCCTTCATTATATCATAATAAACGGCTTACGTAAAACATAGATGGACTAACGAAAGATAAAAAGGTGTCAGAAGAAAAATATTGAAAGTAAAAATTAGGAAAACAATGTGGTAAAGGGGGGAACATCTTTTTGGTACAGTTGTTGTGGACAATCATAATCATTTACATACATAGGGGTGAATCGAGTAAACCTCTGTCAGCTTCCCTCTTTTCGTTAGGTGGGAAATTTCCAATATTTAATTTAATTACCATCTTCTAATTTACTACAAGCAGCTACTGACTCACTGTTCAAATTAATATCATTTGAGAACGTGAAAACCTTAGTCAGCAATTTGTTTCAGTTATCTATATGTGTATTGAAGCTTATATCCAAGAGTGTACATTGCAAGGCTACTGAATGTCACAAAACAACAGATCCCCTAAAAGTATCATTGAGGTGATTTGTTCCCACCAGAGAGTATTACACAACTTTACTTCTTTCAGCTTGGACAAGGTTGTTCAAATTGGATTGTTTTATAGCTTTCCAAACAAAGGAAATGAGTTGGGACGCCAGTTAACAACATTGACCAAATCTTGTTTCAATCTCATTGTATTGAGAGAGAGAGAGAGAGAGAGAGAGAGAGAGAGAGAGAGAGAGAGAGAGAGATTTGAAACCTATATGTACGTACTTCGTTTGTGAAGTACACAATACTATTTCAATTGTCCCGAGAAAATAATTTGTTGAATAATCACGCAGAAAAAAGAAAAGAAAAAAAAAACTCATCAGTGAGCATGCAGGCTGCTGATTGGGTTAGGCCTAATTGAAGAGTGAACGAAATAACCTACAATGTCCCACTAAGAAAGCTTAATATATAGCGATTAAATTCAAAGGCTCTCCAATAAATAAGACTACTACAGTCTTTACGTTCCAAGGAGTAATCTCGACAGTGATAGCCTGGTCATGCATTGTGTGAACTTCATTATAGCAATAAATTTAGGGACCCTGTGATGTAGTCAGGAAATTGGAGGTAAATGAGTCCTTCAAAATTAATATTGCCACGAAACACCACCTATAGGGAAGGAGCTTGTTTTGTAGTATGGTCAGGAGGAAAGAAAGCCTCCAATTCTCATACACGCTCACAGGGATCTTCCTTAAGTTTGTTAGGCACGATCGTTTGTTTCGGAAGCCACGCAGCGTGTTTTTTGTCTACAGGTAATTTACTACAATCCCGAAGGAAAGGAGGTACAGTTGCAGTGAGGAAAGGGGTTGGCTCGGGGTCCAAAGAGGTACCCAAATCCATGAGACGCTCCAATGAACTAGAAGTGTACAGAATTACCCACGTAAAATTTTTCAACCACCTAGAAATTCCTACCAACCATTTGCATCGGCTATGGCTGTATGAGAGAGAGAGAGAGAGAGAGAGAGAGATGAAAACTAAGTATAATACCATATAAAGTACTGTACTGTATTGTATAGTCCAGGTGTTGGCTCCAAGCAGTAGGCTACGTGAGCAAGTGTAAAGAGCCAGGATTTCAAACCCCTGTCAAAGGTCTACCACCAACCACCACCAGTCAGTCCTACATACAGTCGTGGACATAAGTTTCAATACACATATGGATAACTCAAACAAATTGCTGGCTAGTGTTTTCACGGTCTCATATGATGTTATTGTTTTGCATAGTGAGTAGGTACTTGTAGTAAATTTGAAGATACGTATGTGTTTCGTCCATGTGTGTGTGTGTGTGTGTGTAGTAGCTGCTATACTTAACCTACTTATTGGATAGATTCTCATCAAACGAACAGAGGGAAGCTGTGAAACGTTTACCAGTGTCACCCCAATGTGGATGATTACTTATTGTCCATGACTGTACATACATGAGCCAGCTACCTAGTAGGCCCAGCATAGAACTCGGTATAGTCGGCGGCAAAAGTCTTATCGCTTCACTCAGCGATTCTTTAAGGATAATATTAGAGCTAATCATCAAACCAACTTATTCACCAACACAACATTGCAATATCCAGGGGGCATATTAACAATTTCTCTGGTTTATTAGTTTACTGGCATGTGAAGCTTGTAAATATTTTCATACGGAACTTTATGACTTGGCAGATGTGGCGACACGATATTTTATGCTGCCGATTGTACAGTTGCGGACATATGAAACAAACACACCTGAAACGGAGCTCCTCATTGAGTACAGGGTTGGTGGATAGGACGTGTTGTGTGTGTGTGTGTGTAGAGGCGACGCGTCCTATTCTATGCTTGAAGTGTGTTTCATGTCTTCGCAACTGTACATAAATAAGGTTTCACAATCACAGATAACTTACATCATTGTCACTTCATTCTGCCTTTGTTATTGTTATTGCTGTAGGAATATATGGTGCTTGTAAAGACGTACACTCGAGCTCGTAATTTCGCGACCACGTTTATGTCATCTGAGCTGGTAACACTGTGTGGGGAAGGTGTCATTGTAGGTGAAAAATTGTATCATGTCCCTCTACTATGTTCCACCTACCATGATTCCTCTCCAAATAAATGTTACCAGCACAAATGGCATTAACATCTAAGTACGTGGTCGCGAATTTACAAGCTCAGGTGTACAGTCGGCGGCAAATGTCCTGTCGCCACATCTGCCAAGCCATGAAGTAAGTATGGAAATATAAGCTTCACGGGCTCGTAAACTGAAAAACCTGAGATGTATATTAATTTACCCGGTGGATATTGTATTTCTGTATGGTGAATGTGTTTCTTCGATGATTAACCTTTATGTTATTTTTGAAGACGTGCTGAGTGAGGCGACACGACTTTTGCCGCCGACTGTACAATACGCAATGTTTAAAGGGTTACTAATACACTTTTGGTACACAGTTATAGAGCGCCTCGATTCTTTCAAATTATACCAGAAAACAGAACAAGATGACCAAAAATAATGGTGTCTTGTTGCTTGTAATAGTTTGGAGGAATCAGTTGCTCTAGATTTACCACAAACACTATACTATCTCTTAAACTAAGGATTCTCAGTCCCTTTTGCATCCGAGTCAAATTGAATACTCTATCTCTGTCACTTCTTCAACTGTCCGTTTTTACTCTGTTGGTATTTGTTATCGATTATCTCATTTTCTTTTGATGTTACACAGTTATTCATTTTTTCATCAATAATAACGTGAATAAATAAGATTTGATCATCTAGTGGCAGTAAAAAAAAGCAATTAAACACCCAAGAAGCTCCAGTGTCTCCATCTAGTCAGTGCGACAAACGTAATGCACACAGCTAACATTTCACAGCTTCACTGATTAAATTCGGTGCCTGTCAAGAGTCACAGCCTACCGACAGCCTACATACAGTCCAGAGGTTGAAGGATATAATTATGAGGCGTCTGTCTATCGGCAGAAGGGCTTACGCGTCAAAAAAAATGTGGTGTGTTTGTTTACGGTTGCATGTTTGTTTTTATTATTTTATAAACCTAACCAAATAGAGTAGCCATGGTTTGGTGTAAAATATTGTGGGCTTGTGTGTCTAGTTTTTAGTGTTTTTTTATGCATAACCACATAAAGTTGAAAATAACCTATGGTTTGGTGTACAACAATGTGGGTTTCTGTACTTATTTGCTTAGTGAACGTCATCAGACTTTAACTTTAATTAATCAAAACTACTGCCACCACGCGTAAGCTCCCGGCAGTCCAGGCTGCCAGATACCTCAAAACCTATTTATAAAAATTAATAATCTCTTCGTTAGACGTGTGTGCTGTTGTTACCAGAAATAAAGTGTTCACAGGGGGATATAGCTTATTTTTGCACCACTGTATTTATGTGTGTTTGAGCCTAATGCAGGAAGAATATCCGTGATACTGACAATGGTGTAGTACAGTGCTGGTGCGATGGCTCTGTACTGTGTCTGTGTCTGTGGAGTTATCGTATTGTTACAACGCTATCCTCAACACTATGAATGTTCTTGCATACCGCCTTTTGTTCGAAAATTAAAAAAAACTTACTGAAGGATTTGCACCAAACCTCACACGATTTAAGAACCCTGTGATCGTGTATGACAATTGAAGGTTTCTGATTCCTCCTGACTATACCACGAAAGAAGCTCCTGCCATATGGGTGTGTATGTTTCGTGGCAATGTTTGAAGGACTCATTTACCTCCAATTTTCTTACTACATCACAGGGTCCCTTAAAATTTGGTGAACCCAGGTCAACGATTGAAGGGGAGATTCTCTTGTTGGTGAATTCTGTTTCCTGGCATAGTTTGGAGGAATCAGAAATCTTGCAATTCACCAACAAGAGAATCTCCCCTTAATTTAGGAATGGATATACAGTAATTTCTCGTTTTCCACTGTGGATGTGTATTGTGTAATGTACAGTCGGCCTCAGGAATTCGTATACACACACCCCTGTGACATCATGTTTTCGTAGCAACTAGAAAATTTAGTACAGTAATTCTCTAATACCAAACTTTTCTTGTAATGTTATTTGACTAATACTTGAATCAGTGAGCAGAACATTGCCTATGGTATGTGCAGAATAAAGACCCCTATTAACTAATGCTCTGTGTACGAATACCTGAGGCCGACTGTACGTACCATTCGCTATGAATCGGTGTACAGTTGCCAAAAGAGGAATTGCGACAAATCTTGATGGAACTTTAACCATAGTAATATCCACAACTATTTGTAGGGACTATAAGCATGTATAACAGAAGGAAATATACATATCCTTCTGTATTACATACTTATGATCCCTACAAACAACTATGGACATTAATATATTAATGTTCTATCAATAGTTGTCGCAATTTCTCTTTTGGCAACTGTACATTAAACCCTCCTTAACCATTGTGTATTGTACAAAGAGGATTCACTGTACACATATTCATTACAAACAATATAATACACACCCATAACACCAGTGGAAAACAAGGCATTACTGTAGTCTACTTATATTATGTTTATAGTTAAGAATGAGGGTGAAAATATATTATAAAAGTGGCTGATATATCTCGATTATTCTATTAAAGAGATCATTTCACAAATTAATCTGCTCACTTGTCTTGTTGGAAGATTGGAAGGCTGTCCATTCCTCTAACTATACCAGAAAACAGAAGCCCTTAATGATACTAATATGGCGTCTGTTTTCTGACATAATTAAGAGGAATCAGTAGCTTTTCAATTTGCCAACCAGTCCACTTAATTAACTTATGGACCCTCTGATCGTGTATGAGACTTGTTGGCTTCTGATTACTCTTAACTATGCTACGAAACAAGCTCCTTCAATATGGGTGGTGTTTCGTGGCAATGTTTGAGGGACTCACTAACCTCCAAATATAACACAGTCGGAAGTCCTTAACGAAACATCTAACCAATAAGTTAGCAGAAGCTTTTCGATTTGCCAACAAGAGTGTCCACTTAACTAAACATCTAAGCAACAAGTATCAACATATAAATAAAGTGAGTAATAAATGAATGCTTACCCCAGCTGCCGTCGACACCACTGCCAAACATAACACAAACAACCGCATCTGTACACGAGAGAAAAAAATATATAAGATAGTGATAACTGTGCATAAACCACTTAAAATGTTAGTAAACTTTTGATACATTGGAGGTGCCTTGATTCCTCTTAAGTATGCCAAAGATGTTAGTAAAGTTTTGATAAATTGGAGGTGCCTTGATTCCTCCTAAGTATGCCAAAGATGTTAGTAAACTTTTGATACATTGGAGGTGCCTTGATTCCTCCTAAGTATGCCAAAGATGTTAGTAAACTTTTGATACATTGGAGGTGCCTTGATTCCTCCTAAGTATGTCAAAGATGTTAGTAAACTTTTGATACATTGGAGGTGCCTTGATTCCTCCTAAGTATGTCAAAGATGTTAGTAAACTTTTGATACATTGGAGGTGCCTTGATTCCTCCTAAGTATATATGCCAGGAAACAGACCTAGATTACCAAAAACAATGGTGGCCTGTTGATTGGAATATACAGTTTGGAGGAATCAGTTGCTCCAGATCAACCACCAACATGCACTGTACTTTCTCCGTAAATAAAAGGGGAATTCTAATTTTGGCAAACTCCAAAGTATGCCAGGAAACCAATCACCTCAATGTTACTAAGAGAGAATCTGTCGTTTCGTGGTGATGGTGTTATTTCAAGATAAACTACTACTACTACTACTACTACTACTACTATGTCCTCTCCCCTTAATTAATCTTTTTCCGTCTCTCTCCTTCCGTCTCAACCTCCCTTTTTCATTCCCTTCCTCCCTCTTCCAGAAACATTCATTCGGTCTTTCCTTCTTTCCCATCTCCCTCCTTCTCTCACCTTCATTCCCTCCCTTCATTCTATTCCTTCCTCCTTCCCTCTCTCATTTTCATTCCCTCCCTTCATTCTATTCCTTCCTTCTTCCCTCTCTCATTTTCATTCCCTCCCTTCCTTTTTATTCTCCCCTCCTCCTACTCTCATCTTCGTTCCCTCCCTCTTTCATTCACTTCCTCTCTCCCTTTGTATGTAATATGTGAGAGAAAATAAATAGTGGTGGATTCCTTCTTTGCGGTGCTTTGGAGAGAGAGAGAGAGAGAGAGAGAGAGAGAGAGAGAACAATGGTGTAGTCTTTTGTTGTTGACTGTACCGTTCAAGGCCACACCATCGTCACACCACACTCTCTCTCTCTCTCTCTCTCTCCAAAGCAAAACAGTGAAGGAATCCACCACCATTGTTCGTTCTCTCTCTCTCTCTCTCTCTCAAGTATATTTTGTCTACCCTCTGTCTCTGTTACTCTGTGTGTGTGTGTGTGTGTGTGTATATATATATAATATGTGTGTGTGTGTATTTAGATAGGTTTGATCCTCCAAAGTATGCCAGCCAGGAAACAGAACCAGAATAATAATAGAGGAATCATTTGCTAAAAGATTTACCACCGACACTGTAGGCTACTACCCCTTTAATTAAGTTACTGTATCGCTGTACCTTAACATTCTATTATCACACACACACAGACACAGTACCTCTCAACCACTGTGATGCCTTGCGTGTGGGTGCAGTCAGGCAGCTCAGACTATTGTGGTTATATTATGTCAACACACACACACAAAATATAATTACACACACACAAAATCTAATACACGCACACACTCTCTCTCTAATACACACACACACACACACTCTCTCTCTCTCCCTATTATGCAAACACGCTCTCTCTGACACACACTCACACACTCTGTCTCTCTCTAATACACACACTCTCTCACACACACAGTCTCTCTGAAATGCACACACACTCACTCTCTCTCTAATGCACAAACTCAAATACACACTCTCTGTAATACACAAACACACTCTCTCTCTCAAATACACACACACACACACACACACACACTATCTCTCTCTTACACACACACACACACACACACTTAATACACACACAGACACTCTCTCTGTATCTCTGACACACACACACTCATTTTAATACAGTACAAAAACACACATATACAGTACCTCTCTCTGATACACACACAATCTCTCTCTTTAAATATATATATCTCTATGACACACACACACACACACTCTCTCTCTCTCTCTCTCTCTCTCTCTCTGACACACACACATTGTCTGACACACACACACACACATGACTTGCGCCTCAACACATTCAGCCCACTGACTCTAAGCAAGCGTGGGTAGTAGGAATTTCCTGCTTGTTAAGGGGGAGGTAGGTAGACATACTGTAGAGTCGTGAATAATAACAATAATAATCATCCACATTGGAGTGACTCGTGTAGCCTATAAGGTTTGACAACTTCCCTCTGATCAATAGCAGAGAAGTTTTCCAATAAATAGGTTAATGTATTTTACCATCTTCTACTTTACTACAAGCAGCTGTATTGACTCACTATTCACAACACACACACACATCTCATCCTACCCTATGCTACACACACAATGTCTCATCCTACCCTATGCTACACACACACACACACCTCGTACTCTATGCTCAATTAGGGGCCCCGTTTCAGGTGTGTGTGTGTGTGTGTTTCATATGCCGGCAACTGTACTGGAAGTGGTGGTGGTGGTAGTGGGAGGTTGTGGTAGGGATGGTGGTAGTGTAGTAGTGATAGTGATGGTGGTGGTAGTCGTAGTGGTGTTGGTAGTGGTAGGCTAATAGTGATGGTTGTCGTGTGGTTGTGATGGTGGTAATAGTGGTGGTGGTGGTAATACTGGTAGTGGTAATAGTGGTGATGGTAGTAATAATAGTAGTGGTGGGAGGTTGTGGTAATAGTGATAGTAATGGTTGTGGTGCTAATACTGGTAGTGGTAGTGGTGGTGTTGCTAATGGGTGGTTGTGATGGTGGTAGTAGTAGTGGAAGTTGTGGTAGTAGGTGGTGGTGGTGTTGGTAGCGAGGGCAGACAGTGTTGCCATATTTAGTAAGACAGGTAAAGTTGTTCCAGCACTCCCACTTCCCCCACCACCCTCTCTCAATTACACACACACACCCTCTCTCTCTCTCATACACACACATACACAGAGCCTCTCTCTCTGACTCTCTCTAATAGACACACACACACCCTCTCTCTCCCTCACACACACACATCCTCTCTCTCTCTTTCTGTGAGTGTGTGTGTGTGTGTTGAAGTCTCCGTTGACCTACTCTCGGTATCCCTCCTCACTCCCTTCCTGCTCTTCTCTCTCTCTCTCTCTCTCTCTCTCTCCTTGGCCATCTGTCTGTCTCTGTCTCTCTCTGTATTTATCTAAATCCTTTCATCCATCCTTCTCTTATTCTTCTCACTAGTCACTCTCTCTGTTCCTTCTCCTATCCATCCCTCTGCTCCCTATTCTTTCTTACTCCTATCTTTTCCTTTCCTTCATCATCCACTTAATTCCTTATCTCTATACCCCTTCATTCGTCACTATTATTATCCTTTTCTAACTCTCTCTTTTCCCTCTGTCTTATTCCTTCCTTCTCTCTTCCTTGTTGATTTAAATTATTGAGTATCCGAAGCGAAGATTAATTAAGAGGAGGAGATTTTCTTGTTGGTAAATTGGAAGGCTATAGTATACTGATTCTTCCTCACTAGGCTATACTGATTCTTCCTCACTAGGCTATACCCAAAAACAAACAGATGCCTTCAATGGTACCAAAAGGGAATCTGTTTCATGGTATATATAGTTTGGACAAACAAAAAGAAGTTCCCCTGGAGTTGTTGGTGACTACAACGGAGTTATTTCAATCACCAGATGAAAAACGTATACAGGTGTTGGTGTGGGAGTGCCATAAACTTCCTTCAGAATATTGGAACTCATGTCCTTCAATGTCTGCATGCCTTACACTTGACGTCGTACAGCTTGTTGGAAGGTGACAGCAATGATAACCATAGTGTTATGTATATGGTAAGAATTGCGTACTAACTAACAGCTACACGAATGCTATGGAATGTAAACTTACCATGGCCAGGAAAAAATGTCCACGTATATCTCCTACACTGGTCTGATGTGCACTGGCTGCCTGGCCCAGGAGGAGGGGTTTATATACCTGGAGGACGGAATCTACAGTCAGACGCGAACACGAATTCTGTCTCACCCAACCAAAGGGGATATTACACCTCTGGTTCCTCCAAGCGCCTTAAGGGGATAGTATACTTTTGGTACATTGATGTGCCGTGATTCCTCCAAATTATGCCAGCAAATAGGATCAGATGAACCAAAATAGTGGTGCTCTGTTGCTTGGATTAGTTTGGAGGAATCAGTTGCTCCAGATTTAACCTGATGAACGAAAATAGTGGTGTTCTGTTGCTTGGATAAGTTTGGATTAGTTTAGATTACTCTCCAGCGGGGCCTACTCAATACTCATAGCTTCCTATAATAATAATAATAATAATAATAATAATAATCAGTTCCTCCAAATTTATTATCAACACTCTACTTTCCCGTTAATTATTTAAGTCTTTTTTATATTTTTTATTCCTCGTTTTATTTTTTGAAGTTTATTAACAATGCTTATGGAAGTAATACAATATTGGTAAATCTTGAGCAGCTGATTCCTCCAGTCAACAAGACCCAACCCTTAGTGTCCTCAATCTGGTCCTGTTTCCTGGCATACTTTGGAGAAATCATGGCGCTTCAATGTACCAAAAGAGTACTAAATATGACATAAAATTAATTAATGACGTATAATAGTGTGTATATATATATATATATATGAGGTAGGAATAGACGTTGTGTGTGTGTGTGTGTGTGTGTGTGTGTGCGTACCATTGGGTAAGATGAGACGTTGCGTGGGTGTGTGTGTGTGTAGCATAGGGTAGGATGAGTCGTTGTATGTGTGTGTGTGTACCATAGGGTAGGATGAGTCGTTGTGTGTTTAGCATAGGGTAGGATGAGTCGGTGTGTGTGTGTGTAGCATAAGGTAGGAATAGACGTTGTGTGTGTAGAGGCGCCTCCTATTTTATGCTGGATAAGGGAGCCGTGTGAAGTGTGTCTGTTTCATATATCTGCAACGGTACTGTACTTCATTCTTTGTATCCGTGTACAGAAAACCCTCACTAATCCACTGGGTGTGTAATGTACAGTTCCCGACACAAGTGACGCCCCTCGCCTTGAGGTACAATGAACCAAAAGTACAAGCTTTTGTTTCCATACTATGATCATTTTCATATAATTAATTTCAAACCAACTCTGCCTCCTCTCACCCACTGCCTTCCTCCTTCCCCAACACTGAAGTAGTGGCTGCGGGTTTCGTATGGGTCAAGAAGGGCGTCGCTTGTGTCAGGGACTGTAATGTACTGAGAGGGTATATTGTACAAAGATTTATTAGAACATAACAGCTTCCTCCTTCCTTTCTTCGCTAACATATGAGAGAGAGAGAGAGAGAGAGAGAGAGAGAGAGAGAGAGAGAGAGAGAGAGAGAGAGATGTATTGGGGGGCGATGCGGCAGATGTGTGGAGAGGATATTCTTCGTTCCACCCAATCAGACCTGATATCTGAGTTTGAGTTTAGTGCACCACAATTCAAGCAGCCAACACTTTGAAGCTTCACTCCATTATCGCGTGGCCTCACAACAATAACAGACTATTGACAGCCAAGTCTCGAAATTGAAAACATAAATAAATGTATGTACAATCGTGATACATAATTTCTGATCAGAGTGTGAGGACGAGAAAGCTTCGAATCGCCTGCTATAGCTCATTACCCCACCCAGCACACATATATGGGCTTTTTTTTTTTTTTTTTTTAATTCATTGCGCCGTAGCGTCAGTCAATAGGCAGACAACAGTACACAAGGGTAAGCGGGACTCACGAGAACCCAATGACCACATACACACACAAGCACACACACATGCGCACACACACTCACATCACGAAAACATAACAGAATGAAGCACAAGCATACAGACAAATATTTATATCATGACCTACTTAAATCCACCAAAACGAGGATGGCGCACCAGAAGTTCCTCCAGAACCTGATGGTTCAGCAGGTGTCGACAAACCACATCAAGTGGCAGGCCCTGGGGCAGCAAGTGTCGGACAGTGGGGCAGGCTAGGCAATAGTGCTCTATAGTGTTAGCACGAGGCGCTCGACACAAGCGACACTCAGTGAAGGGAGGCTCACCCTGCATCCCAGCAACCTGCCACGGTGGCCGGTAGCCAAGCCTCAAACGAGCAGAGACTACATTGTGCCTCCGAACCATGAGGCCTCGACGACGGTAGGAATATTTGTGATGGCAGACAGACTCGTAATGGGTGATGGAGATGCTGAAGGGCCTCTCTGCATCCCTGCATCGCTGTACAGGGAGGAGAGCGGCGAAGCGGACTTTAGAGAGGTAACATGTCAGGGAGAGAGGACGTCCAGCACCACGAGGAGGCAGATGGCAGGCTTCCTTTGCGAGTCTGTCAACTGTACCATTGTGACGTAAACCTACATGGGATGGCACCCATAAAAATTTGACAGTCAAGTTACGGTGATGCAATAAGGCCAAAAACGATAAAATCTGCTGAATAACAGTAGAGTGTGTGGGCTGAACACTAGAGAGGGAATGAAGGGCATGTTTGGAGTCACAAAAAATGGCAGCATTCACTCCACGTTGACAAACAACACTAACAGCATCCAGAATGGCATACAGTTCACACAATGTTGAGCTAGAGTGGTTACAGAGACGACGGCCAACCCAGCCCCCTGGAGGTGACTCCATGTCAGGCGAGAAAACAGCACAACCTGCTGCACCATCCACCTGCAATGAACCATCAGTGTAGAGGCAGTATGGATCTGTGATGGAGGAAGTCACTGTTTCTATGTGTTCCAGAGCCAACTGCTGCTGTAGAGAAGGCAGTTCCGACTTGGAAGTAGGTGTAAAGCTCACATCAGGTGTTGGTAGCATCCATGGAGGGGGCCCTGGGGGGACGTCTGCAACCATTATATCTATATTAAGACCACGGAGCACAGAGGAAACAGACCTTATAAGAGTACGTCCAGCAGGCAGTATGGGAGGGACCGGGTAGTTTGGTCTAAGAGAAGTCCTGACTAACTGAGAGTAATGGGGTGAAAGATGTGGGAAATGGAGGCACTTGACAGTGAAGCAAGTAACATTAGAATAAATTCTCTCCACTAATGGGGGAAGACGCAACTCACGCTGCATGTTCACTATCCTGGTCGACATTGGATAGCCGAGAATAATTCTCATTGCTCTATTTTGAAATTTTTCTAAAGTTTCCAGAGTAGCCCTAGGAAGTAGAATCAGAGCAGGGGAAAGGTAATCAACAACTGAACGGATAAAAGCAATATAGATGGTCCTGGCTACTGGGATGGAGATGCCCGAGGAGTTGTTAGATAGCCATTGAAGTGGTGTAAGTCGGCGCTGGAGACGACCCAATAAGTCCTGGACAATAGGATGGTCTTGAGGTCTGGCAGGGACAATCGGCCAAATATTGACTGGCGCACCCAGGTAGCAGTACTGGGAACACATGGGAATGACAGTCCCTCCAATGGTGAACACTGGCTGAGCTTGAGGAAGGTGGTAGGTGAATATTCTGCTCTTATCTGGGGAGACAATAATGCCGCAGTGAGAGGAGGCCACAGAGAAGGAGTCAAGAAACCGCTGGAGATCCCTTGGTGAGGTAGAATGAACACAGATATCATCAGCATAGCACGTAATTGTAGTTCCAGGAATATCAGGGAGAGAAGTGAGCAACCGATGCATCAGAATATTAAATAACAATGGGCTGAGAACACCACCTTGAGGCGTACCAAGATGAAAACTGCGCAAAGGACTGAGTACACCACTGAAAAACACACAGGAGGTCCTGTTACTCAGGTAGCCCCGAATCCACCGTAGTAGATTACCCTTTATCCCAAAGTCAACCAGTTGATCCAAAATGACGTCTCTATTAGCAACATCGAAGGCACTTCGAAGGTCAATGAAGGCCACCACACTGTCCCTGGAAAGGCGAGAGTACAGGTCGATTAGGCAGTGATGTGTGCTCCGCTGGGGAAGGAAACCAAACAGCCATGGAGAGAGGCGATCCTGCAGTCTGTACATGAGACGATTAAGTAAGATTCTCTCCATAACCTTACAGAAACAGGAAGTAAGGGAAATAGGCCTGAACTTCGCAGTGCCGGGCTTAGGGATGGGTATTATTGTGCTGCTGGTCCAGGCTCGTGGAAGCGAGTGCATCGTGTATGTGGATGGGTAGACTGGCTGGGGTAGATTGTTCTGACCAGGCATCGACAAGTTGTTTGGCATAGTCGGCAGGAGTGTGATGACGAGCAGTGGCCGGTGTCTTTTTAACAACCCGACGGATGAGGTGCCACATAGAAGCCACACTTGTTTGCTGGTTGATGCTGTCCATGAACCGCTGCCAAGACTCAGTGTGAGCACAATCCTGCAGGGCAACTAAAGCGTCCCTAGACATCTGGTAACGATGGAGTAGGTCAGGGGTTGGGTTGGCTTGAAACAATAGGCCATCACGTTCAGCCTCCTCCTTTGCCTCCTGTATACGTGCATCCAGCGTCCAGGAGTGGGCAGTATGGCGATGCTGGAGGTGTGGCCGGGAGACGTATAGCCTATAAAAGTCATGAGTAGCAGATACAAGATCAGAGTACAACTGTTCAACTGATGATATGTCAAATGTAGGGAATACATGGGCCATAAATAAGATGTAAGTCGGGCAATATTTAGGGGGCACAGCAATACGCAAACGAGTGGCTGAAGCACCTGACCCAGCAGTTAGAGAATAATGAAACCGAAGAGCAATGTGATCAGAAAATAAGTCTGGCACGGAGAAGCACTGGACCTGAGATGCTATCAGGCCAGACGAGAGGATGTAATCCAGAGTACCTCCCCGGCAATGAGTGGCACCACCAGTGTCCCAGTGTGTCAGATGATGCTTGCGGATGTATGAAAGGAGACGAACACCATTACGATTAATAGAGCCAGTACCATCACCCAAATCAGAATGCCGAGCATTAAAATCTCCCATATACACCATACCACGCACTGTTGGAGAAGGAAGAGCCTCAAGAGTGAGTCTAGCTGGGGCAGAATAGACATTACATAGTTGGAGTACTCCATTCCCAGGTAGAACCTCAAATAGCTGAAAGGTCATGTCAGGATCAGTGGAGGTACGGAGAAGGCGATGTGGCAAGGAGCTATGTATGTAAGTCAGGAGACCATTCCTTACCAGATGAACATATGGCACATAACCTGAGAGGGGAGGAGCTTGCCCAAGAGCGAGCTGCCGTCCTGGAAATGCTTCCTGGAGAAAAATAACACTGGGATGATGACGAAAAACATAGGCCTTGAGTTGAGTGAGCTTAGCATAACTGGTGATACCACATACATTCCAGGAGATGACATCCAGCCGGCAATCACTAGCGAACTCTGTATTTGGAGGTAGAAGTCCGGTGAGTGGGGGCAGATGAGCGACCTGGAGAAGATGGACCAGGAGAAGGGACTGACTCGAAAAGCTTTTCAAAGCGAGATGCAACAGTATCCATCTTTTCGGTAAGGGTAGTGACAGTTGAGATGATGGCCTGCTGAGCCTCGACCAAGGTGGAGAGTTTGGAGTCATTGGCAGCCTGAGCGGCAACCAGCCCATCAATCCTGGCTTCAAGGGCAGAAAAGCGGTTTTCAAGAGCCGTACATCGTGCCATGAGGGTAGCAACAGACTTGCGGAGGGCCAGGTCTGGAGGTGAGGCAGGGTTGGTAGGAAGAGCAGACTGGGGAGGTGGTGGTGGTGGTGGTGGTGGTGGAGGCGGAGCAATAGTAGAGACACGAGCCTGGACCTTACGTCGAGTACATCCATGCCACACGTTAACCCCTGGCTGAAGGCATCGTGGACACTTCCATCGAGACGTATCTTCAGGAGGTGAAGGCTCAGAGGTGGACGCAGCAGGACGTGATGGTTCACCCCTGACAGGACACGTCTTGGAATCATGGTCGGCCGCACACCATGCACACTTCGGCCTGGCAGAACAGTACCGGGAGATATGCCCAACTCCCCAGCACCTGTAGCACCAAGGCTGGTCATTATGAAGTTTCCTCACCTCACATGGTGGAAGACAAGGGAGGAAATCAAAGGAAATCTCATTTGGAGGTGGATCGGGTTGACTCCAGACAACAACAATACGGCTAATGGGGGAACCATCTTGGAAAAAACGACGGGCAAAGTACACACCAGGGTATCCTTTGGCAAGTTTCAGGTCAACATCAATAGGAAAACGGGTGAGGATGTAGCTGGGGAACTTACGAGGCCTCTCAGGTGAGTCTTCAAGAATGAGGGGCAGAGTTAAAAATTCACCAGCCTTCACTCTATCAATGATGTCCTGACGCTTCCTAGAGATGTAGACAAACCGGGAGGTGACAGCAGCCATCTTGACTTCAGCCAGTTCACGCTGCAACTGGAAGGCCCTGTTGACATCAGACAACCAACGCAGCTTTGTGTCTGTAGATGGGTTTCCAGAGAAGGAGAGTTTGACATAGGCATCTCTCGGGGCAAAAGCAGGAAGGTTGGACGAGGGCAAGGAGTTGGTATACAAAGAAGAAACACCAGGGTGAGGCAGAGAAGGTACGTCGTGCACAGCTGAAGCACCCTTGGCAGTCTTGGCAGCTGGAGGTAAACAGTCCACACCATCGGAATCCTGCGAGGAGTCGGACGAGGCATCAACAGGTCGCTTGGTAGAGGTTGAGGAGGTGGACGGCTGCAACCTGTGCTGCGGAGTGACCGAGGAGAGGGGGGGAGGGTTGCGAGAAGGCAGCTCAGGCCAGTGATCCTCAATTGGAGACTCGTCTTCCTCCGACATTGCCAAGTCGGCCTCCAAGCAGGAATCCGCACTCTCCATCAGGCCAGGCAAGGCCAAGATGGAAAGGAAACAACAACACAAACAACTAAACACTCAATCAGCCAGGGACACACACACACACACCCACACACACACAGACAATCACAACAAAACTATACACAGAACCACAACAGACAAACAACACCAGCAACACCACAGAAACAGCAACACACAAACAAGAACTCACAAACAACACAAAAAACACAAACAAGAGCTCCAAAACAACACAAAACAACAACACAAACGAGAATGGAGGCAGAGCGCCATGAGTACGTCCACACTCCACCTGTTCTGGAGCGAGACTGACCTATATGGGCTGAGTTCGAATGCTGGGTATGTGTGGTGCCTGGCGTTTGTGTATGGTCAGAAATTACGTATCACGAGTGTACAGTCGTGGACAATAATATTCATTCATATTAGGTTGACTCGTGTATAAGTTTGACGTCAGGCTTCCTTCAGTTCAATACCTAAGACACTTTCCAACAAGTAAGTTAATTGAGTACCATCTTCTAACAAGCAGCTACTGACTCATTATTCAAAACACTAACACCATATGAGAACGTTTTGGCCTTATTGCATCATCGTAACTTGAGTGTCAAATTTTTATGGGTGCCATCCCATGTAGGTTTATGTCACAATGGTACAGTTGACAGACTCGCAAAGGAAGCCTGCCATCTGCCTCCTCGTGGTGTTGGACGTCCTCTCTCCCTGACATGTTACCTCTCTAGAGTTCGCTCCGCCGCTCTCCTCCCTGTACGGCGACGCAGGGATGCAGAGAGGCCCTTCAGCATCTCCATCACACATTACGAGTCTGTCTGCCGTCACAAATATTCCTACCGTCGTCGAGGCCTCATGGTTCGGAGGCACAATTTAGTCTCTGCTCGTTTGAGGCTTGGCTACCGGCCACCGTGGCAGGTTGCTGGGATGCAGGGTGAGCCTCCCTTTACTAAGTGTCGTTTGTGTCGAGCGCCTCGTGCTAACACTATAGAGCACTATTGCCTGGCCTGCCCCACTGTCCGACAATTGCTGCCCCGGGGCCTGCCACTTGATGTGGTTTGTCGACACCTGCTGAACCACCAGGTTCTGGAGGAACTTCTGGTACGCCACCCTCGTTTTGGTGGATTTAAGTAGGTCATAATGTAAATATTTGTCTGTATGCTTGTGCTTCATTCTGTTATGTTTTCGTGATCTGTGTGTGTGTATGTGTGTGTGTTTGGTTGTAGTCATTGGATTCTCATGGGTCCCGCTTACCCGTATGTATTGTTGCCTGCCTGTTTATTGACGCTACGGCGGAATTAATAAAAAAAAAGAAAAGAAAAAAAAAAAAAGGAGTTTTCTGGACGACAGCCCACACAAAGCCTCCATTGGTTCCGGTTGTGTGTAGCCTCGTGATGGTTTGGGTGGGCTGTCGTCCAGCAACCGCTTGTTTCAAATCTCGGGCTTTAACTTAGGTGGGCTAGAGATTATGGTATCATAGTGTATGTGGAAGGCTGCAGTGAATGATCTACCATGTGACTCAGTGATTGTAAAACACGAAACCTAATAATGATGTTGCATTGCAGTTACGTAGTCTTATAATTTCTATATATTGTAAACCCTCGAAAACAACAGCATTTGTAAGAAATTATGTGGCCAACTGTACGTTTATATCTGTATAGTAAAGTCTTGCTCCTTGGTCGAGTGCTCCTCTAGTATATATCGTAATTTTTTTTATCTCAACAGAGCACTTACCGTCTAGAAGAGTTACATTCATATATAATACTTAATGTAACAATATATCTCTATGACTCTTAAGTGGAATGTTATTCATATGTATCAATATAATTTCGAATCTTGGCTGAGTATAGCTGAGGTAAACTGGAGGGCTTCTGATTCCTCCAAACTAAGCCAGGAAACAGACCACCTCGGTGTTACTTTGATGGGGGATCTGTCTTGTGGCAGGGTTTGGAGAAATCAGTAGCCTGCAATGTATCAAAAGTGCGTAGTATCCTTTTGGGAATTAATTAAAGGGAGAGTACACTGTAGGTAAATCTGGAGCAACTGATTCCTCCAAAATATTCTAGGTAACAGACCACCATTATTATTGTCCTTCTGGTCTTGTTTGCTGGCTTACTTTAGAGGACCCAAAGCACTCTCATATACACTCGCAATCCAAAATATGTATCCAGGCTTGTTTCTAATAGCCTGATCGAATATTAAGCGAGCTCAAGCAAATATAAAAAAGGATAAGCGTTGTAATTAGTTCACTAGTATGTCAACTGATTCGAAACTTCAACAAGACCTGGATACAAATTTTGGATTGCGAGTGTACCAAACGTATACTACCCCCTTAGCCTATAAACTGACAAAGCTCCTGCCATATAATAATAAGAGTAATGAAGTCTCAAATATAATTATATAAGTTAATCTAATAAGAGCTTTGGTAGTACACAATTATTCCTTCCATTCAGCTTAATTCTCAGACACGTCAATACAAAAGTGCAAAGGAAATCAGTCGTTGCAGATTTACCAGCACTGTATTTATTTCCTTGATATTATCATGCCGCTTGCCTTGTATTGTTAGATATTTTACCTGGCAAGGATTTATTGATTAATTGATTGATATTAGGTGCCGCAACAGCGAGGTCATATGGCCCCCGAGGAAAAAAGTAATTGAGAGGAGGGACAGTAAGCACAAAAGGTAACAGATGAAAAACAGGAAAAGTTGGAGACGTGAAAGCCTCTTTTTGTGGCCTTTTACAACAAGCAGGGAAACTGGGTAGGTATTAGTTGCCCCTGACCTCCCTACCCCTGGGGAACGCTGGCAAGGAAGGCCAATTAGTAATTATATATTGGTTGGTATTAATTATAATCTTATTACATGGGATTTATAATATGCGTTAGCCCCCAATATTCACCCATTAATCTCATTATGATCTCTTATCAGGCTGGACATTATCCTATATATGCTTCAGAGTTACTAAGGGCATGGTACAAGTACGATGACTCCATGCAGACACAGCCATTCTACTGTAATATTGACCTCAATAATTCATACACACGCTGTTCTTTTCGAGGGTTTTCTACTTATTGAAAATGTAAGACATTATAACTGCAATGCTACATTTTTATTAGGTTTATTGTTTCGTAAATATAAGACTATGTAACTGTAATACAACATTATTATTAGGTTTATTGTTTCGTAAATATAAGACTATGTAACTGTAATACAACATCTTTATTAGGTTTATTGTTTCGTAAATATATGACTATGTAACTGTAATACAACATTATTATTAGGTTTGTTGTTTCGTAAATATAAGACTATGTAACTGTAATACAACATTATTATTAGGTTTATTGTTTCGTAAATATAAGACTATGTAACTGTAATACAACATTATTATTAGGTTTGTTGTTTCGTAAATATAAGACTATGTAACTGCAATACAACATTATTATTAGGTTTGTTGTTTTGTAATGTAAAACTATGTAACTGCAACACTACAGTATTATTAGGATTGTTGTTTTGTTATAACCGAGTCACTTGGTAGCTCATTCAATGCAGTACTTCCAGAATATTGAATGACCTATCTTTCCATTATAGTCTGTGTAAGAATTCCTGTGGCCAACCTTACCTGTACCACGCCATCGTCAACACCGTGAATACGACAAAATGTGTGTGATGATTTTGGGCTTTATGCCTATCGACTCATGGTGTTGGTCAGTCAGTGTTGTTACATCAACACATCTTCCCTCAGCCTATAAGGTTGCTATCCTTGATCTTACAGCCAGGTACCTACTTACAGCTAGGTGAACAGGGACATAGGGGGCTGGGAAAAGTATCCAACATTTCTACTGACTCGGGAATCAAACCCGTGATATCTTGCTGGCTAGGCGAGCATGAAAACCATTACACCATCAGCACCTTCTAATTGTCAACAGTATGGGGTGGATAAAGGTGAAGGAGGGACAGAGGTGTGTTACAGAGACGTACACTTGGACACATGAAATCGTGATACAGTCCAGGTAGAAGATGCTCATATCCTCCTACTATCAAGTTTCTTAAGGACTTTGTGATCGTGTATGAAAATTGGAGACTTCTGATTCCACCTAACCATGCCACGAACCACGCTCCTTCCATATATATATATTGTAGGTAGTGTTTCGTGGCAATATTTGAAGGACTCTTTTATCTCGAATTTTCAGACTAGATCACAGGTTGCCTTAAAGAGGTAGATATATACTGCTGGTAAATCTGGAGCAAGTGATTCCTCCAAACGATTCCATCAAGCAACATGACCACCAATATTTTTGTTCATCTGATCCTGTGTCCCGGCAGACTGAGGTGGAATCAAGGCGCTCAAATGTACAGTTGCGGCCATATGAAACAGACACCTGAAACGGGGGGGGGAGGTCCCTCACTGAGCATATAGGGTAAGATGAGACGTTGTGTGTGTGTGTGTGTGTGTGTAGCATAAATAGGTTGAGACGTTGTTATGTGTGTGTGTGTGTGTGTGTGTGTGTGTGTGTCGAGGCGAGTCCCATTCTATGCTTGATAAAGGGCCCGTTTGAAGTGTATCTATTTCATCTGTTCGCAATCGTGCCAAAAGTATACTATCCCTGTAGATACGAGAAACATCCAGACTCCCGCACCGCCAGCATGATTCTCACAGTGGTGCTAAGAATGGAACAGTACCCATATTGCATATACACTTTAATCTACCCTCTCATACTTGCAGACATATAATACGTATTTATCATGCATGTACACTCGATCAAAAAAGTATCGCGCATTTCTCTCGTGAAACATTCTGACACCTAAGACGATGGCTACTGAAAACGAGCTTTTTTATCATGAGCTGTAGCGATCATTTGCAGAACCATCGGACCCCACCTGCGCGATACTTTTTTGATCCAGTGTACAGTTGCCAAAAAAGGTTTTGCGACAAAAAAGGAATTCAATGTGGCGAAATCTGGCAACTCCACCCATAGTAAACATCCCCAGTCATGTGAATGAATCGTCCTCAACCCTACTTCCTGTGCAAAGAGAACTGTTACTCTACACCATAATATGTTATGAATGAATGGGTGTTACTGTACCAAACTGCTGTTTTAGTATTCATATTTGGTGTTCACTTTCCAAGAAGTGCATCTTATAGCTTCCCTTGCCACCTTTGTTGGGATTCAAGCATTTTTAGAGTGTTAACCTAACTGGAGTTCGAAATTCTTTATACCATCTCGAACCAACATGTTACTGATGTTTCTCAAGAGTGATGTATGGTGATGTATAGGCCTACATTTTTTTTTAATAACACCTGGGTAAAATAGATTAGAACGTACTACAGTAAGATCAACAATAATATTAAAGTATATATTATATACTTAAGCAAAGAAAACTCTCAATATTATAATGGTTTCGGTTAGGATGATACAGAACTTTCTTCACTTCTCTCACCTCGGCTCACCTTGCTCACAGCCAAATTATTTAATTCGGATCACTGTTTACAAATTATGATTATATTTTCACTTTCTTTTTCTGTATTGTAACTTGTCAAAATATGAGTATCAATAGTAATTATTCATCCCTAATGTAATAATTAGTAGTAATCCAGTATTGAAAGATGTAAGGGCAGATATGACTGTCTCGTGACTCAGTTCATCAGCCAATCATATGGTATCACTACAAACACAGGGAGTGGGGATGTAGGTGCTTCATTCATAAAGTCTTTAGGTGTTTACTACTCGTGGAGCTACCAGATTTCGCCACATTGAATTCATTTTTTGTCGCAAAACCTTTTTTGGCAACTGTACATACATATGTTGATATTATTGTATTACGCATGTGTGTATTTCTTAATATTGCCTTGTAGGATATACCGGGTGCAGAAACCATTGCTTGTGATGGCAATGATAAGCTAGAGACAGGCAACAGTCACTGATTACCAGACAATCTATCACCAACAAAACAAATTATGAAAGGTAGACAGGATATAGGGCCCGTATTCACAAAAGCAAAGTTCACTCTTAACTTAATATTTTATTCGTAAGCATTCATTCATGGCGAGGACTAGTACCCGACATTGCTTCGAATTCATAACAACAGCTCATACAAATATAATAGCAAAACCATTCACTGCTTCGATATGAACCTGAAACAATATGGTGAGGTCAGAAATGCAAACATACGAACAAGTCCAAACTCTAAGATGTTTTGTGAATACCGGCCCTGGAGACACACACACACATAAATGAACACACAAACACAAATGAACACACATACACACACACAAATGAACACACACATACACACACACACACAAATGAACACACACATGAACACACACACACACACAAATGAACACACAAACACACACACAACTGTACAAACGAAGATATAGGTAATATTAAGGGACGATTTTATTTTTTAGTAAATTGGAGGGCTACTGATTCCTCTAAACTTTGCCAGGAAACAAATCACCTCAATCTTACTAACAGGGGATCTCTCTCAGTCAAGACTTCTTCTCTTGGACCAAACTACGACGTCCCTTCCATACTGCCTGCAGGACGTGCTCTTGTTAGGTCTGTTTCCTCTGTGCTCTATAGCCTTGATTTAGATATAATGGTTACAGACGTCCCTCCAGGGCTCCGGACTCTGTGGATGCTACCAATGTCTGATGAGAGCTACACACATATACTTGCAAGTCTGAACTGCCTTCTTTACAGCTGCAATTGACTCTAGAACATGTGGTAACAGTGACGTCCTCCATCACAGCTCGACACTGCCTCTACACTGACGGCTCATTACAAGCGGATGGTGCAGTTGGTAGTGCTGTTTTGTCACCTGACTTGGAGCCACCTCCAGGGGGCTGGGTTGGCCGTCGTCTCTGTGACCACTCCATCTCTACATTGTGTGAACTGTATGCCATTCTGGATACTGTTAGTCTTGTTTGTCAACGTGGAGTGAATGCTGCCATTATTTGTGACTCCAAGCCTGCCCTTCAGTCTCCCTCCAGTGTTCAGCCCATGCACACACTCTACAGTTGTTCAGCAGATTTTATCGTTTTTTTGGCCTTATTGCGTCATCGTAACTTGACTGTCAATGGGTGCCATTCCATGTCGGTTTACATCACAATGCTCTAGTTTACAGACTCGCAAAGGAAGCCTGCTTTCTACATCCTCATGGTGATGGACGTCCTCTCTCTCTGACCTGCTACCTCTCTAGAGTCCGCTCCGCTGCTACTGTCGTCACAAGTATTGCTACCGTTGCCGTGGCCTCATGGTTCGGAGGCACAATGTAGTCTCTTCTCGTTTGAGGTTGAGCTACCGGCCACCTTGGTAGGTTGCCGGAATGGAAGGCGAGCCTTCCTTCACTGAGTGTCAGTTGTGCCTCGCGCCTCGTGCTAACACTATAGAGCACTATTGCCTGGCCTGCCCCACTGTCCGGCACTTGCTGCCCCGGGGCCTGCCACTTGATGTGGTTTGTCGACACCTGCTGAACCATCAGGTTCTAGAGGAACTTCTGGTACGCCACCCTAGTTTTGGTGGATTTAATTAAGTAGGTCATAATGTAAATTTTTGTCTGTATGCTTGTGCTTCATTCTGTTATGTTTTTGTGATGTGTGTGTGTGTATGTGTGTGTGGTTGTAGTCATTGGATTCTCATGGGTCCCGCCTACCCGTATGTATTGTTGCCTGCCTGTTGATTGACGCTACGGCGCAATTAATAAAAAAAAAAAAAAAAAAAAAACCTGCTCAATTTTCGTGGATCCTGTCTACCCTTATATTTTGTGTCCTATCAATTGTTTGACGCCATTGCGCAATAAATAAATCACACACACACACACACACTAATAATAATAATAATAATGAGATACTAGCGTGAGACCAATAATACTCTGATAAAACACACACACACACACACACACACATATATATATATATATATATATATATATATATATATATATATATATATATATATATATATATATTTATATATATATATCGATACAATGGAGGCTTTGGGTGGGCTGTCGTCTAGATTGTCTTCACCGGGGCTAGGCATTGTGGAATACGAGTGCACAGTATATAACACCTTTATTTTATTTATTTTTTTAATACCTCAATATCGGGGATGTAGGCTGTCAGTAGTAGCCTGTGACTCTTGCCTGATCCTGAGATTATATTGAGTGCAGCTACGAGGTGTTGGTTGTGTGCTTCACGTGTGCCGCACTAGAGGGGGAGCAGTGGAGCTTCATGGTGTTGCTTGCTTGCTTGATTGATTGATTGATATTAGGCGCCGCAACAGCGATGTCATATAGCGCCCGAGGAAGAAGGTGATTAAGAGGTGGGACAGTAAACATCAAAGATAACTGATGAAAAAATAGGGACATTTGGAGAAGTGAAAGCCCCTTTTATTCGCCTTCTACGAGAACAGGGATACTGAGGAGGCATTCGTAGTTACTATCAGGAGAGAGCAGCTATACCGTCACTCACAACATCTTGGAATATGGTCAGGCATCTTCTGAGAAAGTAGTTAGTGACGATATTATGTTGTTTGGGGACTGGAAAATGTCCTGAAATGTATCATCTACAATATTCTAGCGCACACTTGCTCTCATTAACACACAGTCATGTGAATCCATGCATCATATTTATACACATATTTACACACACACGCTCCCTCCCGGTCAAGCACCTTAACACACAGTCATGTGAATCCATGCATAGTATACACATATTTACACACACACACGCTCCCGGTCACGCACATTAGCACAGTCATGCGAATTCATGTATACACACACACACACACACACATACACACACACACACACAGTCATGCGAATCCTTGCATATGCACACTATACACACACTTATGCTCATGCATAGACAAACTCATGTGGACACACAGACGCTCACGGTCACGCACATTAACACTAAGTAGTCATGGGAATCCTGGCATATATACTGTACAGTACTATGGTGCACAAAAGTGGGGCATGGAGGAGGGGAGGAGGGGGGGGGGGAACTGAGGTGATGTCGGACGCTGAAAATGATAAAATATTAACTTACAGCCTTGCAATGAATCTGTTTCCTGAATAATTATATATTAACCTGTCTAGAATGGACATCAACAAGTGACTGAAGCAAAAAATAATGCATTGAATTGTGTGGTATACAATAATCTCTATGCCCCGTTGTGGATTTTTTTTTTTTTTTACGTATTATTTAATAATTATAGTTTCTACCATCAGTGTAATTTTTATGATGTTCAGCATATAACATTTACGGTTATTTAACACACTTCCAAATATACAAAGTGTGAGTATTGTAGTGAGATGTTTAAACATTGCAGAGCTAATGAGTTGTGTAACTAATTGGTCTCCACTTTACTGTGTGTCTTCCAGCTTTACATTGAGGTGAAGCCAATGTAAGACCATTAATGATGCTGCTACGGCCACCTCACGTTCCCTTGCGTGAGTTGTAGACCAAAGCCTGACTCAGTCTTATACAGCTATGTGCAGTAATATTTGTTCTATAGGATTTAAGTTATTCAGATTTTAACTCGTTTTATCTTTTGGTATCACTCCATATCAACTTATCTCTTATCAGTAAAATTAACCATCTCTAACATTATCAGAAACGTGGCAATGCTCCAGTCTCATACAACCTGTCTCATCCAGCCCCCATCTCCTCCAGTTCCCCTCCCCCTCCTCCCTCCCAACACATCAAAAGGCGACATCTGTTAGCTGATCATAGCATTTCCTCAGCTGTTCCGAAACTTCAAACTCAGTTTACTTGAATTCTCACTGTGGCTGGGGAATTGACACGACTTTTGTGCACCATAGTACACCCTTATGCGCATACATACACAGACTCATGAAGACACACACGCGCGCGCACACACATACACGGTCCCGCACATATACAATATAGACACATAGGCTACACAAGCGCCAGCAGAACCATTCATCATGTCTGGTAACACTAGCCAGCCACACCTCACTACCTACCACAGTCACCACCAACACTACCACCATCACCACCACACTCACCTTAACTACATGTACTGTACAGTCAATAGCACTAATAAGTATACAGCTCTGGTTGAAGCTTTCATCAGTCCAATTCACCAACGAAGTAATTCCCATAGATATCTTATTGCACATTTATTTACTGTCTCTAGGTATTCAAAGCACACCTGGATACTTATTAGTGTTCGTGACTGTACACTCGGATACCATATTCCCTAGCCCAGCTGAGTCGAAGCCCGAGATCTGAAGCAAGCGATTTCTGGACACAGTCCACCCAAACCATCATGTGGCCACACACATCTCGAACCAACGAAGGCTTTGGGTGGGTTGTCGTCCAGAAACCGTCTGCTTTAGATCTCGGACTTGACTCAGGTGGGCTAAAGACTATGGTATCCGAGTGTACAGTTGGGTCCACTTCTATTGCCAATGTTGAGCCACCCAGAAATTTGAATCCCGAACCACGTGTGAATCATGAGATGGAATGAGGGTTGGGTTAAGGAAAGTGTGTCTGATAAGATGGGTGCATGTATTCAACTCTGTTCTCTCCGACACTTGTGATGGTTCTCCAACGTCTGACTGTCTGGCCTAGACATTAATATCTAATGACTCTATCTGCTCAATAAAAAGTCCTACCATACTGCATGGATTGTAATTACATACAAAACATCACATTATTTCTATTCAGGTCCTTTTTGCATAATTGCACTAATCATTTTTGGTAACACACGAAATGATGTTGGAGGCAGTGAGAAGGAGAATGTGTTGGTAAAATGGAGGAGTAAAATGAAAGAATACTGGAAGCGGGAAAAGGAGAAGGCTAATGGAGAGAGGCTGTGGGAGAGGTGTGGGACATGGTGTGGAGAAGCGGCAGAATGATCATTGGGTAGTTAAAGGTGGTAATTCTTTTTTGGTACATTGGAGTGCCTTGATTCCTCCACAGTATGCCAGGAGACAGCACCAAGTTAACAAAAATAATGGTGTTCTGTTGCTTGGAATAGTGTGGAGGATTCAGTTGCTCCAGATTTACCAACATAAAACTTCCCCCTTAAGTTGCCCTCCACTACAAAACAGTATCGGTTGGTAACCAGTAACACAAAGTAATTAATCAGAAAATGTCTAGACTGAGGTCAAGTAACAAAATTGGCTTACTTGTAATATATTGCAACAATGAATAGATGCTGTAAGGTTTCATTGTATAGCATGGTAATATATTAACAATTTTAGGATACTTTAAAAGGTTTGGCCTCCCAAGTTATTCCCTTGAAATTCTTCAACTGTCCCTTTTTCCTTCTGTTTCCTTCATGGTTACTGTTCCTCTTCTCGTGTTAGTGTTTCTTTCTTTCTCTTCATTTACTTCAAGATGCTCAAACTCATTCATTATAATTGGATTATATTGAGCACATGCATATCATACGTAGACATGAACGCCACTCCTTTATCTTCCATTATTAGGAGATACTTACCACGTAGCTACAGGAAGGAAGAGAGACGGAGGAATGTGTTTTCAGCTGGTATAGCCGCTTGTAAACTCCTCACGCTGCAATATTGACAAGATATATACCGGTAATAATTCATTGCACAAACTTTTTAAGGAACGTTCATTACCCCCGGGTTATTCTTACTTGCCATGCTACAATTCTCTACCATGACAAAATTAAAATCATAGCGACAACAAAATAATAATCATGAAGTGGGAGGTGCACGAACACAATCTTTAAGGGTTATGAATGTTTTCCTACTGATTATTCACCCCTCTCTTTATTAGTAACCGGCTGGATAAAATGACTTACTTCATGACTCATAAATATACAATTATTTAATGAATAATTGCTGGCATGTGAATTATACAGCGACATAAATTCTGTATTAATTTTGCATAATACAGCAAATAACACTACTCGATCGCTGTTGACGCTTTACCATTTCAATTCAACACCTCTTTCCATTTCACTTTATAATGAGTGGTTCACCTCATGATCACACGTGGTTCGGGATTCAAATATTTAATTAGTCAACATTGGCAACGCTAAGTGGTAAACGCGAAAGTGGAGCCAACTGTACGTGATTGGCCACAAGAAATCTTACACAGTCTATATGGAAATTGATTTATATAGTAATCGATTTTTGGCGCCACAACAGCGAGGTCATATGGCGCCCGAGAAATAAGGTGATTGAAAGGTGGGCCAGTAAGTGCAAAAGGGAACAGATGAAAAAAGAAGTGAAAGCCCCATTTAGACAACTTTAACGACAAGCTGGGATACTGTGGAGGTATTCGTAGCCATCAACCTACCCCAGGGTGGGAGGGAGGTGTACGGAACAGAAAAAGGTGGTATTTATTAGGGGGAAGAGATGTGTCTGGTGAAGGATGATGCTTTGGTGTCAAGCAGAGGAATGCTGGGCTGGTGTAGAAATAATTATGTGGTGGGGGAGAGAGAGAGAGAGAGAGTGGGAAACTGTGTAGATGGGAACCAGATTGTGTTATGATCGGGTAGCTTAGTGGATTAATTGGTTGATATTAGGTGTCGCAACAGCGAGGTCATATGGCACCCACGGAGGAAGGTGATTGAGAGATGGAACAGTAAGCACAAAAGATAATATATGAAAAAAAAAAGGGACAGTTGAAGTGAAAACCCCATTTTCTACAAACTGTAAACCCTCGAAAACAACAGCGTGTGTAAGATGATTCTGGCCAGTAGTAGGCTACACCCACACACCAAAGTTTCTGCGCCCCCTACGGTGGAAGGAAGTGAATGTCAGGGTGAGAGAGAGGGCCGCTAGGAGAACAAACAACGTGGTTATGACAGGACCCATCTATTACGGATCCTCATCATACTGTTTATCCTTCATGTGTAAGTTCCAGATACTGTTTGTGACAATATAATTCCTGGATGTCTCCTACAACTATGATATACAAAGATTGTGGAATTAATGTTGATTACTACAAATATTGCACGGATGGTTATAAATGTTACAACAAATGTGAACGAATAAAACAAATATTGAATTCACCTATAATTAACTATAACTAGATGAATTTAGAAGCATACAACACAATACACTATAAAACTCTGAAGATATGGCTGTGGTATCTGGTTATGCCTAGTAAATACAGTATTACGACTTGACAAAACTTACTATCCTGCGTTATAATAATAATAATAATAATAATAATGGGCATAAACCAACATGTTATGAAGAGTGGAGAAACTTCTATTGACGTTTAGGTGCGGCTTCTTGCTGACATTGGCACTTTCCTGACAACATTAGGCGCCTTTTAACACCTGTCCACTTTATATTGTTTTGTTTTTCCAAAATCTGTTCCAGTACACATGTTTAGTAGGAGAGATGAAGTGTGGAGCCTATCGATAAATCGGGTCCAGTACACATGTTTAGTAGGAGAGATGTAGTGTGGAGCCTATCGATAAATACTCCATTTGATTGCACTGCTGAAGTAGCGAGGGAAATATACTCATCGAGCACTGTTCAATAGTATGGTAGGTCATTACGTACAGTACTCCTCATAACATAAGGAGGTCTGAGAACGGTAGGTGGCTGGCGGGGGGATATGGATTCTAGGTAAGGAGGAATGTAAGTGTCCGTTTGTGTTTGATAATAGGAATCACATGTTAGTGAGCACAATACAGATAGAAACAAAAGCTGAAAGAGCATGTTATGGCCTATTCTCTTTGCAGTGCCAGAAAGTTGGCTTGCTTGTAAAACATCAAATCAATATTATTATGACCCTACTAATACAAAATAATATTGCTGAATTTGGAGACATAGGTCTAAGCTGTGTTTACATGTTTTATCTGGGAGAATGTGGTGGAAGTGGGGTAGGGAAGGGGTCTCTCATTCGACTCGAAGCTCGATTCCGAACCATCACTCGCTGTTGTCCGTTCGCCTGCCCTCTCTCTAACCCTGACTACCACTTCCACCTACCGAGGGAGTACAGAATCTTTGGTGCGTTGGTGTACTGTACAGTCAGCGGCAAAAGTCCTGTCGCCTCACTTGCTTCACCGAGGCACGCGATGTTCATAGACTCGAGATTATTAGGCGTAGAAAACGTGCGTACTTCTCGAATCCATGAACACTGCATGTCTCGGTGAAGCAGGTAAGGCGACACGACTTCTGCCGCCGACTGTACATTACTTATCACAACCTTCTTTCCGTGGGTCAGAATGGTTTCCGTCAGGGTCGTTCTACTTGCGGACTTCCATTTCTTTTTTCCGATTCATGGTCATCCTTTATTTAAAATTTCGTATCCAGACAAGTCTCGCTTTGGGTATGAAAGCTGCTAACTAACGCTTGGAAAGTTCTTCCTAAGAGGTGGATTGATTGATTGATGCCACTAGACATCTGCCTGTTTAATCTATTTAGTCTATAGTTATGGATCAAATAATTATGATTTTCTTCCGGCATATATCCATCAGAAATATCCGAGATATTTCACGAGGGAGGAATTTGAATAATAGGCTATACTATAAGGGATATGTTGGTACCCTCTGCACTTGAGGTTTGAGAACGATGCCCGTGTGCAATGGATGTTCTTTTGAACAGGTAGAAGGTAGAACTTCCTATGTCAGTACCTGGCAAGATACTTGTTCATCAATCCCCACAAGAAAAAGGATAACTACCACGATTATTCATGAAACGTGGAGCCCCTGGAGTATATAAAGGGCTCCGAATACTAGTGGTGGGCGGAATCGATACCAACAGCTAGGTATCGAGTACTTCAATAGTTTCTAAATGTTAACTCTTTTCTCAATATCTTTGGAATCTCTTTCTCTTACAATCTCTCTTGGAGGGATCATATTACATCTCGAGCTAAAACTGCCTTAGTTATAGAAATTGGTGTACTATTCTGATTCTGTGAATGTTTTAACCCATACAGCTGGTGTCTCCGAACGTGGTTGACAATGCTGCAGGTCGCCTTGGGTTGGGATAGAGTTTGCCACATTTCATAATTGATTGAATGATTGATAGTAAGCTCCGCCACTGGGAGGTCACATGGTGCCCGAGTAAGAAGGTAATTGAGAGGTGGGACTGTAAGTACAAAAAGTAACAGATAAGAAAAAGGACAGTTGGAGAAGTGAAAACCCCTTTTAGTCGCCTTTTACGACAAGCAGGGATCCTGTCTGGAGAGGTTTCAGAGGTATTCGTTCATGGTGTGCGATTCCAACTATTTGAATTCTATACGATTCCAAGTATTTTCCATCTTGGAGTCGGTAGAATCGAATACCGATTCCGAGTATTTGTAAGCCAGTATCGGTTACTTTGAGTACTTTCCTGAAATGAGGGTAAATAAAGGAGGTAAATGCTTGTTTGTATAAGTTGCAGAAACTCTTACTTAAAAATCGAATTCAGAACATCAACTTAACAAAATACAATAATTGTTAACATACGATAGGCAAGGAGATATAAAAAGAGAAAATTAAAATCTTGCTATACTATGCATATCATTAATTACATATCTACATTGTCCTTAAAGCTTTATGCTTGACTGAAAAGTTAGTGGAAAGACAACGAATGTTGCAAAAATTGATCAAGGGTGCATCAGGCAATGGTCCAGAACATTTCTGGGAATTAATACCGGTGAGTCTAGGCCAAGAGGAGGGGATTTTTTTAGGCCCAGAGGCGCGACGTCCGAGGCAATCAATGGTGTATAAATATCCATCGTAAAAAAAGAAAAAAAGTGGTGTTTAGTGTGTTTGTTTGCATTGTGTAATTAGGTGGAGGGTGATGCGTTTGAGAGTATGTTGGACTATTCTCGGTGCGCTGTAGGAGACACATGAAAAATATCAACAAATGTAGACAGACAGGTGAAACGCAAGTTTCAATCCTCCGTATCACCAGTCCAGAGTCCACCCTACGAGTCCTGCCTTCTTGGACTGATAGATGTCTTCAGCTACTTCATCTCTCTCTCTCTCTCTCTCTCTCTCTATATATATATATATATATATATATATATATATATATATATATATATATATATATATATATATGTGTGTGTGTGTGTGTGTGTGTGTGTGTGAAGGATTATTAGGGGTAATATATATATATATATGTGCGTGTGTGTGTGAGGGATTATTAGAGATAAGAGATTTAGTGAGACACAGACCTCAGGAAAAAAAGTGATGGCGGTGAGAATACTCTATAAGCAGAAAGAGAGTGAGGGGAGGAGAAAGGAGAGGAAATGAAGTAATGAGAGAGAAGGAGGGAGTGCAACATTCATGCAGGAAAGGTGTTGTTGTTGTTGTTGTTGTTGTGTTGGTGCTAGATAATATTATCATCGTTGCCATGTTGGCGGTTTGTACGTATATTTTGGCTTGCTGTCCCTACTAGTTAAGGTACGGGATAATTTTGTCGAGTTAACGGTTTATCTAAAGCACTAGAGATTCTCTTATTAGCAAATTGGAATGCTATTGATTCCTCCAAACTATGCCACGAAACAAATCACCTCAATGTTACTAAATGGGGATCTGTTTCATGGCATAGTTTGGAGGAATAAGACACCATCCAATTCACAGAAAAGAAAATCTCCCTTTAACAAAAATAATGTGGTAATCATTACCTACTGAAATATTGATAAACACAAATAGAGGACATAAGGTAAACTAATAGTCTGGCTGGTATTAAATGGCTGGTCCACAATCGTATGCAGCACTTATGACTCAATTTTGGGCGGGTTTTTATTCTAGCCGAGGTGGCAACTTGAGGACCAGCCAACCAACCAGGGAAGGTTTCACATCTACTGTACGGTGAGGCTCACGTCACTGCCTGGCCGGCGCCCAGTCCGAGGAAGTCAGACAGACTCAGACTTAGTGACTCGGTGACTGTGGTCTGGTTGGGGTGTGGGACGACCCTAGTCTCTCTGGTTGAGCTGCCTCGCGCTTCTCATCACTGTCTCCCTCCCACCTCCTCCTCCTCCTCTTCCCGCATCATCTCACACACCCTGCGCGACCGTGAACCCTAGCTGGTTTATTTAATAAGGAATTTTGTGTATTCATCAAAGTGTAGATTCTTACAAACATGGGCGAATTAATTCTTAGGTTAATATTTAGGTATCCGATAATATTTAGGTATCAATATTGTTTGGATTTTAACGATGGTTAGTGGATGCAATAAAATATATTTTAAAAAAGAACTTCAACGACATCATAATAATAATGTGCTCAGCTGACGTTTGATATGCGAAATTGTACTGCCAAAATGGTTTGTCATGTGTCCGGTGTGTGTACATACGACGAGAAAGTTGCTCCGTGCGTGTAAACAATGATTCAACTTATATTCGTGTAAACAAAATATTGTTGTCGCTCTGGTCACTGTGTGAATAAGAAGGAAAAAAATGCTTGTAGAAAAATGTTGCATTTCTTTCCCCTTAGCTTTTAATAAACCTCTTCTGACAAGTTCTGTATCTTTCTCATGCTAACACTAAACTAAGGTATTTATCACTAGAAATCTTCCTTGATCCACAGGTTAAAAACAGATTGCAATAATTAATTATTACTGATCTGTCATGTGAAAACGTCTCCTGAAATTTCTCTGCTTCCCAGGAATAACTTTCATAAAGTGTTGTTCGTTTAACTCGAATAGGCAAGCCACATTCAGGATGTAAATATCCTTTAGGTAATTACTAACAGCACTTAAGTCGCGAGTGGTGTAGCTGAAATAGCAGCTATATAGTGAGATAGTAACACTCAAGTCCCTTAGAAACAAAGCCTCCACAAAGTTATAAGTATCTGAATGCAAGAAATTATCATAATTTGGATCGGTACCAAATACATTGTGAAAATAATGAACTGAAAACTTAGAGCAAATAAACCCACAAAACAGAAAAATAAACATTTTAGGTTATTATATAGGTGATAATATAACAAACATCCAAACTCCAAACTGGGTATCAATTACCACAATTCAGTGTCATTTTCTAAGAGTCGATCGGTTCATAGATACAGTACACTACCTCAGCCCTCTTGTACAGTACAGTACATCTAAACTGTTAGTGTAGACAGCCATCCACAGCCAATCCAAAGCAGAGAGAGAGTGAGAGGTTCTCCCCGCGTCCCGTGAACATGGTGGGTTATTTTTGCGGTTTCTTGCCTTAGCCCGCGTGATAAATGTTGTCTCGGAGTCTTCGACGCTGACTGCGAGAAGAGAAAAATGATAATATGTGAGGAGGAATGTGACCTATTGCCCCGCCGTCACCTTGCACACACACACACACTTGGGTAGGGGGCTACGAATACCTTCCCAGTATTTCTGCTTGTCGTAAAAGGCGACTAAAAGGGGCTTTCACTTCTGCAACTGTCCCTTTTTTTTCATCGTTTAGCTTTTGTGCTTACTGTCCCACCTCTCTCTCTCTCTCTCTTAGAGTGAAAGGAGAGAAATGGTGGAAAAGGAGACAATAAATAAGCCTTGTAACAGAACTGAATGAAGGGAATGACTGGTACACACGTACTGTTTTGTTCAATAATTGTTTCTTATGAAGTAAATAGATAGACCTGGTGCAGTTAAGAGACAGCATATACTGAACATAACGTTATTGAAGAAAATAGCAATCAAAATTAGAACTTGCCAGTTAACTAAGACAAAAGACAAATAATGCTTTGATGGTGTCGAATTAAAAAAATAGTGGTCGAGTAAGAAGTCAATTTGTGTTCCGTACAAGAAATGAATAAACACAATTATCATTTACTGGATAATGGAAAAGGGAAAAATCACAATTGATAAAAGAAGGTATGATAAGATAACATATACGATTTTAAGTTGAGAAACAAAGCTGTGAATGAAACAAGACTTGAAAGAAAATAGGCTAGTGGAGAAGTTTCAGTGAATGAACCGCCACTTACGAGAAAATATAAAACCATTACGCAATAAAAGTTCACTGGCAAATGAACAGCGGCTGATGAGAGAAGAAAGGCGCTCTATTGAACATTAAATTGAAAAAACAAACAAACACACACTCACAGATGAATGAAAACACTCCTACATAAGTGAATGGTGAGGCACATTTGAGCGGAGAGGCAGGTGGGTGTGTCCTTGTGTGTGTAGCAAAGAGCAGACAACCTTGTGTACCGAATGAACATCAGACAATAACTGGCACTATGAATACATCAGTCCAATACTTGCATCATCTGCTGCTGTTGCTGTTCGTCCTTCTCTTGCTTGGGGTGAGTGTGTGTGTGTGTGTGTGTTCGTATTTCTTGATAATCATTCCTCTATATTTTTTAATTAAGAACAATCACGTATAATAATGATTATTTTCATTGTTTGACAGCTTCCTTCAGTCTGTTTGTTAGCTGAGAAACTTTCCATTAAGGGACCACATAATGCAGTCAGAAAATTGGAGATAAATGTGTCCTTCATATATTGCCACGAAACACCACCTATATTGAAGGAACGTGTTTCGTGGCATAGGCAGGAGGAATCAGAAGCATCCAAATCTCATACACGATCACAGAGTCCTTAAATAGGTTACACTCTCGTCTTATTTAGTACCAGCAGCTACTGACTGACTCACCATTCAAAACAATAAATAACATCGTATGAGAACGTGAAAACATTAGTCAGTAATTTGTGTGAGTTATCCATATGTGTATTGATAATATTGTCCACGACTGTACTGTAATTTATAATTCTTACCAATATTTCCGTTTTTATTATACTTTTAATGAAAAATGAACTGTTTTGTACGGTTGGCCACAGAAATTCTTGCACAGGCTAGAATAGAAAGAGAGGTCATTCATTATTCTGGAAGTACTGCAATGAATGATCTACCAAGTGACTCGGTGATTGCACCTCAATAAACCTAAAAATAATATTGTATTGCAGTTGTGTAGTCATATATTTTCTATTTGTTGTAAACCCTCGAAAACAACAACATCGTGAAAGAATTCTTGTGGCCAATAGTGTAGTCGGCCTCAGGAACTAGTGACATCAAGGGTTCGTAATAGCTAAAATGTTTTGTACATTTATTTCCCTAATACTAAGTTTTCTAGTAATGTTATTTGGCTAATACTATATATATATATATATATTCGTTCCGACACTGGACATACTCTTCATCAAGCCCGTTACCGTGGCCCAGGTCAACTGCTACACACACACACGTCACGACTTCCGAACTGGTACCCAGCCACAGAGGGAGGGAAGTGAGGGTAATTCCCAAATACTGCAGCTGTTATGGTATCAGCGAGGGTGTTTTACGATGTTCAGTGGCCTTATAGTTAGTGCCTGAAACTCAAATAGGAAAAGTAAATATTCTCAGGCCCTCACCTGAGAGGAATCGATCTCCCGACCTATAGGTTACGAGTCAAGAACATTAACAACTCGGCCACCTCCCCTACATACTGACTGATTGATTTTGACTTGACTGACTCAGTCAGCTGAACAATGCCTACAGTAGTACGGTACAGAATAAAGACAGAACCCTTTTAACCAATGCTCTGTATACGAATTCCTGAAGTTGATAGTACACTCGCAATCCAAAATATGTATCCAGGCTTGCTTGGAATAGCATGATCGAGTATTAAGCGAGCTCAAGCAAATATGAAACAGGATAAGTATGTAATTGGTTCACTAATATGTCAAATGATTCAAAACTTCAAGACCTACTGGATACTAATTTTGGATTGCGAGTGTACACTCGTGATACATAATTTCTGACTAGAATGTGAGGAGCAGAAAGCTTTGAATCGCCTGGTATTGCTCATTTCCCCACTCAGTACACCTATTGAGGCTGAGTTCGAATGCAAGGTATGTGTGTGTGTTGCCTGCCATTCGTCTCTAGTCAGAGATTACGTATCAAGAGTGTACATGTCCTTATTAACCACTGGCGTGTAGCCTAACTTCGACCAAAAGCTGAAGATCCACTCGATAATATCAAACATAAAAAGGGGATTTAACTTCTCCAACTGTGTTGTATTTTTCATCTGTTACGTTACCTTTTGTACTTACTGTCCCACCTCTCAATCACCTTAATTCTTCCTCGGGCACCATATGACCTCCCTGTTGCGGCGCCAAAATAAACAATCAATCCACCATCTTCTTCAGTGACACACAGTTTTATCGTTTCTCTTCTCTCAATATTCTTGGTGTTTCCTTCTCTCAAAATCTTTCCTGACGAGATAACATTTACTACCGTACGTCTATAGCGAGCCTGATGCTATACGTCTATAGCTTTTGTAGGCAGACTATAGTTGTTACATTCCTACAGGGGTCTCATATGGCCCATTAGGGAGAAGGATTTTGGTTCTCTTGGACAGGTTGGTTGATTGATTGATTGATTGATAGATAGATATTATGCGCCGCAACAGTGAGGTCATATGGAGCCCGAGGATGAAGGTGATTGAGAGGTGGGACAGTAAGCACATTAGGTAGCAGATAAATAAAAAGAAGTGACAGTTGGACAAGAATTGAAGGCTTCTGATTCCTCCTGACTATGCCACGAAACACGCTCCATCCATATAGGTGGTGTTTCGTAGGAATTTTTGAAGAACTCGTTTACCTCCAATTTTCTGACTACATCACAGGGACCCATTTAAAGGGATAGTATACTTTTGGTGCATTGGAGTCCCTTGATTCCTCCAAAGTATGCCAGGAAACAGTAACAGATTAATTATCAAATATAATGGTGGTCTGTTGCTTAGATTAGTTTGTAGTAATCAATTGCTTCAAATATAAGCCTACTAACACTGTACACTCGCAATCCAAAATTTGAATCCAGGTCTTGTTGAAGTTTCGAATCATTTGACATACTAGTGAACCAATTACAACACCTCTCCTGTTTCATATTGGCTTGAGCTCGCTTCATACTCGATCAGGCTATTCGAAGCAAGCCTGGATACATATTTTGGATTGCGAGTGTATAGTACTATCCCCTTAAGGACTCGGTGATCGTGTATGGAAATTGGAGGCTTCTGATTCCTCCTGACCATGCCACGAAACACACTCCTTCCTTAACAGTGCGTGTGTTTCGTGGCAATATTTGAAGGACTCATTTATCTCCAAGTTTCTTATTACATCACTGAGTTCCTTAAGCTCTTTTAAGGGACGTTATGATGTACTGTATAAGATTGAAGGTAAATTAGTTTTTCAGATATGCCACGAAACACCACATGTATGGATGGAGCTTGTTGCGTGGCATGGTCAGGAGGAATCTAAAGCCTTCAATTCTTTTATATGATCACAGGGTCCTTAATGCAAGAGCTAACAGGTACTCTTTTATAAATTATAAATGATTGGTGACATTTGGAACACTCTATATAGCTTAATCCTACTACTACTATTACTATATATAATTATTGGGTGTACTCTTAGTATAGTATAGAGGGCGAAGGATTAGCAGTTTCCTAATAGCCATTTGCTCTGTGACCAGTAGAAAAACAAATTGCAAAACATGTTAAGATTTCGGTCTTGTTGGCATGTTTGCAATGCTGACTTCACTATCATAGTGTTTTAGGTTCATTTCGAAGCAGTGAATGGTTTTGCTATTCTGTTTGTATGAATTTATATTATGACTTGGAAGCCGTGCCGGGTCGCATAAAAACACTCTCTAACCGGGTACATGCACACACCACTTACTGCCATGCCAAAATCATAGTGGTTGGAAGGAGAATAGCTCTTGGGTTATAACGATAGAACCAACCATGAGATAAATTTGGAAAGAGTCTCATTCTCTTTCCCAGCTAATTTTACCCTGCATGAACTCAACCCAACCTAACCTAACCTACCCTAGCTCGTGCATGTACTAGGTTAGAGAGTGCTCCTATATACAGTAGTTAGTCCTTGCCATGAATGAACGAATACCAACAGAATTTTAACTTAAATATGAATTAACTCTGCCTTTGTGAATACGGTCCCTGTCCATTACTCATCCATAAATGGGTAGTGATAATGTTGACTACAGGATTCAGAGGTATCCTTCACTAAGAATCGAGAGAGTTTGTGTCAGGCGATAAAAACCTTCTGCCAAAACCTTATCAGCCTCATCGACCCGACACACAAGTGGAAAAAGATGCCAAGGATTATCACTATTGACGGAAACATCACTATTATTATTATTTGCTGTTGTTTTTGTTATTTTGGGCGTGTGTGTTATTCTTTTTCTTTATCTTATTATTAGCAGTAGTGTGTGTGTGTGTTGTGTTGTGTTGTGTGTGTGGTCGAGTGAAATGACTGGGTTGGAAGAGTGAAGAGGTCTACCGTCATTATGGAGGCTTCATTTCCCCATCACTTTCCTACCACTTATGTACACTCATTACTCTTGGCGATACAGGCAGCGCATGACTAGAAAATTGTAGTTGTGTGTGTGTGTGTGTGTGTTATTCCTCGTATTTTATTATTATTATTATTTATTATTGTGTGTGTGTGTGTTATTCCTCTTATTTTATTATTATATATATTATTATTTTGTGTGTATTATTTTTTTTCCCTCTTATTCTATTATTATTTTTAGTATTATTTATTATTGTGTGTGTCTTTTATTGTTCTTATCTTTCTTATTATTATTTTTATTACTATTATTATTATTATTATTATTATTATTATTATGTGTGTGACGTATGTACTGTAGCCTTCATGTTAGCATGTGTGTGCGGGTGTTAAAAAAATCCTTGTTGATCTAACGTAATTTGCTTGCTGCCTTTTCTTGTGTGTGTGTGTGTGTGTGTGTGTGTGTTCTTATTATTATTATTATTTTTATTGTGTGTGTGTGTTTTCATCTTCTTCTTTTTCTACTTATTTTTATTATTATTATTATTATTACCTCGGACTGTATCTTGCGAAGCCACGAGAAATTTCAGTGATGTTATAAGGTGTTGTTTCACATAGACAAATTTTATATGCCGTAGAGGGCAATGGAGCTTCAGGGTGCTGGCTGCTTCTCTTCTACCCCACAAAGTGACGGCAAACTTATTTATACACGTCACTATCAGGAGATAATTGTAAGCTATACCATCACTCACAGCATCTTGGAATATGGTCGGGTAACTATTATAATTATATGCTATGAGTTGGTCGCAATGTAGGGGGTATTTTCTTGACGTGTCGGTATAGCTAGTTGGATACCGTACACTCGCGGTCAGAAATTGTGTCCTGATCCCTTGAAACGATGAATAGCAACTAGCCAAGCTTTGATGATTCGAACAAATGTGTGTTGTAGGGAGACGTACAGTTGTTGTTGTTCGAACCTTCAAAGCTAGGCTGTTTGCGATTCATCTTGCCAGGGGATCGGGACACAATTTCTGACCGCGAGTGTACATGAAGAACAGTAAGAACCATCATCAACTCGTAAAACACACACACATACACACGTGATCGATCCTGGGGTTATGGAATTTGTAGTCCATCGTTTTTTCCTACTACCTTTACCTTACCTAAATGATGTGTGATTTCGGTACCTTGACTTGGTGCAGTTCTCTATGGTCGCTCAGTTCCTATTATTTTGTAATGTGAATTTAGCGTCTTTTCGTCGAAGAGTGAGTTTCATGATACCACCCTATAAGCTATATTATCTCCTGCGTATACCATTTCCAATATTGTATGTCTAAGCAGTAAACATAAATGTGTTATGCTAAAGTGATTAAAGAGAGAATCAGACTTGAACGACACTTTATTTCTGTTAAAATATACTCGTACTTATTATTGGCCACAAGAATTCGTACACACGCTGTTGTTGTTTTCAAGGGTTACAACTTATAGAAACTGTAAGACTATGCAACTGTAATACAACATTATTTTTAGGTTTGTTGTTTTGTAATGTAAGACTATGTAACTGCAATACAACATTATTATTATTAGGCTTGTTATTTTGTAATGTAAGACTATGTAACTGCAATACAACATTATTATTAGGTTTGTTGTTTTGTAATGTAAGACTATGTAATTGTAATACAACATTATTATTCTTAGGCTTGTTGTTTTGTAATGTAAGACTATGTAACTGCAATACAACATTATTATTAGATTTGTTGTTTTGTAATGTAAGACACTGTAACTGTAATACAACATTATTATTAGGTTTGTTGTTTTGCAATCAAAGAGTCACTTGGTAGATCATTCATTGCAGTACTTCCACAATAATAAATGACCTCTCTTTCCATAATTTATAGCCTGTGTAAGAATTCCTGTGACCAAAATAATGTACATTATATAAGGAGGGCTGATTGTTTGTGTATGATAGTGAGCCGGGTAGTAGGCTATGCACTGTTGGTATAAGCTATCTGAAGCAACTAATTCCTCTGAAGTCTTCCAAGCAACAAAGCACCAGTATTTTTGTTAATCTGGTTCTGTTGTTTCGTGGCTTACTTTGGAGGAATCAAGACGTTCTAACATACCAAAATTATACTACTGTATATTTTCTTTAGCGAATATCACTCCAGCATTATTCCGTCATCAAACATGAACCAACTTACAGCTCCTTACATCCTCCAATCTATTTTTAGAGAGAGAGAGAGAGAGAGAGAGAGAGAGGAAGTGTTACATCTGCGGTAAGAGAGAGAAGGAAATATTAGGTTTAATTAAATTGAATTAATTATATACTTCTGATAGACTGGAGGAGCGCCTTGATTCCTCCAAAGTATGCCAGGAAACAGACCCACATGAAGAAAAAACAATGGTATCCTGTCTGTTGCCTGGAATAGTTCGGAGGAATCATTTGCTCCAGATTTACCACCCAAAACAATGTGCTCTATAACCCCTTAATCCTAATCATTATCTACCTGCAATAATCTTCGACAGACTCGTTTATTTTTTTTTTTTTTTTTTCGTGTACGTTGATGATATTTATTTATTAATTTATTATTATTTTTTTTTTTTTATCTGTTGCATATTCTGCTTACTGTCCTACCTCTCAATCACCTTCTTCCTCGGGCGCCATGTGACTTCGCTGTTGCGGCACCTAATATATATTGATAAATGAATCAAGTAAGGTTATCTATTTATCTATCTATCTGTCTGCCTTTCTGTCTGTCTATCTATCTATCTAGTATTCCAATATCATAATTGAGCGCGAGATCGACAAATGAAAAAAAATACGAAATTGGCAACGTCTGTGCGGATGGGAGGAATGAGAAATAATAATATCCGGCAACAAATATAATTATAATTGCTCTAGCCTTGTAAGCATTCTCCCAGTTTGCTTGGAGAGAGGTAATAGTTTCTCTCTGTTTTTGTGAAGTTGCCACAAGAATTTGTACTCACACTGCTGCTGCTGTTGTTGTTTTCGAGGATTTACAACATATAAAAAATGTATGACTACGTAACTGGAATACAAGATTATTTGTATTATTATTATTATTATTAGATTTGTTGTTTTGCAATCACTGAGGAGTCACTTGTTAGATCATTCGTTGCACAACTTCCAAAATAATGAATGACCTCTCTTTTCACTGAGGAGTCACTTGTTAGACCATTCATTGCACAACTTTCAGAATAATGAATGACCTCTCTTCATACAGTCTGGGTAAGAATTAATGTGGCCAACCGTACACCTGTGACTGTCTGTGCAATTTTCCTGGTGGCAGTATGAGGTATGTGGTGGTCAGTGTTGGTTGATGTTAATGATACCCTGCTGAAAGTGGCCCACCATGCAGACCTTGATCACTTAGCTTGTGCAGAATAGTTTTTTGTTTTGTTTTTCCAAGTGTGACTGACGCCTCATTAATTAAATAAGTGGGGTACATGTAATAGTGTATGTAGGCAAATCAGAAGCCACTGATTTTATAGGATGACATAGTTAGTTTTTTATTGATTTATTATTGAGGGAGGCAGTATAGACAGTGGTGGTAAATCTGGAGCAACCGATTCTTCCAAACTGTATTATTATTCCAAGCAACAGGCCACCATTATTTTTGTTTACTAATCTGGTCCTATTTAATGACATACTGTGGAGAAATCAAGACGGCTTCAACATTACCGACTCGTTTACTTCAACATTACCGACTTGTAAACTTTAGCATTACCGACTCATAGGCTTCAACATTACCTACTCGTTTACTTCAACATTACCGACTCGTTTACTTCAACATTACCTACTCGTTTACTTCAACATTACCGACTCGTTTACTTCAACATTACCTACTCGTTTACTTCAACATTACCGACTTGTAAATTCAGCATTACCGACTCATAGGCTTCAACATTACCTACTCGTTTACTTCAACATTACCGACTCGTTTACTTCAACTTTACCTACTCGTTTACTTCAACATTACCGACTCGTTTGCTGCAATTATTAGCCTCGTTCATGACAAATGTTTGCTTGAGTTTTAAGGCTAATTTTTAAGCAGATTTTTAAAAGGGTACAGTTGGCCACAGGAATTCTTACATCGGTTGTATGGAAAGAGAGGTCATTCATTATTGTGGAAGTACTGCAATGAATGGTCTACCAAGTGACTCTGTGATTAGCAAAACTACAAACCTAATAATAATGTTGTATTACAGTTACGTTGTATTACATTATCTGTGTTGTAAACAAACAGGGTGTGTACCAGTTCTTGTGGCCAATAGTACTTTCAGACAATTCTTTTATTGATTTGATTAAAAAATATATACTGTATAAATTGGGTAGGATATGACTTCGCCGGTGACTTACCAGAAAATTTTAAAATCAATCTTGGAGAGGCGACTAAAAGGGGCTTTCACTTCTCCAACTGTACGTCTTTTTACGTCTGTTACCTCCTGTGCTTACTGTCCCACCTCTCAATCACTTCTTCTTCGAACGCCACATGACCTCGTAGTTGCAGCGCCTAATATCAATCAATCAATCTTTCAATCCTGGAATATATAGTTTAAGGGACCCTGTGATGAAGACAGAAAATTGGAGGTAGGCTAATTGAGTTCTTCAAATATTGCCACGAAACACTACTTATATGGAAGGAGCTTGTTACTCGGGCATAGTCAGAAGGATTCAGAAGCAACAACAGATCCCCTACTTGTAACATTGAGGTGAATTTTGTTTCCTGGCATAGTTTGGAGGAATCAGTGAGCCCCCCATTTCCTCCACCACCTCCACTAACACCACACCTATTCCTACCATCACCATCCCTACAACTCCCCCCCTCCAACCACCACCACACCCACTCCTACCTACTCCACCACCACCACACTCTTTCCTACCTACTCCACCACCATCACACTCTTTCCTACCTACTCCACCACCACCACCACCACACTCTTTCCTACCTACTCCACCACCACCACCACCACACTCTTTCCTACCTACTCCACCACCACCACACTCTTTCCTACATACTCCACCACCACCACACCCATTCCTACCTACTCCACCACCACCACCACACTCTTTCCTACCTACTCCACCACCATCACACTCTTTCCTACCTACTCCGCCACCACCACACTCTTCCCTACCTATTCCACCACCACCACACCCATTCCTACCTACTCCACCACCACCACCACCCTCTTTCCTACCTACTCCACCACCACCACCACCACACTCTTTCCTACTCCACCACCACCACACTCTTTCCTCCCTACTCCACCACCACCACACTCTTTCCTACCTACTCCACCACCACCACCACCACACTCTTTCCTACCTACTCCACCACCACCACCACCACCACACTCTTTCCTACCTACTCCACCACCACCACACTCTTTCCTACTCCACCACCACCACACTCTTTCCTCCTTACTCCACCACCACCACACTCTTTCCTACCTACTCCACCACCACCACATTCTTTCCTACCTACTCCACCACCACCACACTTTCCTCCCTACTCCACCACCACCACACTCTTTCCTACCTACTCCACCACCACCACACCCATTCCTACCTACTCCACCACCACCACCATCACACTCTTTCCTCCCTACTCCACCACCACCACACTCTTTCCTACCTACTCCACCACCACCACCACCACACTCTTTCCTACCTACTCCACCACCACCACCACCACACTCTTTCCTCCCTACTCCTCCACCACCACACTCTTTCCTCCCTACTCCACCACCACCACCACCACACTCTTTCCTACATACTCCACCACCACACCCATTCCTACTCCACCACCTCCACCACTCTCTTTCCTACCTACTCCACCACTCTCTTTCCTACCTACTCCATCACCACCACCACTACACTCTTTCCTACCTACCCCACTACCACCACCACACCCATTCCTACCTACTCCACCACCACCACCACCACACTCTTTCCTACCTACTCCACCACCACCACCACCACCACCACACTCTTTCCTCCCTACTCTACCACCACCACCACCACTACACTCTTTCCTACCTACTCCACCACCACCACACCCATTCCTACCTACTCCACCACCACACTCTTTCCTACCTACTCCACCACCACCACAACAATCTTTCCTCCCTACTCCACCACCACCACACCCATACCTACTCCACCACACCACCACCCTCTTTCCTCCCTACTCCACCACCACCACACTCTTTCCTTCCTACTCCACCACCACCACCACCACCACCACACTCTTTCCTTCCTACTCCACCACCACCACCACACTCTTTCCTACCTACTTCACCACCACCACACTCTTTCCTACCTACTCCACCACCACACTTTCCTCCCTACTCCACCACCACACTCTTTCCTATCTACTCCACCACCACCACACTCTTTCCTCCCTACTCCACCACCACCACCACCACCACTCTGGCAGGAGGTGAGGGCGTGGGGGCGGAACAAATGAGACACCTGCACAATACATACCTCACCTCACCTCACCTCACCTCCGAAAGAAAAGACCAGACCACGTGAAGTGAAAGAAAGAAAAAGTAAATATTGTTTAGAAAAGATAAAAATATTAAGAGTAAATGCAACGCTGTGAGAAAAAAGATAATGATATATACTGTAAAAAAAAAAAAAGGAAAATAATAATCGTTGGAATGTGATGACAAAATTGATGAAAAAAAGTTCATATAGTGAAGAATAGTAAAAAAAATGAGAAAAGAAAATATAGGCTAATATGTATAGTGTAGAAAGGCAAGTATAAAAAAGAAAAATAGGTAAATATAGTGAAGGCAGATATATATATACAGTGTACAAATAAAAAATGATAATTGGCGAAATGTGATGAAGAAATTGGGGATAAAATACATAAATGATAGCTTAAAAAGAAGAAGAAAAGATCGTGTATGAGACCTGGAGGCTTCTGATTCCTCCTGACCATGCCACGAAACAAGCCCCTTCTAAATAAGTGGTGTTTCATGGCAATGTTCGAAGGACTTGTTAAACACCTCCAATTTTCTGACTACATCACAGTTGAAAAAAAAAAAAAAAAAAAAAAAAAAAGTAATTAAGTGGAGAACCTACTTTTCATAAATTAGAGGGTTACTTATTCCTCCAAACTTTGTCACAAAACAGATTACCTATTATCAACATAGAGGTGATATGTTTCTTGAGAGTGTTTCGAGGAATCAGTAGCCCTCCAATTTCCCACAATAGGTTCTCTAATCAAGGCAGTAAGTCTTGTTACATCAACACATCTTCCTCCTGCCTACAAGATTGCAATCCTCGCTCTTACAGTCGGGTACAGCCACAATTAAATAACCGGCGACACCTTCCTTCCATCGTGCCAATAAATCAGTATCATATCAAACTATAATCATATCAAACTATAATCATACAAACAATACCTTACGTTAACTCAACCCCCCCAATTATTATTATAAGGTGCTGCAAAATCATACACGTGTTGTTCTTTATTACCAAGATATTTACAATGATGGAAGGAAAGTGTCGGTGGATATTTGATTGTGGCCGTACCTATACTTACTGCTAGGTGAATAGGGACATAGGAGGCTGCAGTTACGTAGTCTTAGATTTCATATATGTTGTAACCCCTCGAAAACAACAGCATGTGTACGAATTCTTGTAGCCAATAGTAGAAACTATACCAGGAAACCGGACCAGATTAACAAAAATAATTGTGTCCTGTTGCTTGGAATAGTTTAGAAAAAATAAAATCAGATTCTAGGGATTTACCCCCTCAAAATAATGCTTTACCTCTCGGTGTGTAAAGCCTATATGTTTGCCGGAAGGGAGCTATTAAATTTCAGTTCTGATTATTGTTTGTGGGTTTTGTTTCCTCCATTCTGTCAGTAAACTTATAGCTGCATATTAATTCCTCGTGTAGGTAGGGGGCTACGAATACCTCTCCAGTATCCCTGCTTGTTGTAAAAGGCCACTCAAAGGGGCTTTCACTTCTCCAACTGTCCTTTTTATTTTTAATCTGTTATCTTTTTGTGCTGACTGTCCCAGCTCTCAATCACCTTCTTCCTCGGGCGCAATATGATCTCGCTGTTGCGGCGTCTGATATCAATCAATCAATCGATTAATTCAGCTAAATTATCACTGGTAATAGACCCGCCCTGACGTCAACCGAACTAACGATGGAAAAAAAGTAAAAAGGGCCCGTATTCACAAAAGCAATAGATATATATTTTTTTTAAGTTAATTTTTTTTGGGGGTAATAGTTCATTCGTGGCAAGGACTAACTATATGGGACCCGGCACGGCTTTCAAATCATAACATATGTTCATACTAATAAAATAGCAAAACCATTCACTGTTTAGAAATGAAACTGAAACACTATGATGGTGAAGTCAGCATTGCAAACATACCAACAACACCAAACTCTGACATGTTTTGTGAATTTTATACTGGCCAAGGTGCACTAATTAGAATTTGCCACAGAAGAATAATGGTTCCGTAAAACAACTGAAAGAGTCCCATCAGCGCCGTACGTCAAGGCCAGAGAAGGCGGAATGTTCAATCTCAGACAAAAATAATATTTATCCACATTGGGGTGACACGTGTAAAAGTTCTATCATCGGCTTTCCTCTGATCGTTAGCAGAAAAAAAAAAAATCCATAAATAGGTTAAGTACCATCTTCTAATTTACTACAAGCAGCTACTGACCCACTATTCAAAACAATAACATCATATGAGAACGGGAAATTATTAGTCAGCAATTCGTTTGAGTAATCCATATGTGTATTGAAACTTATATAAATCCACGACTGTTCGTCCTATGAAGAGATTCTGAGGTAGGCAAGGACGTGGAGATCTTGGAACTGTGCCGGAATTGTCCAGAGTAAAGCAAAAATATAAAGTAATACAAAGGAAATCAAACAGCAGCAGACATATTGGTCCTTACGAGGCTGTTTGTTTGGGTCCAAGCTACTAAACCTAGGCTACTCGTATAGAGAGAAAGGATAGAATAGTTACATTTATTTCTTCTCTCCAAATTATGAGGAGGGAAAGAGGAGGAAGTAAATACATTGTTGTCGAGGTGCCAGAACCAATGGGACGGGGAATTAAATTGGAAAGATTATTGTACAGTCACGAGCACCAATATGTATTCAGGTGTGCTTGGAACACCTAGAGATAGTAAATAAATGTACAATAAAATATCCATTGGAATTCATTCGCAGGTGATTTGGACTGTTTAAAGCTTCAACCAAAGCTGTATACTTATTAGTGCTCGTGACTGTACCGTACCTTACACGAGAATTGATCCCATAAAGGAGTCTGAGTTGGATATATTTTACCGACTCCGACTCCGGCCAAAAAGCATCCGACTCCGGCCAAAAAGCATCCGACTCCGATTCCGATTCTTCGACTCCTAACCCCTGGAAATAAGGGCCACAGAGGCAAAGATTGATTGATTGATTGATATTAGGTGATAGAGAGGTGAGACAGCAAGCAGGAAGTAAATAGAAAGAAAAGAGGGACAGTTAAAGAATGAAAGGGAGTGGCTGTGGCCGAAGGGGCGCCCAAACCCTTAAAGTATTACCCACATCAATACAGGCAATACCCACCTACGGGCCACAGAGGCAAAGATATGACATGCCATGGGAAATCTAGAAATTATTATTATTTTTTTTTTCCCCAGTTGGCAATGCTAGAGTGCTACAGAAAGGATTGGTTGATACAGGGCGCCGCAACAGCGAGGTCATATGACGCCCGAGTAAGAAGGTGATTGAGAGGTGGGACAATAAGCACAAAGGTTAACAGACGAAAATAAAAAGGGACAGTTGGAGATGTGAAATCCCTTTTTATTTAAGAATCCAGTGGGTTTTTTGTACTTATAGGTTAGGACATAGAAATAAATTCGTGATATTCAATAGAGAAAACGAAAGTTCAACAGTTTTTCATATTCTCAACTGGTCAACTCTGGATCACTCTATCTCCATCCATCATATCCCCTTACTATGACCAATACACCAGGAGCCCAGGGGGGTTAGCCTAGCTGAAAAGGTTACCAATTTTCATATGTATGAGAGCGCCTGGTATTGTTCCAAACATAAAGAAAATTTAATGGAGTTCTGCCGGAACCCGTGAGTCAGAAAATCAGTCGAAAAATCACATGTGGGAATCTCAAAGATGGGAATTTGTAACACCGAGTGTAACATCCCACCTGTGGCTGACTGTACATGCCCCACGGATCTGTATTATTCCAGACACATTGAGTTTGCAGTTTTACTAAAATTACTTGCTTATGCAAATCAGTATTACTATCTCTTGTTTTCTTGTCCAGGGGAGTATAATGAACATTTTCCGATAAGTTTCATCTTGTAACTAGCCTACATGAGCTGATCTAGCCAAATTTAGGGAGTGGCCCAATTACTGCATTCTGGCAGGGATATTCCACCACAGAGAGTTGCTGGTATTGGTCGTTTCTTATTCTGGGGGTTATACTGGACATTTTCCAATAAGTTTCATCTTGTAACTACAGTACATGAGCTGATCTAGTTTCGCGCCCATTATGTAATGATCCTGAGATAATGGGTAATACATCTATTATGATTTCAAGGTGTAACATTTTGGGATGATCTAGCTAGTTTTAGGAGGTACCATTTTAGGACCCCGAAGGCCACACCGACATCACGGGGTCCAGCAAAATCCATTTTTTTATCTTTGGAACAATATTAGGCACCCTCATACGTATACAAATTGGTACAGGTAACCTTTTCAGCTAGGCTAACCCCCCCTGGCTCCTGCTGCTCTCTTATACACTTCCTTAAGGGACCCTGTGTTGTAGTCAGAAAATTGGAGATAAATGAGTCCTTCAAATATTGCCACCACGAAACACTGCTTATCTGGAAGGAGCTTGTTTCGTGGCATGGTCAGGAGGAATCAGAAGCCTCCCATTTTCATACACGATCACAGGGTCCTTAAGGGGAGAAGTGCAGTGTTGGTAAATCTTCCTGTGCAGTGCAGTGTGTGTGTGTGTGTGTGTGTGAGAGAGAAAGCAAGTCTAAGTGAACTTATTTCATTCGAGATTCTCAGTTTAGACGCACTTCCTCTCTCTACATTCCTTCTTCATCCGCAGGCTCAACACATATTTTTAGAGCACATTTTCACCCTCGCTAGTTTCACAGGTACAGTTGGACGCAGGAATTCGTGGTACATCTCAGGTAGAAGATGCTTGTCTACTCTAGTAACGAGTGACTTGTCCGGTATTTGCTTATCGTCGTCATCTTACATCATAGTTTCTGCCTCTGGTATACGTTTTTGGTCGCTAAGGAATTTCATATGGGAGAAGCTGAGCATTTTTCACTTCGGCTGTACCACGAATTCCTGTGTCCAATTGTACAGTCATAATAATAATAATAATAATAATAATAATAATAATAATCATCCACATTTGGGGTGATTCATGAAAACGTTTGACAGCTTCCCTCTGTTTGTTCGTTAGCTAAGAAACTTACCAATAATTGGGTTAAGCATCATTTTCTAATTTACTACACACACACATTCACACCCACGTATCTTCTAAATGACCACAAACACTCACTATTCAAAACAATAACATCATATGAGAACGTGAAAATATTATATTATATTTGTTTGAGTTATCCTCATTGTATCAACTCTTATGTCCACGACTGTATGTAAACAAGCAGCAATGCATAATTTCTCACGGTGCCTGAAGCTGCTCCAACCAACCAACCAACCAACCAAATCTAGGTGAGTGCAGCCAAGTACAGTTGCTCAGTGGCCCGTATTCACAAAAGCAAAGTTCAATCTTTAATCCCCTGTGATCGTGCGTGGATAGTCGAGGCTTCTGATTTCTCCTGACTGTGCCACGAAACAAGCTCCTTTTCTATAGATGATGCTTCGTGGTAATATTTGAAGGACTCATTTACCGCCAATATTTTGACTACATCATAGGGATCCCTTAAGGGGATGGTAAACTTTTGGTACGGTGGAGTGTCTTGAATTCTCCAATGTATGCCAGGAAACAGGCCCAGATATAGAAAAATAATGGTGGCCAGTTGCTTGTGATAGTTTGGAGGAATCGATTGCTCCAGATATACCAACAACACTGTACTACCTGCTTAAGTTAAAATATTGTTCTCAAGCGTTTGTTTATTCATGGCAAGGACTTATAATCTTACACTACTTACTAGATTAATGAAGGGACCCTGTGATTTAGTCAGGATATTGGAGGTAAATGAGTTTTTAAAATACTGACACGAAACACCACCTATATGGAAAGAGCTTGTTTCGTGGCATAATCAGGAGGAATCAGAAACCTCCAATTCTCATATACGATGACAAGGCCCGTAACAAAACCGTCCACTGCCTCGAAATGAACCTGGAACACTTTGCCGAGGTCGATATGGTATTGAAACTACACGTCAAGCCCAAACACTAAGATATTTCATGAACACAGACTCACCTCACTACTTTCTGAAACACGGATGTCAATACAGTGAGTGGTTGTGTTATGGGTGAAAGTAAACAGTTTCTAATGCTGGTGATTGGTTGATTGATATTAGACGCTGCAACAGTGAGATATATGGAGCCCGAAGAAAAAGGTTATTGAAAGTTAGGCCAGTATGTACAAAAGGTAATAGATATAAATGAGGAATAGTTAGAGAAGTGAAAGCCCCCAACCCCAGTTGGGGTGCCGATGCAGGTGAAAGCTCTAATGAGAATTATAAATTCATTTAATTATGGTTTTCATGTACACAAACAAAGCTATCACTTTTAATGTTCCAAAAAAAATATGTAACATTGAAAATTTAAGGCTGATAATGAAAATGTTCCGCTGGTGACAGAGACAAAAATTATGATGGTTTTCGTGTACACAAACAGCAGCTGTCACTTCTAATGTTCCAAAAACATTATGTATGTGACATTGAAAGTTTACAACATTGGCTGTAAAAAATAATACAAAGTTGGCAACCGTACTGATATCACACCTGGTGTTTGTCAGTGAGGCAAGAATGTTTCACCCCAAGTGTCCAAGGGGAAATAGTAGACTAGTAGGAATGTAGTAGAAAATTTGACGATAGTTTAAATTCAAGTCGCGAACAGTTACGCATAGCTGGTAGCATCCCAAATCCCCACGAAATAAGAAACATCCCAAATCCCCACGAAACAGGTAGCATCTATCATCTCTCTCGTGATTAAGGACCCTGTGTTCGTGTATGAGAATTGGAGGCTTCTGATTTCTCCTGACTATGGCACGAAATAAGCTTTTTCTATAAAAGTGTGTGTTTCGTGGCAATATTTGAAGGACTCATTTGCCTCCAATTTCCTGACTACATCACAGGGTCCCTTAATACTCATACACCGTACAAATATTTTTCATATAATGTTTTTCAGTAGGCTGTACAGTTGGCCACAGGAATTCTTATGCAAGTTATAATGGAAAGAAAGGTAATTCATTATTGTGGAAGTACTGCAATGAATGGTCTACCAAGTGACTCGGTTATTGCAAAACAACAAACCGAATGATAATGTTGTATTGCAGTTACATAGTCTTACATTACAAAACAACAAACCTAATAATAATGTATTGCAGTTACATAGTCTTACATTACAAAACAACAAACCTAATAATAATGTATTGCAGTTACATAGTCTTACATTACAAAACAACAAGCCTAATATTAATAATGTTGTATTGCAGTTACATAGTCTTACATTACAAAACAACAAACCTAATAATAATGTTGTATTGCAGTTACATAGTCTTACATTTTCTATAAATTGTAAACCTCGAATATAACAACAGCGTGTGTAGGAATTCTTGTGGCCACCTGTACAGTACGTAGTAGTGATTTTGACGATAGTTTTTATTCACATCGCGAACAATTACGTATAGCCTACGGTAGCTAATTGTTTTTCTCGTAATCACTTAATTAAGGGGATAGTATACTTTTGGTATGTACAGCCACAATCAAATATCCACCGACCCTTTCCGTCCATCGGGGCAAATATCTTGATAATAAAGAACGAGTGTAGGATATTGCAGCACCACATAATAATAAATGAGGGGGTTGAGTTGACGTAAGGTGTTGTATGAATATATTTTGATATGATACTGATTTATTTGCACGATGGAAGGAAAGTGTCGGTGGTTATCTGATTGTGGCTGTACACTAGAGCGCTTTGATTCCTTCAAAGTATATTAGAAAACAGGACCAGATAAAGAAAAATAATCGTTGTCAATTTGCCAGAAATAGTTTGGGGAAGAATTTGTTCTGGATTTCACAACATTTTACTATATCCTCTAAAAATATAATGAAGTTGGCATTAACAACTCGCCGTTCTGATTAAACCTTTTCAGACATTTCAAGATCCCGTCGTTCATAGGTACAGTTACGAACACGTGAAACAAACACACCAAACGGACCCCTTTATCAAGCCTTGAATAAAACACACACACACATGCATATATGGACACAATTATACACATACTATTCCTCCTACCGTACACCTTGAGTCACACACACACACAACGTCTCATCTTACCCAATGCTCAACGAGGGGTTTCGTTTCATGTGTGTCTGTTTCATATCTCCGTAACCGTACTAGAGATTTTGTGCCCAGATGCCGAGAAAATGCAATGTGATCATCCTGAATGATGTAACAGTACTGTACACACGAGCTCGTAAATTCGCGACCACGTCCCCAAATGTTTATGTCATCTGAGCTGGTAACACTGTGTGGGGAAGGTGTCATTGTAGGTGAAATATTGTATCATGTCCCTCTACTATGTTCCACCTACTCTGATTCCTCCCCAAATAAATGTTACCACCTCAAATGGCATAAACATCTAAGTACGTGGTCGCGAATTTACGAGCTCGAGTGTACATTCGTTCGTGGACATAAGTTTCAGTCCACATATGCATAAACAACTTGCTGACATATGTTTTCACGTTCTCATAAATTATGATGTTATCGTTGTGAATCGTGCGTAGCTGCTTATGACGGAGGTAGTACAGTGTTGGTTGGTTATTCTGGAGAAATCGATTCCTCCATAGAATTCCAAGCAACAGGCCACCATTATTGTTGTTCATCTGGTCCTGTTTCCCGGGGTACTTTGGAGGAATCAAGGCGCTCTAATAATATTAAAGAGGGGACCCTGTGATGTAGTCAGAAAATTGTAGGTTAGCGAGTCCTTCAAACATTGCCACGAAACACCATTTACATTGAAGGAGCTTGTTTCGTGGCATAGTTAGGAGGAATCAGAAGCCACCAAGTCTCAGACACGAGCACAGGGTCCATTAAATAGGTTAAGAGGAGTAATACACATTGGGTTCAGTGGAGAGCCTTGATTGGAAGCTCCACAGATGAAGAAAAATAATTGTGCCCTGTTGCTCGGAACAGTTTGGAACAGTAGTTAGATAATTGGAGGTAAATGCGTCTTTCAAGTACTAGTGCCGCAAAACAAAACCTACGTATTGGGAAGGAGCTTGTATCGTGATATGTTCAGGAGAAATGAGAAGCCTCCAGTTTTCATACACGATCTCAGGGCCTTTAATATTCAGGGGGGAAAATAATAAACTTTTCTGGTTCTTCAGTTTGCTAGCCTGTGAAGCTTATATTTCCATACTGTACGTAATATTGGCAACAAAAATTCGTACACACGCTGTTGTTTTCGAGGCTTTACAACATATAGGAAATGGAACACTATGTAACTGCAATACAACATTATTATTAGGTTTGTTGTTTTGTAATATAAGACTATGTAACTGTAATACAACATTATTATTAGGTTTGTTGTTTTGTAATGTAAGACTATGTAACTGTAATACAAAATTATTATTATTAATTTGGTAGGTCATTCATTGCAGTACTTCCAGAATAATGAATGACCTCACTTTTCATATAACCTGTGTAAGAATTCCTGTGGTCAACCGTACTTGATGACTTGGCAGATGTGGCGACAGGACTATTGCCGCCAACTGTACATGGTGATTGAGAAACGTGTGTGTCTCGGGACTCTGGGGCGATAAATCTGAAAATGATGTATAAGTTCTTCGTCTCGGGATTTATAATACAAGGTTGGCGCGATACCATTTCCCAAGAGTTACAGTCACCAGCAATAGTTTTCTTATCCCCCCCCCCCCCATTCCCTCGGGTAGGTTGGGGACTACGAATACCTCCCCGTTATCCCTGCTTGTCGTAAAAGGCGACTAAAAGGGGCGTTTTACTTACTTCTCCAACTGTCCCTTCCTTTTTATCTATAACCTTTTGTGTTTACTCGCCCACCTCTTAATCACCTTTTTGCTCCGGCGCTGTATGACCTCGCTGTTGCGGCGCCAAATTAATATCAATCAATCAATCAATCTTACCCCCTACTTCTCTTCCCTAGCGAGAGTGAGGTGGAAGTAATGGTTGGAGAAGGAAGGGCTGGACGAACGAAAACAGTCATTGTTTACTGGAGCTCGACAAAGCTTTATAATGACGAGAGAGGTGAGGAGGTGTTGGAGAAGAAATGAATGAACCTCCCTTGTTGACGCCCTGAAACATTAAGGGGAGAGTACTGTACGCTGTTGGTAAATGTGGAGCCAATGATTCCCCTAAACTATTTTAAGCAACAGGACACCAGTAATATTGTTATTCTGGTCCTGTTTCCTGGCATATATACTTTGGAGGAAGGAAGGAAGGAAGGCTCTCCAATGTACCAAAAGTATATTATCCCACTAAAAGGCATGTCGAACTTATGCCCAATGAATGTATGTTTTTTCGTCTGGCCCTACTTCAATTAACCCCGACTTGGACCTCAACTCTCGCTAGGAGGATAAGCAAACTATTGCTCGTGACTGTAGAGCCTCTGTCACACATACTTTTATCAACTCAAGTTTTTCCTTGATTCTTAAAAGGAAGATAAGGAGAAAAGGATAGCTAGCTGCCCACTTAACCTCTGAGTCTTTGGGCCCTTATTCATAAATGTAAAAGAAAGCCATTAAAAGGGGTTTTCACTTCTCCAACTGTACTTTTTCTATTCATCTGTTACCTTTTGTGTTTACTGTCCCACCTCTCAATAATCTTCTGCCACGGGCGCCATATGACCTCACTGTTGCGGCGCCTTATATCAATCAATCATTCAGTCAATCCTACCGCACCCCTTCACACACACACACACACACACACACACACATGCATATATGGACACACTTGTACACAAGCTATCCCTCCTACCGTACCCCTCCACACACAAACACACACACACACACACACACACACACACACACACACAAATACATATATGGACACACATATACACATGGTCACATATATGCAGGCACACGTACTCAATTTCATCCACAATACACCACACCATGCATGTCCCACTTCATTGCATACCTTTCCATCTCACCCTCTTACCACTTGGCTACTCACTCAATTCTCACTGCAGTTGTAATCTTACCATATTTGACACACACACAGACACACACATACAATTTTTTGAGACTCCTTCAGCATTAGTTTAGTTTTATATGATGGTTTGAAAGAATCAGTATAGGCTATATGATAAAATACAGGAATAGTGTAAGGAGATTCTATAGCTGTCTTTTAAGGCTGTATGAAGGAGGCCTCTGTATAGTATCAGAAAGAGAGGTAATTCTCCCACAAATTCTTTCAAACTTGTTCTATCTATTTGTTCCTTATTAGTGACGCTATACACTACACGTTTCTGTAGGAGGAAAGTTACCTGCATGTAGTTTCGTTTTCGTGCATTTTACAAGACACAAGGGATGTATTATTGGCATGCACAAGATAACGTACACACACTGTTGTTGTTTTTGAAGCTTTACAACACACAGAAAATGTAAAACTGTATGTAACTGCAATACAACATTATTATTCGGTTTGTTGTTTTGCAGTCATTGAGTCACTTGATAGACCGTCCATTGCAGTACTTCCACAATAATGAGAATAATGACCTCTCTACAGTCACGAGCACTAATAAGTATTCAGATATGCTTCGATTACCAAGAGGTAATAAATAAATGTACAATTAGCTCGTTTATGAATTGAACTGTTCAAAGGCGGTGGCAGAGTGGATAAAGCGATGGACTGCGAATGAAATAGTCCCAGGTTCGAGTCCACGAGAAACGTCTGGGGTTATTCTGAGGTGATCTGATGGGTCCAGCTGTTCGTCAAGTATCCTGGCTACGCCGACACGTCAAGAAAATACCCCCTACATCGTCGCCAACTCATAACATGGAAGATAATTATTCCAAGATGCTGTGAGTGACGATGTAGCTGTATAAATAAGATGTCGTCATCTAGTGATGCAGAAGAGAAGCTACGGTACCATCATCACTACGAAGCTCCAATGTCTCATCTAGTGCGACACCCAATAATCTCGGGGCCTCGCAAGAGTCACGGGCTACTGACAGCCTACAGTCCCGAGGTTGAGGTATATATAAAAACAAACTTATTAGTGCTCGTGACTGTCCCTTGCTCTAACAAATCGCGCCAGAAGCTCCGTTTTAACTATGTCATAAATACAAACACAACCATCCAAATACATATAAACATAATGTATATACTTACTGTACTTACACTTGGATACCATAGTCTCTAACCCACCTGAATGTAAGTCCGAGATTTCTGGCCTGATAGCATCTCAGGTCCTGTGCTCCTCCGTGCCAGACTTATTATCTGATCACATCGCTCTTCGGTTTCATTATTCTCTAACTGCTGGGTCAAGTGCTTCAGCCACTCGTTTGCGTATTGCTGTGCCCCCTAAATATTGCCCAACTTACATTTTATTCATGGCCCATGACATATCATCAGCTGAACAGTTGTACTCTGATCTTGTATCTGCTACTCATGACTTTTATAGGCTATAAGTCTCCCGGCCACACCTCCATCATCGCCATACTGCCCACTCCTGGACGCTGGATGCACGTATACAGGAGGCAAATGAGGAGGCTGAACGTGATGGCCTAATGTTTCAAGCCAACCCAACCCCTGACCTGCTCCATCGTTACCAGATGTCTAAGGACGCTTTAGTTGCCCTGCAGGAGTGTGCTCACACTGAGTCTTGGCAGCGGTTCACGGGCAGCATCAACCAGCAAACAAGTGTGGCTTCTATGTGGCACCTCATCCGTCGGGTTGTTAAAAAGACACCGGCCACTGCTCGTCATCACACTCCCGCCGACTATGCCCAACAATTTGTCGATGCCTGGTCAGAACAATCTACCCAAGCCAGTCTACACATCCACATACAAGATGCACTCACTTCCCGTGCTGCTGTCCATCGGCTACGTCTAATGTCTGCTCTGTTGCAAGATGATGACGATGATGCAGAGGAGATAACTGAGGAGTTGCGACGTGCTCTCTCTCGGGGTAAAGCTTCTTCCCCTGGTGATGATGGTATTACTTATGCTGTGCTGCGCCTACTTCAACAAGTTCCTGGGAACCCTCTACTTCGACTGTACAATCTTTGTCTTCGTGATGGTTGTGTACCACGAGCCTGGACCAGCAGCACAATAATCTTCTTCTTCTTCTTGTGCCCTTAACTCTGGGTTGAGTCGTCCGGTCGCCTACGAGATGAGTTGTGGACCAAATCCCTCCACCTGTCGCGGTCGTGCGCCAAGGCCTGGGTCACCGCGAATGTTTTCTTTGTCCACTCCTTGATGTTGTCGCTCCACTTCTTCATCTGTCCTCCCCTCCTCCTTCCCTCCACGGTCCCCTGGAGAACTGTTTTTGCAAGACCATCCGAACGTGTCACGTGTCCATACCAACTCAGCTTCCTTTCCTTCATTATTGTCAAAAGGTCGTCATAAGGTCCAATGTGTTGCTGAATGGTGGTGCGTACTTTGTCATTGGAGATATGGCTCAGGTATGAGATGCTAAGGATGGTACAATATCACCTCATTTCCAGTGTCTGTAACCTTCGTTGAAGCTCCGCAGTGAGCGTCCAAGTCTCGCACGCGTAGAGGAATATAGAAAGTACTAGTGCACGCAGGAGTCTGACCTTACACTTCACAGAGATGTTTTTGTCCTTCCATATGGACTTCAATTTTGAGAGTGCGGTCATGGTCTGAGCCGCTCTTGCCAATACTTCTGGTTTTGATCCTTGGTCACTGATGATTGCCCCTAGATATTTAAATTGTTGTACCATCTGGAGATTTTGACCATGGACTGATATATTTGTTGTTATAGAGCCGTGTTCATTTGTCATAAGCTTTGTCTTTTCTGCACTAATTTCCATTCCAAACTTGGTGGAGGCTCTGTCCAGTTGATTAACCAATCTTGACAGTTCATTTTCTTCTCCGGCTATTCCATCAATGTCATCAGCAAATCTGAGATTTGTGATGGTTCTCCCTCCAATGTTGACTGTGCCCACATGGTCTTCTAGGGCGTTGCTCATGATTCTTTCCAGGAAGATGTTAAAGAGAGTTGGGGAAAGGAGGCACCCCTGTCGGACACCTACAGAAGTGTGAAACCACTCCCCGATAGAACCCTGGGCAAACACTGCACTGGACGTGATTGCATACAGTTGTTGAATGGTGTGAGTTAGTTTCTTTCCCATGTTAAATTTTTTCATAGTGGCCCACAATGCCTCATGCCAGACTCTGTCAAACGCCTTTTTGAAATCTATGAAGACGTGGTAGAGCTCTCTCTGGTGTTGGAGGTGTTTTTCACAGAGTAAACGGAGGTTAAAGATTTGTTCAATAGTACTTCTGCCTTTTCGGAAGCCGGCCTGTTCTTCAGCTATGATGCTCTCGGCTTGAGGTTTCAATCTGTCTAGGATGATTCTGAGCATTACTTTGCTTGCATGGCTGATCAAGCTGATGGTGCGATAATTCTGGCAAAGTTGGGAATTACAATGATAAGCGATTGCGTCCATGGTTTTGGCCACTCTCCTTATCTGCCAGATCTTGTTGCAGATGATGGTAAGCATGTCTATCGTGGATTCTCCTCCATGTTTCAGTAGTTCTGATGGGATGTTGTCAACTCCTGCTGACTTACCGCTCCTCAGTGAGTCTACTGCGGCTACTACTTCGTCTCTTAGTATTGGGTAGTCGTCCTCATTGGTGGGTTCTTCGACGTTTAGTACGCTTGGATCTCCTCTGCTATGATGGGTATACAGTTCTGAGCAGTATTCCGTCCATCTTTTTAAGATTTCCTTTTCTTCTGTTAAGCTGTTTCCACGTTTATCCTTGATACTATTCACTTTTGCTTGTTTTTCTTTAGTTAGATCTTTTACTAGCTGAAATGCCTTCTTTGTGTTGTTAAATGCAAGGTTCTCTTCAATATCTGTACATTGTTTCGTTATCCACCTCTGTTTTGCATATTTCATTTCTCTTCTAATATCCTTGTTGGTCTTCCTATACTCTGCCCTTCCTTCAGGGGTGTTCTTCTTTTTCTTCTGATTCCGTCTTTTGTCACATAGTTCCAGTATAAAATCTGTGACCCATGGTTTTGATTTACGTTGGCTTTTTCCCAAGACCTCATTAGCTGTTTCTGTCATCACTGAATTAAAGTTGTTTGTGATGGCCTCAAGGTCTTCATCAAGTTGGAGTAGCGGTGCAAACTTACCGCCAACTGTCGCCTGGAATACTTCAGAGATTCTAGGATCTTTCAGTTTCTCCAGGTTGAATCTCAGCCGAGTACAACAATACCCATCCCTAAGCCCGGCACTGAGAAGTTCAGGCCTATTTCCCTGACTTCCTGTTTTTGTAAGGTTATGGAGAGAATCTTACTCAATCGTCTCATGTACAGACTGCAGGATCGCCTTTCTCCATGGCTGTTTGGTTTCCTTCCCCAGCGGAGCACACACCACTGCCTTGTTGACTTGTACTCTCGCCTTAACAGGGACAGTGTGGTGGCCTTCAGTACCGGTACTGTACACTCGAGCTCGTAAATTCGCGACCACGTCCCTAACTGTTTATGTCATCTGAGCTGGTAACACTGTGTGGGGAAGGTGTCATTGTAGGTGAAAGATTGTATCATGTCCCTCTACTATGTTCCACCTACTCTGATTCCTCACCAAATAAATGTTACCAGCGCAAATGGCTGAAACATCTAAGTACTTGGTCGCGAATTTACGAGCTCGGGTGTACATTTCAGTACACATATGGGTAACTCAAACAAACTGCTGACTAATGTTTATACGTTCTAATAATTATGATGTTATTATTTTGAAAAGTGAGTGGCTGTTTGCAGTAAATTAGAAGATGCTGCTGAACCTACTTATTGAAAAGTTTCCCAGCTAACAAACAGAGGGAAGCTGTCAAACACTTACATGAGGCATCCCAATGAAGATGATTATTATTGTCAACGACTGTGGGTCGGGGATGAGGTGACGCTAAGTGAGCTGAGTTGAACCTTTCTCGTGGATGGGAGGATAGGCTAGCTAGAGTGAAGTGGATGAGGCAGTGTGAAGGTGTTGTGGTGAATGCTAATGATTGCTTCCATGTGTTTTGCCGTTTGCAACACTTGCACTAAATTTGCGCGCCGAATTACGTGGCTGTTTAGACGCTCATGGTTTGTACAGTTGTCTCCTCTAGTAACGAAAACAGTGTCTTGTAGTTTTGGTGAAATGTGGCACCATTGTGTTTGTTTTACTAGTCGGAAAATTGGAGGTAAATGAGTCTACAAATATTTCCACAAAACCCCATTTTTTTTTAAGAAGCTTGTTTCCTGGTATGGTAAGGTGGAATCAGAAGCCTCCAATTTTCATAAACGATCACTGGGTCCTTAATGTGGATACTATAGCAGGAGTGAGTTCTGTCTATTCCTTTGCTATTTCTACTGTACAAGTAAACAAACAACGATGCCACATTTTTTCACCAAACACACCGGACACTATATTCGTTACTAGTGGAGGACGACTTCTTCCTGTAGTCCTTTGAAAAAGCTCTCCTGGAAGAATTTTACTTGGCCTAGCAACCAGTTTCTGTTTTCTGGTGTAAGTGTTAATATCTGTGGGACAGCAGACATAAAATATTTTGCAGCTGCAGGTTAGTCCTTGTACGACGTTTCGTTTTCACGAACAGTACATTGGCAGATGCCAACTGTGAGGTCAGCAGAATATGCTCCATTGTGTTGACTGGTAGATGCCAACTGTGAGGTCAGCAGAATATGCTCCATTGTGTTGACTGGTTCTCTACTTCATGAACTGCACCATCTACATGTGTCATTATTTCAGTAGGGATGGCCCCTTGGGTTAGGTAGGGTGCTACGAATACCTACCCAGTATCCTTGCTTGTCGAAAAAGGTGACTAAAAGAGGTTTTCATTTCTCCAACTGTCCCCCCCTTTTTTTTTTTCATCCGTTACCTTTTGTACTCACTATCTCACCTCTAAATCACCCTCCTCAGGGGCCATATGACCTCACTGTTACGGCGCCTAATATTAATTAATCAGTAGGGATGGTGCTGAAAGTTCCCACCAGTTTCATGCGCCTCCTACCCAGAGCCAAAGAGAGAGAGAGAGAGAGAGAGAGAGAGAGAGAGAGAGGGGTTATATGACGAAGCTGTTTTGTGAAGTCCTCTCCTCTCTTGTTCTGAGCTTTTTTCTCACTTGTCATAAGGAGGAGAAGGAGAACTGAAGAGTGACATAGTCCTTAACTCACACTTGTCTGTCTGTCTGTCTGTCTGGCAGGGGAGAAGAAGGAGTGAGGAAGCGGCGAAGGAAGAGAAGATTTTGGGCTTTATGCCTATCGACTCCTTATAAGTCATTAATGGCTGTCAGTCTTGTTACATCAACACATCTTCCCCCAGCCTACAAGGTTGCATTCCTCACTCTTACAGCCGAGTATCTACTTACTGCTAGATGAACAGGGACATAGGGGGCTGGAAAAATTGTCTCACAATTCCACCGAACCCGGGATCTCTCCCTTGCTAGGAGAGCATGATAACCAATACAACATGTGGCCCCTCATTGAACATAATTTAGGACGTGACGTTGTGTGAAGTGGTGCATCCTATTCTATGCTTGATAAGGGGTCCGTTTGAAGTATGGTGTCTGTTTCATGTGTCTGCAACTATACATTCAACAAAAGAGGAAGCTTTACAGTTACTTTTTCGTCAGTGTAAGATTGTTCAGTCACGAGCACAAACATATATCCAGGTGTGCTTCGGATACCTAGAGACAGTATATAAATGCACAATAAAATCTCCATTGGAATTTCTTCGTTGGTGAATTGTTGAACTGTTCAAAGCTTCAACCGAAGATGTATACTTATTAATCCTTGTGACTATTCATTCTACATGGATTTGAATGAAACTTTCAGATTGTGTAGAACTGTTGACCCCAACCGTAAGGAACATTCCCCCACAAAATTAATGGCATGTCAACCCAACTTTAAATCTTAACCATAAAGAGGTCTTGTGAATGTGACAGGTAATTTTTCTTGCCCATCTGCTTGTACAGTTGCTTGCACTACTACCGATTTAACCACCTCGTCTGCCAGTTAATTAAGGGGATAGTATACTTTTGGTACATTAAAGCACCTTGATTCCTCCAAGGGATGCCAGGAAACAGGATCAGAGTAAGAAAACTAATAATAGTGGCCTGTTGTTGCTTGGAGTAGTTTGGTGGAAACAGCTTTTATATATTTACCTACACTCCAGTGTGCTGAACTCAGAATCTATCAGTCGGGAGATCGATTCTTCTCAGTTGAGGGCCTGAGAATATTTATTCTTCCGATATGAGCTTGAGGCACTAACTATAAGGACACAGAACGACGTAAAACACCCTCGCTGGTACTGTACCATAACAAGCTGCAGTATTTGGGAATTACCCTCACTTCCCTCCCACTGTGGCTGGGTACCAGTTCGGAAGTCGTGACGTGTGTGTGTGTGTGTGTGTGAGTAGTAGTTGACCTGAGCCATGGTAACATGCTTGATGAAGCGTATGACCAGTTTCGGAACTTAAAAAAGAAGAAGCAAAGAGTACCCTTAAAGGACCCTGAGATTGTATATGAAACCTGGTGGCTTCTAATTCCTTCTGACTCTACCACGAAACAAGCTCTTTTAATTAAATCTACCCCTTGTTACTCTGAAACGTGTCATTGAATTTCAGCAGATTTCAATTAATTTGGCACACTTATAGGGGACTATGAGGGATGAAGTCTAGTACATCACAATTAAATTTGGTTGATTGGTTGGCTAGTTAGGATTTTTGTATTGTAAAAATGGTAATATTTCTAAAAATCGATCTTGTCCTACAAAATCCATTGAATTATTTTTGTTGGCGTCTCTCGGCTCACAGAAGGCATTTCTTGAGTTGTAACTCGCAGAATTTTTATATTTTATCTAATAATGATATTATATGATTGGGAAGTTTCTGAAGAATTATCCTTATTTTATATAATTGTAAAAAAAATCGTTGCATGCACACGAAAAGGAAATTGAAAAAAATCACCTAGTTGATTTTTTCAAGCTTTTTACGAGCTTTTAACTGGTATATGAACGATAATTGTATGACTAATATTCTCTGAGCCTATTGATCTAGAAATACGAAAACTTTTATTATGAGAAAATTGCTTGCAAAGTTTTATCAAGTTTGAGAATGAGCAGAGCACGTGTAGAGGGGACTGAAAGAAAGTAGTAGCTACACATTAGGTGACATAGAGGCAGGACAGCAACTAGTTAAATAGAAGGAAAGGAGGGACAGTTCAAGGAAAGAAAGGGAGCGACATGTGTCAGAAGGGTCACCACGACACGGGTCCGAGGGTCACCATACTCCCAAAGTATTGCCCTTATCATTGCAGGCAATATCTCACCCTGGAGGTTTACATTTTTTCTACATACTCCATAAAATCTTCCACACACAAACTGATATGCTTCATACTTTAATATTTTATCTTATTTTATGTATTATACAAGCTTTCACACACACACACACACACACAGATCTGTATAATATTTTATTTGTTTTTTATATAAATACACGGTATATTTTTCTTATGCATCGCATACACACAGATTTCCTTCCCAGCCTTGGTAGTAATGGTGGCCGTCATTTCTTTCTTCAGTTTACACAGACGACTTCTAAGCCTCTTACTGATATGGTTGAAACACTCCTTCTGTACAGGGACATCATAGGATTTGAGCTGCTGTACTGCTTGGTAAGTGCTGGAGTCACCATCTCCCATGTATGTGGTGTATCTCATTCGGAGTTGGGTGCTCCGACACCACAAACGGCACGCAGCTTCTATCCCCATGGATGCAGATGTCCCTGTGTACTTTTGTTGCAGGAGAGTGCATGGCTGGCCTTCCACTCGTCTGATGCTTGTGTTTTCCTCTTCTCCTGTCTGCTGCAGATCTGACAGAAGTTAGAGATGACTTCCCGGTCGACAATAAAGCCAGCATTCACGTACCGTCGTTGGAACCAATAATGTCGAGAAGTACGGTAGTCGGGTCGGGAAAGATACCACAGTTCCCATAATGCTGAAACACAGCAGAAATAGCGTCCTTCATCATTGTTGGATATTGTCTGTCCATCCTTTGTACAAGAAGTGGGAGTGTCTTGAAAGTTTACTTTGGATAAAGGTGTCTAAACCAAGGGTGGAAATAATCCTGTTGAGACCTATGACTCCATTATTGTTGTTTACAGCCTCAAAGACACCCTTGATGTTATTTTAATGCATCGTGGTTTGTTTTTCTGTGCTGGTCTTGCCTGTGTGCTCCCCAATGACAACTGCATTGTCACAACTGGTGCAAGTGATAGTCAACTCACTGCTTAGACAGTCTGTTTTTGCAATGAATGTAAAGGGAGAAGAACAGACTGTGCAAGCAGCGATGTCTAGCACTCTTCTGATGTCGTCTTTTGTGAGTATGTGTCGTAAATGTTCTTCAATCGATAAAAATCTTTCACTGATGCCAGAGGTTACCACCCCTGTGAGCAAGGGGTGGGGGGTTTGAGTCAGCCGTCTGAGGTCTTCCTGCTTACGCAGCCATAGCCGAAGCTGACTCGGGTCTCACACGGGTGGAGAGGTCTTTGGGCCACTCATCATCCTTGTGATGTGTGCTATAGTTGTGTTTCATACACACAGTGTGTGCTACACTCTGTCCCATTGACTGCCACTCATTGGCGGACCTTTAATCAGAGTGTTAAGTCTCTTGTCCTTTTCTCGTAGCAGGTTCAACCATGTCATATGATGTCTTGACTTTGTCTGCTATTGGAGCAGTGGCAGATGAAGTGGAAGGTTGTGGTTGCTGCTGTCCACAACTTTACACGGCCATTACAATTAACTGTAATAAATCGAGGCATTCTATACATCATACATGTATCACCCACCAACCGAGGCAGATTCGTTGCCATTTCCTAATAGTTTCGGAGCTTCGATCACCTAGTGTTTGGACACCTGGCCAAGTCCATGAAAATAAGAAGTCACTAAAGATTGGATGACTTGTCAAATAGTTGGAGCGGGGACAGACATGAAGGCTTAGGTAGATGAGAGGAAGATACTTTAGTACTCTATTCCGCCTTGTGGTCCGATATCTAGGAAGGAGCCAGCTCCGTCCCGGACCTATCAATCAAGGGTAGCCTCAGCCTGAGTATGTTCAGGGAGGTACCTAGATCCGGGTTCTTCCATGTCACCTGGAGGTGGAGCTTGGCAATCATCTTCCGGGCCCTAATCCAGGCAGTGAAGCTGGGAAGCAGCCTGGAATGCCGGTCAGAGAGAGAGGGATCTGTGGCCTTCAGCTCCACCCAGGGGGAACAGACAGGACAAGGCTCCTCTGACCATCAGGCCTAATGGAGAGAGCAAAGACAATGGCTGTCCGTCAACACCCTCACCGTGCAACCCTCCACTGAACAAAGAAGATGCGAAGCCTGTGTAGAGAAAAGAAACAAGAGGGTAGAAGGATACCCCGAAGTCGAGACCAAGGCCGAAGCAGAGGCCGAGGAAGGGAAAAGAGGGAAGGCAGGAGGGGAAGCGTTGGATAAGCCCGTCCCGGCATTGAATATGTACTCGAGACTAAGGCTAAGCCTACTGCCCCAGGGGACCTCGCAGTCATGAAGTGAATCCCATAGGGAGAACACGTGCCCGGGCTGGGAGCGGGAGAGGGATAAAGAAAGGTAGGCAGGATTGGCTGTCCCAATGGAAAATGAGCCAGGAGAAAGGAGTGGCCGAGGCCTAGAACTGCGGAAATCCTGAGAAGAAAGCTAGGCTCCCGTCCCAAGGACAACCAAGACTAAAGGAAAGAACAGGAAAGGGGAAGAACACGTGGTGGTCCAAGCTAGCTAAAACAAAAGCAACACACAATTAACATAAAAGTAAAGTATGTGTAGCCCTCTGAAAGAATAGAATGGCAAATCGACAAAAATTCTAAACAGGGGAACACAGAGAAATTGGAAGGCAAACCAACCAGAAATTCTCTACGTGTGTAACCAGGGACACCCCAAAGAGGAAAGAAAACGAAGTGAAAATTACAATCCTCACTGGAGGAGGTATATTAAGTCTCAAACATCCTAGTTCTTGCCTGCACTAAGAATGTCTACAGAATTCTTGTAACACCAAGAACAATCAAGGCCCGAGCTAAATAAAAAAAAACCTAGAAGACGTCTGTTTGCCAATGAACAGGCTGACCACCACGAGAGGAAAAAAAAAACGTGCAGAAACACTCACCATCACTATCGATGAAAAGAGTGTGAGAGCAGGAAAACAACACAAGACAAGTGACTGGTAGGTGGTCCGCAAGAAGAATGAGGATTGGAAATAAAGGGTAATGCAGTTAACGCTGCTGGGTGGGGTTGCCAGAGGTCACCAGCATAATTATCTTCCTATACTATAATTTCGTTTTCTGTGTCAAGCACCGCCTATTTTAGGATATACCATATAAGCTTTCTCATAATATGTGGACTATTCTTTGGGTATCTGGGTAGATAGATAGATACCTTAGTTTGTATATTATAATAAGTCATGGTGCTGACGCCAACCTTATCCAATAATGCTATAATTTTGTTTCATGCGTGAGAGGGTTAATACTGCTGAGACTAAGTACACCTTTGTCCCTTCTTTCATCTGTTACCTTTTGTGCTTACTACTGTCCGACCTTTCAATCACCTTCTTCCTCGGGTGCCATATGACCTCGCTGTTGCGGCTGCTAATATCAATCAATCAATCCACCCTACAACCCATCTTCAGAGTTTGTTGCTGTCATTCTAAAACACCCAGTATAAGTTTGTCCAAACCTGTGATTATTGTCCATAGATTACACATTAATTATGAAGGAAACCTATTTTATTAATTGGTCTCATGATACAAATGCAAATGTTACGCAAAGAATGCAACTGAAATATAGATGTCTCTCTCTCTCTCTCTCTCTCTCTCTCTCTCTCTCTCTCTCTCTCTCTCTCTGTGTAAAGGAAACGTCGTTTTTTAAACATTCTCATCCTGCTCTCTCATTCACCAATTTTGATTCGCTTTTTTTCTTACCCTTTCCTCCTTCACCTCCTCCTCCTCCTCCTCCTCCTTTTCTTCCTGTTCCCCCTTCCTCCTTCACCTCCTCCTCCTCCTTTTCCTCCTCTTCCCTTTCGTTTTTTTCTTCTTCCTTCTCCCCCTTTCCCTCTCCCTCCTCCCTCTCCCAACTCCTCTTCCCCTCCTTCCTCCTCCTCTCCCTTGATAAATGACTGTGTAAATACCACAGACAGTTCATTCATTATCCAAAAGATTTCCATATTGCTCTAACGCACATTGCTCCTTCTACACACTCTCTCCCCATCCGTTTACACAACACTCACACACACATTCTCTACATGCTACTCCCCAACACTTCACTACACACATACACACACACCCATGCACATCCCCTGCTACATACATTCATTCCCATCTATTACTTGCCTTAACATCTTCACAGTTTTGCTCACACCATGCCTAACTATTTTCTACACACTCACATCCCTATCACCCTCCCTCTTCACTCCTGTACACAAATGCTATACACATCCCTGGCCCAACTCTCTGCATACATCATACACGCAACCTCCCTAACCCATTCTCTACACACACCACCCTATACACACACACACTTCTGCACTCAGCCTAACCCTCTCCTTGCACACACCACCCTATACACATGCATACCCACTCCAATTCTATATACACAACCCAACCCTCTCTCTACACACACCTCCCTATATATATATATATATACACACACACACACACACACACACACACTTCTACACACAATCCAACCCTCTCTCTCTACACACACACACACACTTCTACACACAACCCAACCCTCTGCTTCCCCCCTCCCACCACCCCAAGTATTTTTAGCTACCATTTAAGGGGGTAAAACACTTGGTACATTAAAGCGCCTTGATTCCTCTAAAGTATGTCGGGAAACAGGACCAGATTAACTAAAATAATGGCGATCTGTTGCTTGAAATAGTTTGGAGGAATCAGTTGTTCGAGATTTACCAATACTGTACTATCCCTTTAATTAAACCCCACATTTCTTCTATTTTGTGAAGCATTTACTCCCATATTTCATCTTTAAGTCAGAGACACTACAGTCGTGGACATAAGTTTCAATACACATGTGAATAACTCAAACAAATTGCTGACTAATGCTTTCAGGCTGCCTGTAGAATATTACTGTATGTATATTTGTAAATGGTACAGTCAGGAGCACTAATACGTTTACACATTTGGTTGAATCTTTGAACAGTCCAATTCACCGACGAACTAATTCCAATGGAAATATTAATGTGCATTTATTTACTGTCTCTAGGTATTCGAAGCACACCTGGATATTTTTTAGTGCTCGTGACTGAAAATAATTTATTTATTGGATAGTTTCCCAGTTAACAAAAAGAGGAAAGTTGTCAAACCTTTACACGAGTCAACCCAATGTGGATGAATATTATTGTCCACCAATGTACAGTACACAAAGCAGCAAACACGCTTAAATATACAAAAGATTAACCTTGATTGAAGGGATAGAATAAATTTGGTACAGTAAAGCACCTTGATTCCTCCAAAGTATAAAAAAATCCCGTGATGTAGTCAGAAAAGTAGAGGTTAGTGAGTCCTTCATTTATTGCCATGAAACACCACCTATATTGTAAGAGCTTGTTTCATGACATTGTCAGGAGGAATCAGAAGCCACCAAGTTTCATACACGATCACAGGTTACTTAATTAAGAGTACTAGTAGGATATGTACACTCACGGTCAAAAGTCATGCACCAGGTGAAAGAAGGTGAGCCATTTGAGTGAATCGTATGAGCAAAAAATATTACAGAAACCAACAGTTATAGTTTCGCATAATTTTTCGAGACCGTTTCATTCGTAGGTGTTGCAGGACTATTGACCGTGACTGCACTAGCATATACATCTGACACTGTGACTCTTACCGTATCTACTTTATAAAATGTTAGAATACAAACAGATTACAGTTAAGCTGTGTTGGGTTAGGCTAGGTGAGGTTAAATTAGATTAGGTTAGGTTAGGTTGGGTTAGGCTAGGTATAGATTAGGTTAGGTTAGGTTATGCCGCCAACTATATAATTAAACTATATGGCTTCTGAAGGTGAGTTTAGGTACGATAGAGTCGGCATTAAAAATCCTGTGGCCTCGCCGAGCGCTTCTTGAAGGATAAGAATATATAGGATGATGATCGAATACACACATTAAGGGGAGATTCTCTTGTTGGTAAATTGGAAGGTCTCTGATGCCTCCAAATTATGCCACGAAACAGATCCCCTATTAGTAACATTAAAGTCCTTTTTTTTTTTTTTTTTTTTTTTTTTTAAATTCATTGCGCCGTAGCGTCAGTCAATAGGCAGACAACAGTACACAAGGGTAGGCGGGACTCACAAGAACCCAATGACCACACACACACAAAAGCACACACACATGCGCACACACACACACATCACGAAAACATAACAGAATGAAGCACAAGCATACAGACAAATATTTACATCATGACCTACTTAAATCCACCAAAACGAGGGTGGCGCACCAGAAGTTCCTCCAGAACCTGATGGTTCAGCAGGTGTCGACAAACCACATCAAGTGGCAGGCCCTGGGGCAGCAAGTGTCGGACAGTGGGGCAGGCTAGGCAATAGTGCTCTATAGTGTTAGCACGAGGCGCTCGACACAAGCGACACTCAGTGAAGGGAGGCTCACCCTGCATCCCAGCAACCTGCCACGGTGGCCGGTAACCAAGCCTCAAACGAGCAGAGACTACATTGTGCCTCCGAACCATGAGGCCTCGACGACGGTAGGAATATTTGTGACGGCATACAGACTCGTAATGGGTGATGGAGATGCTGAAGGGCCTCTCTGCATCCCTGCGTCGCCGTACAGGGAGGAGAGCGGCGGAGCGGACTTTAGAGAGGTAACATGTCAGGGAGAGAGGACGTCCAGCACCACGAGGAGGCAGATGGCAGGCTTCCTTTGCGAGTCTGTCAACTGTACCATTGTGATGTAAACCTACATAGGATGGCACCCATAAAAATTTGACAGTCAATTTACGATGACGCAATAAGGCCAAAAACGATAAAATCTGCTGAACAACAGTAGAGTGTGTGGGCTGAACACTAGAGAGGGAATGAAGGGCAGGTTTGGAGTCACAAAAAATGGCAGCATTCACTCCACGTTGACAAACAACACTAACAGCATCCAGAATGGCATACAGTTCACACAATGTTGAGCTAGAGTGGTTACAGAGATGACGGCCAACCCAGCCCCCTGGAGGTGACTCCAGGTCAGGCGAGAAAACAGCACAACCTGCTGCACCATCCACCTGCAATGAGCCATCAGTGTAGAGGCAGTATGGATCTGTGATGGAGGAAGTCACTGTTTCTATGTGTTCTAGAGCCAACTGCCGCTGTAGAGAAGGTAGCTCCGACTTGGAAGTAGGTGTAAAGCTCACATCAGGTGTTGGTAGCATCCATGGAGGGGGCCCTGGGGGTACGTCTGCAACCATTATATCTATATTAAGACCACGGAGCACAGAGGAAACAGACCTTATAAGAGTACGTCCAGCAGGCAGTATGGGAGGGACCGGGTAGTTTGGTCTAAGAGAAGTCCTGACTAACTGAGAGTAATGGGGTGAAAGATGTGCGAAATGGAGGCACTTGACAGTGAAGCCAGTAACATTACAATAAATTCTCTCGATTAATGGGGGAAGACGCAACTCACGCTGCATGTTCACTATCCTGGTCGACATTGGACAGCCGAGAATTATTCTCATTGCTCTATTCTGAAATTTTTCTAAAGTTTCCAGAGTAGCCCTGGGAAGTTGAATCAAAGCAGGGGAGAGGTAATCAACAATTGAACGGATAAAAGCAATATAGATGGTTCTGGCTACTGGGATGGAGATGCCCGAGGAGTTGTTAGATAGCCATTGAAGTGGTGTAAGTCGGCGCTGGAGACGACCCAATAAGTCCTGGACAATGGGATGGTCTTGAGGTCTGGCAGGGACAATCGGCCAAATATTGACTGGCGCACCCAGGTAGCAGTACTGGGAACACATGGGAATGACAGTCCCTCCAATGGTGAACACTGGCTGAGCTTGAGGAAGGCGGCAGGTGAATATTCTGCTCTTATCTGGGGAGACAATAATGCCACAGTGAGAGGAGACCACAGAGAAGGAGTCAAGAAACCGCTGGAGATCCCTTGGTGAGGTAGAATGAACACAGATATCATCAGCATAGCATGTAATTGTAGTTCCAGGTATATCAGGGAGAGAAGTGAGCAACCGATGCATCAGAATATTAAATAACAATGGGCTGAGAACACCACCTTGAGGCGTACCAAGATGAAAACTGCGCAAAGGACTGAGTGCACTACTGAAAAACACATGGGAGGTCCTGTTACTCAGGTAGCCCCGAATCCACCGTAGTAGATTACCCTTTATCCCAAAGTCAACCAGTTGATCCAAAATGACGTCTCTATTAGCAACATCGAAGGCACTTCGAAGGTCAATGAAGGCCACCACACTATCCCTGGAAAGGCGAGAGTACAGGTCGACTAGGCAGTGATGTGTGCTCCGCTGGGGAAGGAAACCAAACAGCCATGGAGAAAGGCGATCCTGCAGTCTGTACATGAGACGATTGAGTAAGATTCTCTCCATAACCTTACAGAAACAGGAAGTAAGGGAAATAGGCCTGAACTTCGCAGTGCCGGGCTTAGGGATGGGTATTATTGTGCTGCTGGTCCAGGCTCGTGGTACACAACCGTCACGAAGACAAAGATTGTACAGTCGAAGTAGAGGGTTCCCAGGAACTTGTTGAAGTAGACGCAGCACAGCATAAGTAATACCATCATCACCAGGGGAAGAAGCTTTACCCCGAGAGAGAGCACGGCGCAACTCCTCCTCAGTTATCTCCTCTGCATCATCGTCATCATCTTGTAACAGAGCAGACATTAGACGTAGCCGATGGACAGCAGCACGGGAAGCGAGTGCATCTTGTATGTGGATGGGTAGACTGGCTTGGGTAGATTGTTCTGACCAGGCATCAACAAGTTGTTTGGCATAGTCGGCAGGAGTGTGATGACGAGCAGTGGCCGGTGTCTTTTTAACAACCCGACGGATGAGGTGCCACATAGAAGCCACACTTGTTTGCTGGTTGATGCTGTCCGTGAACCGCTGCCAAGACTCAGTATGAGCACAATCCTGCAGGGCAACTAAAGCGTCCCTAGACATCTGGTAACGATGGAGTAGGTCAGGGGTTGGGTTGGCTTGAAACAATAGGCCATCACGTTCAGCCTCCTCCTTTGCCTCCTGTATACGTGCATCCAGCGTCCAGGAGTGGGCAGTATGGCGATGCTGGAGGTGTGGCCGGGAGACGTATAGCCTATAAAAGTCATGAGTAGCAGATACAAGATCAGAGTACAACTGTTCAGCTGATGATATGTCAAATGTAGGGAATACATGGGCCATAAATAAGATGTAAGTCGGGCAATATTTAGGGGGCACAGCAATACGCAAACGAGTGGCTGAAGCACCCGACCCAGCAGTTAGAGAATAATGAAACCAAAGAGCAATGTGATCAGAGAATAAGTCTGGCACAGAGGAGCACTGGACCTGAGATGCTATCAGGCCAGACGAGAGGATGTAATCCAGAGTACCTCCCCGGCAATGAGTGGCACCGCCAGTGTCCCAGTGTGTCAGATGATGCTTGCGGATGTATGAAAGGAGACGAACACCATTACGATTAATAGAGCCAGTACCATCACCCAAATCAGAATGCCGAGCATTAAAATCTCCCATATACACCATACCACGCACTGATGGAGAAGGAAGAGCCTCAAGAGTGAGTCTAGCTGGGGCAGAATAGACATTACATAGTTGGAGTACTCCATTCCCAGGTAGAACCTCAAATAGCTGAAAGGTCATGTCAGGATCAGTGGAGGTACGGAGAAGGCGATGTGGCAAGGAGCTATGTATGTAAGTCAGGAGACCATTCCTTACCAGATGAACATATGGCACATAACCTGAGAGAGGAGGAGCTTGCCCAGCAGCGAGCGGCCGTCCTGGAAATGCTTCCTGGAGAAAAATAACACTGGGATGATGACGAAAAACATAGGCCTTGAGTTGAGTGAGCTTAGCATAACTGGTGATACCACATACATTCCAGGAGATGACATCCAGCCGGCAATCACTAGCGAACTCTGTATTTGGAGGTAGAAGTCCGGTGAGTGGGGGCAGATGAGCGACCTGGAGAAGAAGATGGACCAGGAGAAGGGACTGACTCGAAAAGCTTTTCAAGGCGAGATGCAACAGTATCCATCTTTTCGGTAAGGGTAGTGACAGTTGAGATGATGGCCTGCTGAGCCTCGACCAAGGTGGAGAGTTTGGAGTCATTGGCAGCCTGAGCGGCAACCAGCCCATCAATCCTGGCTTCAAGGGCAGAAAAGCGGTTTTCGAGAGCCGTACATCGTGCCATGAGGGTAGCAACAGACTTGCGGAGGGCCAGGTCTGGAGGTGAGGCAGGGCTGGTAGGAGGAGCAAGGCTGGTAGGAGGAGCAGACTGGGGAGGTCGTGGTGGTGGTGGTGGTGATGGAGGCGGAGCAATAGTAGAGACACGATCCTGGACCTTACGTCGAGTACATCCATGCCACACGTTAACCCCTGGCTGAAGGCATCGTGGACACTTCCATCGAGACGTATCTTCAGGAGGTGAAGGCTCAGAGGTGGAGGCAGCAGGACGTGATTGTTCACCCCTGACAGGACACGTCTTGGAATCATGGTCGGCAGCACACCATGCACATTTCGGCCTGGCAGAACAGTACCGGGAGATATGCCCCACACCCCAGCACCTGTAGCACCAAGGCTGGTCATTATGAAGTTTCCTCACCTCACACGGTGGAAGACAAGGGAGGAAATCAAAGGAAATCTCATTTGGAGGTGGATCGGGTTGACTCCAGACAACAACAATACGGCTAATGGGGGAACCATCTTGGAAAAAACGACGGGCAAAGTACACACCAGGGTATCCTTTGGCAAGTTTCGGGTCAACATCAATAGGAAAACGGGTGAGGATGTAGCTGGGGAACTTACGAGGCCTCTCAGGTGAGTCTTCAAGAATGAGAGGCAGAGATAAAAATTCACCAGCCTTCACTCTATCAATGATGTCCTGACGCTTCCTAGAGATGTAGACAAACCGGGAGGTGACAGCAGCCATCTTGACTTCAGCCAGTTCACGCTGCAACTGGAAGGCCCTGTTGACATCAGACAACCAACGCAGCTTTGTGTCCGTAGATGGGTTTCCAGAGAAGGAGAATTTGACATAGGCATCTCTCGGGGCAAAAGCAGGAAGGTTGGACGAGGGCAAGGAGTTGGTATACAAAGAAGAAACACCAGGGTGAGGCAGAGAAGGTACGTCGTGCACAGCTGAAGCACCCTTGGCAGTCTTGGCAGCTGGAGGCAAACAGTCCACACCATCGGAATCCTGCGAGGAGTCGGACGAGGCATCAACAGGTCGCTTGGTAGAGGTTGAGGAGGTGGACGGCTGCAACCTGAGCTGCGGAGTGACCGAGGAGAGGGGGGGAGGGTTGCGAGAAGGCAGCTCAGGCCAGTGATCCTCAATTGGAGACTCGTCTTCCTCCGACATTGCCAAGTCGGCCTCCAAGCAGGAATCCGCACTCTCCATCAGGCCAGGCAAGGCCTAGATGGAAAGGAAACAACAACACAAACAACTAAACACTCAATCAGCCAGGGACACACACACACACACACACAGACAATCACAACAAAACTATACACAGAACCACAACAGACAAACAACACCAGCAACACCACAGAAACAACAACACATAAACAAGAACTCACAAACAACACAAAAAATACAAACAAGAGCTCCAAAACAACACAAAACAACAACACAAACGAGAATGGAGGCAGAGCGCCACGAGTACGTCCACACTCCACCTGTTCTGGAGCGAGACTCTTAAAGTCCTTTGTGTCCTGACATAGTTAGGAGGAATCAGTAGCCTTTCAATTCAATTTACCAAAACAAATTTGATAATCTTCCCTTAAGGGCCTACAGTGTTGGGAAATCTGGAGTAATATGACTTCTTCAAACTCTTCCAAGGAGTAGTCAGTCGTAGTAAATGGACAAGATTCAGAGAACTATCTGGCCACTCATATCCAACACATGACATCATAGGCTACCCTCGGCTCGCTCGCAAACGTATCAGGTTAAGCAGGAAATTCCTATTTTTTACTTAAGGGGCTCTGTGACATAGTAAAAAAAAAAAAAATTGGAGATAAATGAGGCCTTCAAATATTGCCACGAAACACCACTTACTGTATATGGAATGATCTTGTTTAGTGGCATGATCAGCTGGAATTAGAAGCCTCCAATTTTCATACACGATCACCGAGCTTAATTAATAATCATGTTGTTACCACTGGGAACTTATAACTTGACCTACCATTATCATGATTGTATGAGTTATGACCATAATACAATGAACAATGCAGAATTTTATTTTACTGTTTTTGGTTGTAATTCGAAATAAAAATAGAAATAAAACTGTAGAATGAAGAATATATAATAAAATAATATATAATGACAAGATAAAAAAAAAATCCATTTCCTTCCTACCATTGCCCTTGCTGGCAAGTTATTATCACAGTTCATAAATTTTGGGACACGTAATATTGTGGTCGTTGCTACTAAACAGAATTGATATTTCTGCCAGGTTAATGGGTGTGAAGACGGGCCCTGCCACCTGATGTATAAACCTGCCTGGGCTGGTATTTATCAAACCTCTTAGAATTTGTACAGTCATGGTCAATAGTCCTGCAACACCTTCCAATGATCCGAAATTATAGCTGTTGGTCTCTGCAATATTGGTTCATAAGATTCACTCAAATGGCTCGCTTTTATTCACCAGGTTGCAGGACTTTTGACCATGACTTTACAGTACTTGTTGGTATGTTTACATTACTGACCTTGCCACCATAGTGTTTCAGGCCCATCTTTCGAAGTAGTGAACCATTTTCCTATTCTTGAAGAGCGAGTCTATGTTATGTTTTCGGGGGATGTCGATGATGTATTGGTTTGCATGCTCGCCCAACAAGCGTGAGATCCCGGGTTTGATTCCCGAGTCGGTGGAATTGTTGGACAATTTTCATAGCCCCCTATGTCCCTGTTCACCTAGCAGTAAATAGGTACCCGGCTGTAAGAGCAAGGATAGCAACCTTGTAGGCTGGAGGAAGATGTGTTAATGTAACAACACTAACTGCCTTAATGACCTACAGTACAGTCGGCGGCAGAAGTCCTGTGGCCTCACCTGCTTCACCGAGACGCACAGTGTTCATGGACTCGAGAAATACGCATGTTTTCTACACCTGATAATCTCGAGTCTATGAACATTGCGTGCCTCGGTGACACAAGTGAGGCGACAGGACTCTTGCCGCCGACTGTACATATAAGTCTATAGGCATAAATTCCAAAATCTTCTTTTAGCAGGTTAATGTGTTGTCCCTCAGAACGTATTATGTGTGAGTGGGGAGAATTGTTTGTGCACTATGAATAATATTACGTATTCAATCCTCTCGTTACTTTAAGGAACCCTGTGATGCAATCAGAAAAATGGAGGTAAATGAGTCCTTCAAATACAGCCACGAAGCACCACCTATATGGAAGGAGCTTATTTCGTGGCATAGTCAGGAGGAATCAGGAGCCACCAATTCCCATACACGATCACAGGGTCCTTAGGCGATAACCTAGTACTGTAGTTCCTCGCTAAACAAGGAAAAAATACGTGTATCCATCACTGAATGTTTTCCTAGTGCTAAATATAATTATCTTATATCGAAAGTCTACTGTAATGTTTCATATACTTTCGTCCATATGATCGCTAACTACCATATTTTTAAATCTAGAATGGGGTCATATTTATATACATTTGCACATAGGCTACTAATTTGATTTTGTTTATGGAATAGACATACTGGAGTTTATTGTCGTTCACAGCTTATACATGGAATTTCTATGCTACACATGTACAGCCACAATCAAATATCCACCAACACTTTCCTTCCATCTTAGTAAATATCTTGGTAATACAGAACAACACGTGTATGATTTTGCAACACCTCATAATAATAATTGAGGGGGTTGAGTTGACGTAAAATGTTGTATGATTATATTTTGATGTGATACTGATTTATTTGCACGATGAAAGGAAAGTGTCGGAGGTTATTTGATGGTGGATGTACAGTCGTGGACATTAAGTTCAATACACATATGGATAACTCGGACAAATTCATGACTAATGTGTTCACGTTCTCATGTGATGTAACTGTTTTGAAGTGAATCAGTAGCTGCTTGAAGTAAATTAGAAGATGTGTGTATGCGTGTGTGTGTGTAGTAAAATAGAAGATAGTACAGCCACGATCAATTAACGACCAACACTTTCCTTTCATCGTGCAAAGAAATCAGTATCATATCAAAATATAATCATACACCACTATATGTCAACTCAACCCCCTCAATTACTCTTATGAGATGCTGCAAAATCATACACGTGATGTTCTTTATTACCAAGATATTTACTATTATGGAAGGAAAGTGTCGGTGAATATTTGATTGTGGCTCTACTTATTGGAAAGTTCCCAGCTAACGAACAGAGGGAAGCTGTCTAACGTTTACACGAGTCACTCCAATGTGAATGAATATTATTGTGTGCCACTGTACAGTCGGCGGCAAAAGTCCTGTCGCCACATCAGCCATGTTATGAAGTACAGTATGGAAATATAAGCTTCACAGGCTCATAAACTTAAGAACCAGAGATGTTTATCAATGAGTGAGTCCCTTGGATATTGTAATGTTGTATGGGTGAATGGGTTTGTTCGATGATTATAATTATCCTTCAAGAAGCATTGAGTGTGGCGACAGGACTGTACAGCTACAATCAAATATCCACCGACACTTTCCTTCCATCGTAGTAAATATCTTGGTAATAAAGAACAACACGTGTATGGTTTTGCAGCACCTCGTCATAATAATTGAGGGGGTTGAGTTAACGTAAGATGTTGCATGATAATATTTAGATATGATACCGATTTATTTGCACGATGGAAGGAAGGTGTCGGTGGTTATTTGATTGTGGCTGTACATGTATAGTCACGGTCATCAGTCCTGCACCACTTTCCAATGATACGGCTTCGATAAATGATGCGAAACCATAGCATTGGTTTTTGTGATATTGGTTAATAAGAATCCTTCTCCACGGCTCACTGTCATTCACCCGATGTAGGAGTTTTGACCGCGACTGTACGGTTGGTCACAGGAATTCTTTTTTTCACACGCTATAATGGAAAGAGAGGTCATTCATTATTGTGAAAGTACTTCAATGAATGATCTACCAAGGGACTCAGTGATTGCAAAACAACAAACCTAATAATAATTATAATGCTGTAATGCGGTTACGTAGTCTTACATTAATCTATATGTTGTAAACCTTCGAACACAACAGCGTGTGTGTGTGTGTGTGTGTGTACGAATTCATGTGGCCAACAATACCACATCTACGATTGTGAATCAACAGTTGAGAGACAGAGGGAGAGAGAATAAAATTAGTGTCGCTCTACTTGTGGGTGTGTTCTTAGCAGCTGTGTTCCTAGTCTCCATACATATGTCAGTGTCAGGATTAACACGCTATTACGCTCTGGCTTGACAGGGATGGTAGTCATCCTATCATCAACATGACACCAAACACACAAGCACCATTAAGCTCACACACTCATACAGTAAAGTCGGCGGCTAAAGTCCTGTCACTACATTTGCCATGTCATGAAGTACTGTACTGTATGGAACTATAAACTTCACAGGCTCGTAACCTGAAGAACCAAATAAGTTTATTAATTTGCCCTCTGGATATTGTAATTCTTTGTGATGAAATGCATGTGTTAGATGATTATCTTTATGTTATCATGCAAGAAGTGCTGAGTGAGGCGACAGGACTTTTGCTGCTGACTGTACATGCACCCACATTGTCAAATCCATACTTTAAAAGCACAAACACACAAGCACCATTACGCTCACACACTCCTATAGTACAGTCGTGGCACATAAGTTTCAATACACATGTGGATAAGTCAAACAAATTTCTGTATAATGTTTTCACGTTCTCGTAATTTTGATGTTATTGTTTTGAATAGTGAGTGAGTAGCTGCTTGTTAAAAATTAGGAGATGGTACTTAACGTGTGTGTGTAATAAAGTAGAAAATAGTATAGAAGAGTACATAACGTGTGTGTGTGTGTGTTTTGAATAGTGAGTGAGTAGCTGCTTGAAGTAATGAGTGAACTTTGCTTTTGTGAATATTCTTTCGAGTTTGAGGAAGATGGTCTTGTGTCGTTCTGTTTATTTTACCTTAGGCTGGATTATCTGTGAATCTGTCTGTGATGAGATTAAGGGGATAGTATAATTTTGGAACACTGGTGAGCCTTGATTCTTCAAATTATAACAGGAAGCAGAAGTAGGATAAGACAAATAATGGTAACCTGTTGTTTGATATGGTTTAGAGGAATCAGTTGTTGTCTGACCGAGCAGCCCCGAGTTCCTGAGGAAGGCCTTGACTTGAACCGGGCTTTCCCACAATGGCCTCAGTGAGTGTAAGTATGTTGTGTTGTTGGCGAGTGTCGTTGTATGCATTGCAGTTTTCCATAATGTGTTTAATAAAATGAGGAGATGTGTTGCATCCTGGACAGGTATCTACAATGGCTCCATCCAGCTTCTGATATGTCAGGAGGGCCGGATGGTGGCCACATCGCAGCCTGGCTGAGGCCATGGATAAAAAGGTTCCACTCATCATTACTTTAGCTGTTGTTGTTACATTACATGGAACTACAGAAACATGAAAATTCGTTAAATACTGTGACAATATTCCTAGAAGATGCAAATCAACAACAGTTCATCAAAGTTTCAGCCAATTTACTAGACATGAGTACATGGGTGTACTCTACCCTCAGCACATTCTATGACGAATCATACACTTGCTTTTACATCATCATTATCATCAATACCCCATTTCCCTTTTTTCAAGGGGTGGAGGGGCTCTATCACCAATACAGGACCCCTTACATGCAAGGGGTTTATCTCCGAGACTATTTGAGCTTTTGGTGGGGCCATTATTTGAGAGTGGGGTCCCCAACACTCACTCACCCCCTGTAACGTATAGGATACGAGGCTGACTGTACCATTGCGAGAATGGTGGGCGATGGGGACGCCACTTCCCTACGCAACACTTTTTTTTACGGTAAAAATAGGTACAGGATGAGAGAAAAATAATAATGGTCCCAGCTGCTGAAGAAGATAGCGAGGTGTCCCGCGACCCTCATACCCCATCAGGGTTCGCGGGCACTTATCTGCTAACCACGAATTTGCATAATGGTGGTGGTGACTGGCGGAATGCATGAAAGAGTCGGTCGGGTTCATTCCTCCATCTTCCCTCCATATATAGAAAAGCCATATATATATATATATATATATATATATATATATATATATATATATATATATATATATATATATATATATATATATATATATATATATATATATATATGTATGTATGTATGTATGTATGTATGTATGTATGTATCTATGTATGTATGTATGTATGTATGTATGTATGTATGTATGTATGTATCTATGTATGTATGTATGTATGTATGTATGTATGTGTGTGTGTGTGTGTGTGTGTGTGTGTGTGTGTGTGTGTGTGTGTGTGTGTGTATGTGTGTATGTATGTGTATGTGTATGTATGTGTATGTATGTATATGTATGTATATGTATATATATATGTATATATATATAAGCGAGACAAATTAAATAGCTGAAACAGAGACGAGAAAGAGAGCGTTTGTAAATCTGGAGCAACTGATTCCTCCAAACTATTCTAAGCAACAGGCCACCTTCCATTATTGTCGTTCATGTGGTCCTGTTCCCTGGCATACATTGAAGGAAACAAGGCACTCTAAGGGTCCATTCCACAGTCGTATTTGTTTGTTAGCTTCCCAACCAACCACACTTGTAATTAAGGTTTCATTATTTTCCAAAAGCTGAGTATCCGTATTCGCAAAATCTATTAAAACAGTTATATAATGATGATCACTGCATAGTTTATTCAGCAGATTCATTAAATAATTCAGCCATAAGTCATTTACACGACTAAGATTCTTTCGTTTGCGTGCTTACCAACCACTACGAACCACTGTGGAATCGACCCTAAGATACCAAAGGTGTATTACCCCAATAAAAGAATCACTCGTATAAAGCAACGCAGTGGACTGGCCGAGCAGAGAGGGTTGAGTAACTACAGTTAATATGAATATTGGAGGCTTCTGATTCCTCCTGTCCTTGCCAGGAAACAAGCTCCTTTTATATAGGTGGTATTTCGTGGCAATAATTGAAGGTCTAATTTATCTCGAATTTTCTGACTACTTCACAGGGTCCCTCAACCAATACTGTGGTTTTCTCAATCTTGGCCGGGCTGTATATTCCTGTTCTGTGACCCCTTTTAGTCTAGCCACGCCCCCTCGGAATGTTTAGTTAAGTCTAATTAAGTCGTAGCTAGTTATAAAGGAAGAGTAACTTTTCGTGGCAAACCCATTGAGAATATTTTCGAAACTGAGACGTGGTTAGTTTTAGAGTTGCGGCCCGAGCGTCAAACATGCTTCAGGCCTCCCTCAGTTACATATGCCCCAGCTTGTAAATTTCCGACCACGTACTTGGATGTTTATGCCATTTGAGGTGGTAACATTTATTTGGGGAGGAATCAGAGTAGGTGGAACATAGTAGAGGGACATGAGACAATCTTTCACCTTCAATGACACCTTCCCCACACAATGTTACCAGCTCAGATGACATTAACATTTGTGAACGTGGTCGCGAATTTAGGAGCTAGAGTGTACCAATCTCTCACACAAGACGCGAAAATGCAGCCGGGCTACGAATACCTCCCCAGCATCACTGCTTGTCATAAAAGGCGACTGAAAGAGGTTTACACTTCTCCCTCTTTTTCATCTGTTACCTTTTATGCTTACTGTCTCACCTCTCAATCACCTTCTTCCACGGGCGCCATATGACCTTGCTGCTGCGGCGCCTAATATCAATCAATCAATATATCTCAATATTTGCCAAAACTTATCATAATCTTCCCACTTGGTTTGGGGTGATTTTCTTTTTTTTTTCTTCTATTAAGGAGGTGCTGCTGGTGAGTATGGGCAAGAAGAGGCTCACTCTATTCCTGTATTATAAACATCTGAAACATATCCTCAATAATCTAGGTGGGATTCCTTTCACTTTTTGCCCTCGTTAAAACAGTATCATTAACGTAATGTAACAGTTAAACTATGTATAATTTAACATTTCATCTTAGAGAAATTTTTTCTTAAAATTATCCAAGGAGGTCATCATTCAATTTAATGCATGAAATGCTGAATTACCCTCCATAGATATTATATAGTTTATTTAAATATATTCCTTGTTTCATTTATGAAGAGGTCCCACACTAACACACGCTCTAATGTTCACTTAGAAACTTTTCACCCCCCTCAATAATTCCCCCCCCCCTCCCCAGCCCGTACAACTGAAAACCTTCCACAATCCATTTCTATCAATTCTGTCTTATGCTTTCTCGAGATCCATAAATGCCCATACTACTTCTTTACTTTTCTCTAAATACTTTTCATACACTTGCCTTACTGCAAATATCTGGTCCACACAACCTCTTCCTCTCCTAAAGCCACCTTGCTCTTCACCAATCACAGAATCCGTACCCTCTCTGACTCTCTTTATCAGCACCTTCCCATACAGCTTTCCTACAACACTTAACAGGCTTATACCCCACAGATACACTGGAACATAAATTCTGTGTAGTAAGAATTTTATAGTAAGGTTTTTTTTTTATTAAACAATACAGTTTGATTGTGGTAAGAAGCAAGTCTGGATTCCTACTGTATATTTTGTATACCTAATTTGTCTTAGTATTAAACATCTTGCACATTTTACACGCACACACCAACACGAATGAAGACATACTGTAAATGTGGCTATGCTTTATGGTATACAGTTTTGGGAAAGGCTTTAATTGATTTCTTGCCCTGGCTGTTTATTTGTGTAAGAATTGTATTTTTGTGTTGTGGCCTTGTAGTAAGTTGGTTTTATACTATTATTTTTGAGGATTTGAGTGGGTGGAGACAACATATATTAGTAAATATTTATTGCAAATGTGTGCCTCCTCGATATTCACACTTTCGGAGGACTGAAATCCCCGCGTCTTTTCCCTTTTTATTTTGGAAACTTTTATTTTGTGCAATTATGTGAAAGTGTATATTATTAGTATGTATTTACCTTTGTATGTATTTACTTTGAAATGGGAGTGCGGCTTTCCTAGCGGGTTCTCGCCTCTGCGTGTAGTGTTGCCAGATACAGGGGTACTTCCATGTTTTAGGCTAATTTTAATCCCACACTGTGAAGTCGTATGAAGAATGTTCAATAAGTAGGAGAGTTGGACGGGTAAATAATTTATTTTAAATTGATATAATTCATTTTGTGATCACCAGACGAAAGAACCTGACCTGACCTAACCTAACCTAACCTAGACTGTAGCTACCTTTGGGACCAAACCTAGTCTCCTTTGAGACCTTTAACAGCAAAATTGTTCCTTTGGATAGTAGCCAAAAGTATCCCGACTGAGCGGGTCAGGCGTAATGTACACAACTGCCTGCAGGACTTTTCGTAATGTAACGCTGCCTGCCCAACCGTAGGTCATCCCTACGCTACGGAAATAAATCGTATTTTAGAATTGAAATATCTAACAAAGAATACATTTCCACAAGATAATTCCATTGAATATTGATAAAGGTCACCAAACCCAACCTAACGTTACCAGTAGTTTGCCAGCACAGATAATCGCAATATTATCAAGCCTACAAGAGCAGTCCTAGGTCCGAGAACAGTAAGAGCCAATATATAAAGAGTTTGGTTTTGCGAAAACAATCACATAAATGTTTATTGAAAATTAGCTACTGACTGCTGAAGTATGTTTATTTTATCATTAAAAATATCGACTTCAATCTATAATTTGACTCCTTCCCACAAACTAAAATAGTGTTGCTTATCTTAAAAGGGCCATATTTGGACATTGGTCCTTGTTGTTCTCGGTTCTAGGGTTGATCCTCAATATTGCATCCCAATGTGTTGAAATCTGTCACTGTTCCCGCTTCAAGCTATATAAATTTGTGTACACTCACGAGCACTAAAAAGTATCCAGGTGTGCTTCGAATACCTAGAGACTGTAAATAAATGCACAATAAGACCTCCATTGGAATTACTTCGTTGGTGAATTGGACTGTTCAAAGCTTCAACCAATGCTGTATACTTATTAGTGCTCGTGACTGTAGTTGTTCCATTGTGTATTGCAGTGTTTGGATGACTGGAGAGCAAGCAAATAAGACTCACTGTTATAATTCCTTAGTGAGAATCTGGCTTTTGACTGACATCTCTCTCTCTCTCTCTCTCTCTCTCTCTCTCTCTCAGATTTTCCGTTGCGCTGTAGGTTGTAGTCAATTTTTTTTTATTTCCAGTATCCAGTTGGGTCTGGTTTCTTTGAAGTTAGGCTAGAGTAACATCAGGATTGCAAATTTGTAGCCTACGGTGGCGACCTCATTGTGTGTTGAGTATCCTATTAAATATTTCTGTTGCACTGCATGTTTGGGATCAACCGGACATGGCGTAACTATGTATGTGAATATTATATGAATAATGAACTCGCAAGGAAAATAAATAAACAGGTGCACCAAGCTTTTGTCTATTTTGCAAGACATCTTCAGGGTAACACAAGGGATAGGACACAAGAAGAAGAAAAAAATTTAGGGCTTTATGCCTATGGACTCATGGTGTAGGTCATTAAGGCAGTCAGTGTTGTTACATCAACACATCTTCCTCCAGCCTACAAGGTTGCTATCCTTGCTCTTACAGCCGGGTACCTACTTCCTGCTAGGTGAACAGGGACATAGGAGGCTGGGAAAATTGTCCAACAATTCCACTGACTCAGAAATCGAACCTGAAATCTCTCGCGTGCTCGGCGCATACAGAGCACAGTACTTATATAGTGATGGATTTATGATATAACGAAATGAATTTTCTTCTGTTCTTTGGCAAAAAAAATTAATTTCTATAACTTGTTAACCTTATATAGACAGAAGCCACATACAGCATCATGAAACCAATACTTATACAAAACAAGACACCATACAACTACAAATATAAATTAACCTACACTGAGAGGGAGATGGGAATTCTGTCCACATATACTGTTCCACCTGATCAATTCTCACTCGACAATAATTAGACTTTCAACCGATGAAGTTGATCTGTAGACATTCTTTGCTTCATCTCAATTAATGCCATGGTTGTTTTCCTCCACATGGTTGAAAAGACGCAGTCCATTTGGTGCCCAATTCTACAGGATGGATATCAATTTGTTGGAGAGCGTACAGAGAAGGATGAGTGAAATGATTCATAACCTTAGAAATTACCCTTATGAAGATAGACTTAAAAAGCTGACCCTCCACTCGCTTAAAAGACGCAGGATGAGAGGTAATATGATTGAAGTATTTAGGTTTAGGAAAAGAGTAGTGAACGAGTGGAATAAGCCTCCAAGAGTGATCATAAATGCATAAACAATTAATGGCTTTAAAAATAGGTTAGACAGATACATGAACTCAAAGAGATTGGTCTGAATCAGGAACTGCCAAGAACTGGGCCAATAGGCTTTCTGCAGTTTCCTAAATTCTTATATTCTTTCACATATTTATTGCAAAACACAGTCAGACAAAATCACACAAAATTCTCCTAGTCTGAGCAGTCCAGAACTCGCTATTGTACGATGCTATATTTATAATAATTATCTTCCTCATTGTTTGCAAGAAACACAAAATTGGATCCAAATTGGATTTCGTCATTCAACCTTGTACAGTCACAGTCATAAGTCCTGCCTTGAGTGCGTGAAAGTGAACCATTTTTAGGGAATCCGATGAACCAATATTACAGTGACGAACAGTTATACTCGTAGTTTTTCATCATTATTTCCGAGACCATTCATTCGAAGGTGTTGCAGGACTATTGACCGTGACTGTACAGCGGTACATGGAAGGAAAAATCCTGATTAAAGTGGTCATTCCTCGATTTTACCCAAATGAAAGAGAGATTGAATGAATGAATGATTGATTGATATTAAGCACCGCAACAACGAGGTGATTTGGCGCCCTAGGAAGTAGAAAAGAAAAGACAGTTGAAGAAGTGATAGAAGCCCCTTTTAGTGACCTTTTACGACAAGCAGGGATACTGGGGAGGTATTCGCAGCCCCCTATACTCCAGGGGGGAGAGAGAGAGAGTATGGTGTCTCTATCAGAGGCCAGGCTTATCACCATGGATCAGAATGCTTTTAGTGAGGTTGGCGCGGCACTATAAGTAAAAAATCCTCTTTCACCGCTACCATCCTGTAATTGGAACCCCTGTCAAGAGTACCGATAACAACAACTTTACTTGTATATTGGCGGTGGAATGGCCAGGGGTCAGATACGAATACCTCTCCAGTATCCCTGCTTGTCGTAAAAGGCGACTGTTTCTAAAGGGGCTTTCCCTTTTTCAACTGTCCCTATCTTTTTTCATATCTTGCCTCTTGTATTTACTGTCCCACCTCTCAATGACCTTCCACAGGCCCCATATGACCTCGCTATCTGCGTCCAAGCATTACAACATGTTACCCAAAGCCCATAACAATAAGAAAAGAACATATCGGGACACTTTGTTTACTGTGACGTCACGTTGCGATATAAAGCACCAAATATAATTGCCTATTATGTTTGTTTGTGGTGTTTTTATTAATTGAAAGTACTGTAAATTACTCCATGGTTCTCTTGGCTCCTATTATGTCTATTGGGGAATGTTTTAATGAGTTGAGAAAAACTAAAACAGCCATGTGACGTCACACCATACATGCTCAGAACCAGGGGTGCGGAGTCGGAGTTGGATGAATGTTGGTTGGAGTTGGAGTCGGTAAAAATGTATCCGACTCCGACTCCTGTGTGTGATCAATTTTCGTGTAAGGTATGTACTTGAGGTGAATAATAGGCTAGTGTCGGGAAATTTCCATTTAATTGTGGAGGGGCCGAGGGCGGGTGTTGGAGTCTGAGACGGAGTAGTAACCTTAAAATATCCTGGAATTGGAATCGGTGTTGGAGTAGTAATCTTAAAATTTCCTGGAGTCGGAGTCGTAACCTTAAAATCTCTGTGAATTGGAGTCGGAGTCGTAACCTAAAAAGTTCCTGGAGTTAGGGTCGTAACCTAAAAATTTCCTGGAGTCGGAGTTGTAACTTAAAAATTTCCTGGAGTCGGAGTTGTAACTTAAAAATATCCTGGAGTCGGAGTCGGAGTCGTAACCTAAAAATTTCGGGAGGGCCTGGCCACAGCCGTGGCTCCGCTAACCGGCACATGCGCAAGTTACTCCCTAACCCAACATACGTGGCTGTGTGAAAAGAGTAAAAAATAGCTTGTGTAAAAATAGTAGAAACATGAACACCACATAACCTCGAACGCAATACCTTGTGCATCTTGAGCCAGCATGTCCACCACGACACTACCAATGCCACTACCAGTTAATGTGCACTGGAAATTTTAAACCCAATTTAGGAATGGAGAGAACTGCGCATGCGTCAGTTAGCCGACCCCCAGCTGCAGCCAGGCACTTCCAAAATGTCCTGTCGTTGGAGTCGGAATTCTTAAAATCCGACTCCACATCCCTGCGTAGAATGCACTTGTTTTAATCACAAATGTCCCGACATGTTCTTATATGGACTTTGCTGTTATACCTTTCCTTCCTGAGGAAAATTCTACTTGCGCAGTGTGCACCAATGCTGAACTATTTATTTAATATAGAATTTATCCTAAAAGATATATGCTTGGACTAACATCTAACTTTGTGAAGTGACACATAAAACCTCTTTTAACGACCCTGTGATCGGGTATGAGAATTGGAGGCTTCTAATTCCTCCTGATTATGCTGCGAAACACGCTCCTTCCATGTTTTTTTTTCTATATGTTCCGACACTGGACATAGGCTTCATCAAGCCCGTTTCCTTGGCCCAAGTTAACTGTTACTCACACACACACGTCACGATTTCCGAACTGGTACCCATCCACAGAGGGAGGGAAGTGAGGGTAATTTCCAAATACTGCAGCGGTTATGGTACCAGCGAGGGTGTTTTACGACGTTCGGTGGCCTTATAGTTAGTGCCTGAAACACAAATCGGAAGAGTAAATATTCTCAGGCCCTCACCTGAGAGAAATCGATCTCCCGACCTATAGGTTATGAGTCCAGAACACTAACCATTCGGCCACCCCTCCTACATGCTAAATGTTTCGTTATGATGTTCCGTGGCAATATTTGTAAGACTCACTTACTTCAAAATTGTTTACTACACCACAGGTTCCTTTAAGAGAATATTACTCTTTTGATAAATTGGAAGGTTATTGATTCCTTTATTAAGGTTCATTTACACATATTCGTGCCGTGTCCGTCAGTGTCAGTGATATCCGTGACGCATCGGTCATGTCTGTTCACACATATCCGTTGCACGTCCATACAATCCTATACCATTGTTGTCCTATAAACTATTCCAAACATCTTGTTTGAAACTGCTGTCCATATATTTTGGTTGGAATATATCATACAGGACAAGATGACTTCGAATCAGTTCAATTAGCAGCTCGTCATTCATGTTTCTTTTACTATTCAATCAACCTTCCGACGTCCGTGAAAACCTAAAAATATCGGTGGCGACGATATTCAATTTGTGGGCACTGATACGGCACTGACACGAAGAGTAAAAAAGCGGTACTGTGTGAACACCTCTGCCAGTTTCAAAGTAACGATATTTTTTTTTGCACTGATACTGACGCACTGAGCAGACACGGCACTGACACGTCACGAATATGTGTGAATGGAACTTTAACCTATGCCACGAAAGATCCACCATTAAAATAACATTAAGGTGGTCTGTTTCCTGGCATAGTTTGGAGTTATCAATACCCCTCAAATTTGACCACAAAAGAGTATCCCCTTAATTAAGGACCCTGTGATCGTGTCTGAGAATTTCATGCCTCTGATTTTCTAGACTATGCCACGAAACGAGCTCCTTCCATATAGGTGGTGTTTCGTGACAATATTTGAAGGACTCTTTTTACCTCCAGTTTTCTGACTGCATCACAGGGTCCTTTAAGATAATAGCCTATCTCGCTGGTGAACTGAAAGGCTACTGATTCCTCTAACCTTTACCACGTAACAGATCCACCAATAGAATAACGTGTTCATCTGTTTCCTGTCGTAGTTTGGAGGAATCGTTAGCCCCCAATTTACCAGTGACAGAGTCTTCCTTTATAGCAATAGTAGTAAGCATCCTTCAGGTTTGGCAAGAACAAATACGTTTGGTACATTGGAGAGTCTTCATTCTTTCAAACTATTCCATTTTTTTTATCTTTTCCTGTTTTCTAGCTTACTTTAGAGGAATCAAGGCGCTCTAATGTACCAAAAGTATAATATATATCCCTTTAAAACTTCTCTGACCTTTGCTGCAAACTATTTCTTCAAGTTGAATCAATTAATCTGCAGTAATTTATTCCTCCAAACTATTTCAAGCAACAGGCAAGTTATATTTGTTTGTAAACCTAATCTTGATTTCAGGATACTTTGGAGAAAGCAAGGAGCTCCAATGTACAGTACCAAAATTGTATTGCCTTTTAATGATTATAAAATATATATAAAAAACTTAGGTGTCCAAAGCTGAAGACTTGGAAAGGCCGAGAGGAGTTCAAAGTCATCGATGATGATTAAAGTCACTCCGGGAATATTTTCCTTTTAACCACTAAGCAAGTTCTAAATAGGTTTAAACCCTACCCCAATACTGTAGGACACTTCCCTGAAAGTTTGGTGATGTTATCTGGTATGGTTTAGGAGTTAGATTCGGACATTTTCCAAAATCTGGGGCACAGGAACTGAGGTTGACCACCAGGTCAAAAAGCTTTCCAATATCAGGGGCAAGAAAATTGTCTGAAAATATAGAAGATTCACTTCGCTCGCGAAAGCGGCAGCTCCGCTCGGGAAAAAAAAAAAAAAAAAAAAAAAAAACGAATCTACCTTAACTCAAAAATACTGAGGCTGGTAATATTAGACTTTCTCTTGTTCGCTGTGTTCCCATTATATTGCAATGCGGATATAGCGAAGAAGAGTAGCCTACCGTCCGACCAAGATAGAGTTTAATAATAATACCAGCCTCCTGAAGGACGAAAATAATATGATTCTCCACAGTACTCACACTTGTTATTATTTTCACGCTACCTGCTGTTAATTAATGCTCTTAAAATTCCCTTAAATTCTCCCTGACCTGCATAATCCCGTACCTCTCCCTTACCTTCTCCCATTCTAACTCTCCCTTACCTTCTCCCTGACCTGAATTCACCCTCTCTACCTCTCCCTTACTAAACCCCCTATCAAATTCTCCCTTACCTTCTCCCTGACCTACAAATTCCCTAACCTCTCCCTCACCAACACTTCCTCTTCTCCTCCCCCGCACCTACATCTCTTCAGTCATTCCGTCCCCCCCCCCCATCCCTCCTTGACACACACACACACACACACATACGGTACACATACACATACATACACACACACATACCCCCGTGACGCGTCGTTCAGAGCCTTGCATATTCATCTTGGCTTTATCGTTCATAATTCTTCCTGTATCGCGTCATCTGTTCACCCAGAGGCAGGAAGAGGAGGAGGAGCAGGAGGAGGAGGAAGATAAGTAGGAAAATAGTAAGAGGAAGAGGAGCAGGAAGAGGAGAAGGAGGAAGAGGAGGAGGAGGAAGATAAGTAGGAAAATAGTAAGAGAAAGAGGAGCAGGAAGAAGATAAGTAGGAAAGTAGTAAGAGGAGGAAGAGGAGTAAGAGGAGCAGGAAGAGGAGGAAGATAAGTAGGAAAATAGTAAGAGGAAGAGAAGGAGGAAGAGGAGTAAGAGGAGGAAGATGAAAATGAGTAAGAGGAGTAGGAGTAAATGGGACGAGAATGAGGAGGAGGAAAAACAAAAAAAAGCAGAAAGAAAAGGAGGAGGAGTAAAAAAAGGAGAAAGAGGAGGAGGGGGAGAGAGGAAGAGGATGCAATGAAGTGATGGTGAAATGGGAAGACTGATTGATGTTAGGCACCGCAACGACGTGGTCATATGGCGCCCGAGGAAGAATTAAGGTGATTGAGAGGTGGTGGGACAGTAAGCACAAAAAATAACAGATGAAAAAAAAAAAAGAGAAAAAAAAAAGGGACAGTTGGAGAAGAAGTGAACGCAACCTTTTAGTGGAAATGGAGCTCCTTGATTCCTCCTAGGTATGCCAGGAAACAAGACCGGATTGATCAAATTGTTGCTTGGAATAGTTAGGGAGAATCATTTACTCCGAATTTTCCACCAACACTGTATACTGTCCCATTGAAGGACACACTAACACCCTCACCCAAATAAAAAAATAAGTGCACACATTTCTTATCAAAATATAAAATGAACTGTTCTTTCCCTGTAAATTAAAAGAGTAAAATAGGTTTATATATACTAAATATTTTTGGTGTCCAGAGTGTAATTTGTACAGTTGGGGAACAAAGTATCTGGACACTGTTGACGGCTTCTGGTAACAATGTCAGTGATAAACACGTTAGTAATAGACAAAATGTATTCATTACTACATAAGGGTAACTGATATTGGGTGACGTCGACCAACCACAGACACTGAAATAAAAGTTATCCTTCAATTCATAAATAGTTTCTCTCATTGATGTGTTTACTTTTGGGGATGTTGCCAGAAGCCGCCAACAGTGTTCACATACATTATTCCCCAACTGTACATGCATCTTCAGTGCTGGATTATAACGCAAATACAGGGCCAAAACACGCGAAAATTATGTCTTAGGGGCCCAGAGTCAATTTGTGTATGCATCTTCCGTACTTTAAAATAGCTTCAAAAATTCTTAGAGAACCTATAAATTCCAATCTCCTTCACAGGGTACTTAATTGCTTTCTCCTTATCTGGTTGACTACATATCCAGATTTCTACCTTCTTACCTATCTGTGTATTATTTCCTATATAGGCCTATTTTAATTCTGCCTTACCTATCTGTATATTATTTCCTATATAGGCCTATTTTAATACTGCTTTACCTATCTGTATATTATTTCCTATATAGGCCTATTTGGATACTGCCTGGGGTAGGTATAGGGAGCTATGAATACCTCCCTAGTATCACTGCTTGTCGTAAAATTAAGGTGACTAAAAGGGGCTTTCACTTCTCAAACTGTCCCTTTTATTTTTCTTATCTGTTTCCTTTTGTGCTTATTGTCCCACCTCTCAATGACCTTTCTTCTCGGGTGCCATATGACCTTGCTGCTGCGGCGCTTATTTTCTATCAGTCAATCAATGGGGGGTAATACCTTTTGCCTTTTGGTACATTAGAGTGCCTTGATTCCTCCAACGTACGCCAGGAAACAGGACCGTATTGATAAAATTAATGGTGGCCTGTTGTTGCTTGAAATAGTTTGGAGGAATCAGTTGCTCCAGATTTACCACTAACACTCTACTATCCCCTTAATTAAGAATTCGGGTCAAAAGGCAACATACATACATACATACATACAGACAGACACCAAGTAACCTATTAGCAGGGAAATGTGAGACGACCACATGTGTCCAGCGTCTACACACACACACACACACACACACACACACACACATATGTAAACAGGAGCGAGCATACACACACATTCTCATGTACACGTATGCAAGCAGGAACGAGCACACACACACACACATATTCTAATGTACACGTATGTAAACAGGAGCGAGCACACACACACACACACACGCACACACACACACACATACTCTAATATACACGTATGTAAACAGGAGCGAGCACACACACACACACACACACACACACAAGGTCTCATCCTATACCCTGTGCTCAATGAGGGGTCCTGGTTCAGGTGTGTCTGTTTCATATGTCCCCCAACTGTACAGTCCTCCGTATAGGGCGGCTGGCACTGCCTGCAACAAATACTTTAATTAAGGACATTGGCACTACTTTGGAAACCTACCAATCCATGGGATAGGCAGGTAGGGGTCTACCAGTACCTCTCCAGTATCCCTGCTTGTCGTAAAAGCCACTAAAAGGGGCTTTCGCTTCTCCAACTGTCTTTTTTTTTTCTGTCGCCTTTTGTGATTACTGTCCCTCCTCTCAATCCCTTTCTTTCTCGGGCGCCATATGACCTCGCTGTTGCGGCGCCTAATATCAATCAATAAATCAATCGTTCACCCGCTGTTGTATTCGAGTGTTTACATCATATAGATCATATAGGTTTATGTAGCTAAAACACAACATTATTATTAGGTTTGTTGTTTTGCAATCACCGAGTCACTTGTTAAAGGGAAAGGGACTCTGTGACGTAATAAGAAAATTGAAGTTAGGCGAGTCCTTCAAATATTGCCACGAAACACCATTTACATGAAAGGAGTTTGTTTCGTGGCATAGTGAGGAGGAATCAGAAGACTCTTAATTCTCATACACGATCACAGGGTCCTTAAATGTTAGACCGTTCATTGCAGTACTTCCAGAATAATGAATGACCTCCCTTTCCATATAGTCTGTGTAAGAATTCCTGTGGCCAACCGTACAACAGTAAATATAGAGAAGAAGTGTCTGGGGCGGCAGGAGATACAGTATAATAATAATAATAATAATAATAAGTATGTGGGTCACTTCATATTAAGTTCCACCAGCTGGCATTACCATCTGTGAGTGTGTGTGTGTGTGTGTGTGTGTGTGTGTGTTGGGGAGGGAGGGGGTGGGAAAAGTAGTACTCTTGTCATATATACTAAAAGGGGATAAACAGACTGTACTGTGTTGGTAAATCTGGAGCAAATGATTCCTCCAAACTATTCCAAGCAACAACAGGCCAGCCACCATTATATTCGTTAATCTAATCCACTGTTTCCTGGCATAATATGGAGGACAAATTGCTAACTAATGTTTTCACGTTCACATAATATGATGATGTTATTGTTTTGAATAGTGAGTCAGCAGCTGCTTGTAGTAAATTAGAAGATGGAAGCCTACTGTTGGCCACAAGAATTCGTACACACGCTGTTGTTGTTTTCGAGGGCTTACAACATATAGAAAATGTAAGACTATGTTACTGCAATACAACATTATTATTAGGTTTGTTGTTTTGTAACGTAAGACTATGTAACTGCAATACAACATTATTATTAGGTTTGTTGTTTTGCAATGTAAGACTATGTAACTGTAATTCAACATTATTATTAGGTTTGTTGTTTTGTAATGTAAGACTATGTAACTGTAATTCAACATTATTATTAGGTTTGTTGTTTTGTAATGTAAGACTGTGCAACTGTAATTCAACATTATTAGTAGGTTTGTTGCTTTGCTTATCACCCAGTCACTTGGTAGACCATTCATTGAAGTACTTCCACAATAATGAATGACCTCTCCTTCCATACAGATACCAGTTACACACACGCGCGCTCGCGCACTCATACACACAAAAAAAAAAAAATGTCTGCAATACCACATAAATACATACACACACATACGCAAAATACAATACTGTCTGCAAAACACACACGCACACACATACACGCAAAACACAACACTGCAACACACACACACACACACACACACACGCACGCAAAACACATCACTGTCTGCAATACCAGATCAATGGCTATCAATATTTTACGCTCAGATTACACACACACACACACACACAACTGTCTGCAATACACACACACATAAAACACAACACAACACTCTCTGCAACACAGACACACACGCGCGCGCACGCAAAATACAATACTCTGCAACACACGCACGAACGCAAAACTCAACACTGCCTGCAACACACACACACACACAAAACACAACAGTCTGCAGCACACACACACACACACACCATCTACATTACCACATCAACGGCTATCAGTAACAATCGCTCAAAACAAATACACAAACACACACACACAGAGCATTTAATTACATTCTTCACAGTAGCACAAGCATGCACACCTCCACGTTCATGCACATACTGTACAAGCAGAAATCCTTTTAACACACACACACACACACACACACATACATAGAGTCTAAACGGTTAAAGGGGGAGGAAGTACAGTATTGGTAATCTGGAGCAACTGATTCTTCCAAACTACTCCAAGTAACAACAGGCCACCATTATTTTCGCTAAGGGACCCTGTGATGTAGTTAGAAAATTGAAGGTATATGAGTCCTTGAAATATTGCCACGAAACACCACCTATATGGAAGGAGCTTGTTTTGTGGCATAGTCAAGAGGAATCAAAGGCTTCCAATTTTCATACACGATCACAGGGTCCTAAATTAATACTCCATCATTAGGCTATTCGAAGCACACCTGGATACTTATTATGGCTCATGACTGTTTTTATTTCTTCACCTAACCTAACCTACGTAACCTAACCTAACATATTGCATATATCACTAATCATACATTGTACAGTTAGCCACAGGAATTCGTACACAGGCTATATGGAAATAGAGGTCATTCAATATTCTGAAAGTACTGCAAGTGACTCGGGAGATTGCAAAACAACAAACCTAACAATAATGTTGTATTGCAGTTACATAGTCTTACATTACAAAACTACAAACCTAATAATAATAATGTCGTATTGCAGTTACATAGTCTTACATTACAAAACAACAAACCTAACAATAATGTTGTATTGCAGTTACATAGTCTTACATTACAAAACCACAAACTTAATAATGACGTTGTATTACAGTTATATAGTCTTACATTACAATACAACAAACCTAGCAATAATGTTGTATTGCAGTTACATAGTCTTACCTTGCTAAACAACAAACTTAATAATGACGTTGTATTGCAGTTACATAGTCTTACATGACAAAGCAACAAACCTAATAAAAAAATGTGTATTGCATTTACATAATCTTACATTTTCTATGTGTTGTAAACTCTCGAAAATAACAACAGCGTGCGTACTAATTCTTGTGGCCAATAGTACAGTCACGAGTACTAATATGTATAGAGCTTTGGTTGAAGCTTTGAGCAGTCCACCAATCCACCAACGAAGTAATTCCAATAATGATCTTATTGTACATTTATTTACTGTCTCTAGGTATTCAAAGCACACCTGAATACTTAATAGTGCTTGTGACTGTACAGGTGGTCATGGACAATAATAATCATCCAAAGGTAAAAGTCTGACAGCTTCCCTCTGTTTGTTAAAATGAGAAAATTTCCAATGTGAGGGATACAAGGGGAAGGAGGGAATCCGGCCTTGACCTAACCTGACTTACCGGTTCTGTGGGGAGGCAGGCACTCACATCTACTGTACAGTACTTCACATGCACACACACATATATACACACACACATATTCTCTCTCTCTCTCTCTCTCTCTCCTTCCAATGCCCACCCAAACCATAACGAGGCCACATAAAAAAAAACAAAAAAAACAGTCAGGACACACACACACGCATTTTGCATAAATGGAGGCTTCGGGTTTGCTGTCGTCAAGAAAACTCCAGCTTCAATTCTCGGGCTTCAACTCAGGTGGGCTGTGTGTGTGTATGTGTGTGTGTGTGTCCCAGGAAGGAGTAAGTGTCGGCATGCCTGGGAAAACTGAAGGTAAATGTTGTACTGTGCAGCTTACACACACACACACACACACACACACACACACACACACATCTTTTAATTGACTATAAGCAGCTACACCCACACACACACCCACACACGTAATTTTTTTTATTAACTACACACACATACATATACACATCGCATCTATCTCCCACGTACAGTCGTGAATATAATTATCAATTCACAAGAACTTAAAAAAAAGTACACGCGTGTGTTTGTATGTATGCATGAGAGAGAGAGAGAGAGAGAGAGAGAGAGAGAGAGAGAGAGAGAGAGAGAGAGAGAGTATGTCCATGATTGAGTGTTTGAGTTTGTCCATGTGTATGTGTGTGAGAGAGAGAGAGAATTGGATGCCTTTACTTCCACATATCCCTGCCACGAAACAAGCTCCTTCTATGTAGGTGGTATTTCGTGGCACTGTTTGAATGACTATATTATCTCCAAATATCTGACCACATCACACGGTCCCTTAACTACAAGCAGCTACTCACAATTCAGAACAAACGTATCGTATGAGAAAGTGAAAACATTAGTCAGCATTTTGGTTGAGTTGCGGTACCCATCCAAAGGTGTATTGAAACTTATGTTCACGACTGTACTGTTGACCACAAGAAATCATACACACGCTGATGTTGTTGTTGTTGTTTTCGAGGGTTTACAACATACAGGAAATGAAAGACTACGTACTGTACAGTCGGCCTCAGGAATTGGTACACAGAGAATTGGTTAGAAGGGATGTTTATTCTGCAAATACCGTAGCCATTGTTCTGCTGACAGATTCAAGTATTAGCCAAATAACATTACTAGAAAATTTTGGTGTTAGCAATTAAAATAATATACTAAATTTTCTAGTTGTTACGAATCCTTGACGTCACAGTGATGTATACGAATTCCTGCGGCCGACTGTGCATACACTCGGATACCATAATTATAGATCACCTGAGTCGAAGCCCGAGACCTGAAGCAGGAGGTTTCTGAACGACAGCCCACCCAAACCATCTCGAGGCTACACACATCTCGAACCAATGTAGGCCTTGGGTTGTTTTGTAATGTAAGACTATGTAACTGTAATACAACATTATTATTTGTTTTTTTTTGTTTTGTAATGTAAGACTATGTAACTGTAGTACAACATTATTATTATTAGGTTTGTTGTTTTGTAATGTAAAACTATGTAACTGCAATACAACATTATTAATATGATTAGGTTTATTGTTTTATAATGTAAGACTATGTAACTGTAATACAACATTATTAATATTATTAGGTTTGTTGTTTTGTAATGTAAGACTATGTAATTGCAATACAACATTATTATTAGGTTTGTGGTTTTGCAATCACCGAGTCACTTGGTAGACCATTTGAACCAACGTAGGATTAGGATGGGCTGTCGTCCAGAAACCGCCTTCTCCAGACCCCGGGCTTCGACACATGAAGTTGGACTGTGTGTGTGTGTGTGTGTGTATGAGGCTTTGGGTGGGCTAGAGATTATGGTCCCGTTATTGTATAGGTATAGGATTACAGGACCCTGTGATCGTGTATGTATGAGACCTGGTGGCTTCTAATTCCTTCTGACTATGCCACGAAAGAAGCTCCCTTGAATAATGTAGGTGTGTGTGTGTGTGTTTTGTGACCAATGTTTGAAGGACTCGCTAACCTCCAATTTTCTGACTATCACTGGGTTCCTTTAAAGGTTGTTGTGTGTAGCGGTGTGTGTTATTCCAGGCTAGATAAGGGAAGGACCAATTTGATTCAGTAGAGATAAGCCGAGTGCTAGTATGTGTGTATGCTAGTGTGTATACCTTATGTATGCTCGTATGTGTGCATGCTCGTATGCATGTATGCTAGTATGAATGTATGCTAGTATGTGTATCCTAGTATGTATGCTAGACTAGTATGTATGTACAGTATGCCTATGTGTGCTATTATGTATGTATGCCTTATGTATGCTCGTATGTATAACTTATGTATGCTCGTTTGTATGCCTTATGTATTCTTGTACATATTATAAAGCTGCCTTGATTCCGCCAAAGTATGCCAAGAAACTGGACCAGGTTAGCAAAAAATATTGGTGGCCTGTTGCTTGAATTAGTTTGGAGAATTCAAGGCGCTCTAATGTAAATACAGTACTTACATATCAAAAGTATACGACCCCGTTAACTATGCTTACTTATCAAGCATAGAATAGGACACAAAACCGTCTCTTCCTTCTTTATACTCATTGAGAGGTCTGTGTGTGGGTGTATGTGTGTGTGTGTGTGTTATAACCTAACTTAACTTAACCACCACCAACACACACTCATGTACAGTTATGGAGGAAATGGGGGACAGTAAACACCAAGGATATAGAAAGAAGGAAAGGAGGGACAGTAAACACCAAGGAAGGAAATAGAAGGAAAGGAGGGACAGTAAACACCAAGGAAGGAAATAAAAGGAAAGAAAGGAGGGACAGTAAACACCAAGGAAGGAAATAGAAGGAAAGGAGAGACAGTAAACACCAAGGAAGGAAATAGAAGGAAAGGAGGGACAGTAAACACAAAGGAAATAGAAGAAAAGAAGGGACAGTAAACACCAAGGAAATAGAAGGAAAGGAGAGACAGTAAACATTAAGGAAATAGAAGGAGAGGAGGAAGAGAAAACTCCAAGGAAACAGAATTATAGGAGGAAAAGTAAACACCAAGGAAGGAAATAAAATTAAAGGATGGACAATAAACACCAAGGATATAGAATTAAAGGAGGGACAGTAAAACACCAAAGATGGAAATAGAAGGAAAGGAGGGACAGTAGGCTAAACACCATGGAAGGAAATAGAAGGTATGAAGGGACAGTAAACACCAAGAAAGGAAATAGAAGGAAAGGAGGGACAGTAAACACCAAGGAAGGAAATAGAAGGAGAGGAGGAACAGTAAACACCAAGGAAGGAAATAGAAGGAGAGGAGGAACAGTAAACACCAAGGATGGAAATAGAAGGAATGAAGGGACAGTAAACATCAAGGAAGGAAATAGATGGAAAGGAGGGACAGTAAACACCAAGGAAGGAAATAGAAGGAATGAAGGGACAGTAAACACCAAGGAAGGAAATAGAAGGAATGAAGGGACAGTAAACACCAAGGATGGAAATAGAAGGAATGAAGGGACAGTAAACACCAAGGAAAAAGAAAGAAGAAAAGGAGGGACAGTAAACACCAAGGAAGGAAATAGAAGGAATGAAGGGACTGTAAACACCGAGGAAAGAAGGGACAGTAAACACCAAGGAAAGAAATAAAAGGAAAGGAGGGACAGCAAAAACACCAAGGAAGGAAATAGAAGGAAAGAAAGGAGGGACATTAATCACCAAGAAAGAAAATAGAAGGAGAGGAGGGACAGTAAACACCAGTGAGGATCTGTTAAATAATTATGCGAAACATATCGATCGGTGTTAATCTCTTTTATATAATTATTGGTTCATATAAACTTCACTGTGATGCTTCACTTATAATTTTCTCACTCATATTTTTAACCCTCTGCTCACACCACCACACTCACTACCACTACCACTACCCACTACTCTATACCACCACCACCATCACCATCTCCTCTTTCACTATCCTACTACTACCACACCCTTTACCACTACACCCTCTACCACTCACTACTCTCCACTACCACCACTACCACCACCACCACACCCACTACCATTACCACTACCACTACCACACCCTCTACCATTATCACTACCACTACTACTAAACCCTCTACCACTACTATCACTACAACCACACACTCTACCACTACTACACCCTCTACTACTACTACTATTACACCCACTACCACACCCACTACCACCCCTACTACAGTACACTATATACTTGTTACATCTCTACATTATACTCGTGTATCAATGTGACATCTTAAAAGCCGAGACGAGAGAGAGAGCGAGAGAGAGAGAGAGAGAGATGTTTGGCACCTCAACGGGACGGGCTGAGAGAGAGAGAGAGAGAGAGAGGGAGAGGGAGAAGGAGGGCGTGGTATGTATGTACAGCCGGCAGCATAAATACGAGTCCATCCCGTGTACATTATTTTTGTGGACATATGAAACAAACACACCTGCAACGGGACCCCTCATTGAGCATATATATAGGGTAGGATGATATGTTGTCTGTGTGTGTGTGTGTGTGTGTATGATAGGATGAGACGTGGTGTGTGTGTGTGGGGGGGGGGGGTAGGATGAGACGTTGTGTGTGTGTGTGTGTGTGTGGTAGGATGAGACGTGGTGTGTGTGTGTGTGTGTGGGGTAGGATGAGACGTTGTGTGTGTGTGTGTGTGTGTCTGTACGTTGTGTGTGTGTAGGGTAGGATGAGACATTGTGTGTGTGTGTGTGTGCTTAGGATAGGATGAGACATTGTGTGTGGGTGTGGTAGGATGAAACGTTGTGTGTGTGTGTAGGTTAGGATGAGACGGTATGTGTGTATGTTCTTACCTATTTGCCTATTTGTAATTTTACAGCATTGAGTCAAATTTTTCTTTAGAGTTATGTATGTTTTTGACACACACCACTTCTTCTGGTAATTTGTTCCATTGATCTATAACTCTATTTGGAAAGCTATATTTCTGGACATCTTTGTCTCCTCTTATTTTAATTAGTTTCTTACTGTGACCTTTCATTGTAGGTATTTCTTGTTGACACAAGTTTTTTATTTCTATCTTTTCTTTTTCTGTGACACATTTGAAAACCATAATCATATCTCCTCTCTTTCGTCTTTCTTCCAGTTTCAGTAACTTTAATTTTTTTAGTCTTTCTTCATACCGTAGCTTAGTTTTCTTAGACTTGGTACCCATCTTGTTGCTGCTCTTTGTACGTACTTTTCTAATTTGGTGATATGTTTCTTTAAATGTGGGTTCCATACTACTGCAGCATATTCCAAGATAGGCCTTATAAAAGATGTGATTATTTTCTTGACTATTTCTTCGTCTATATAAGTGAAGGCCACTCTCAATGTGTATATGTTTCACTTTTTCATTTATATTTATTGATACCCTAATTCTCTTTCTTTCTTTGCTTCTTTTAAAATTTTGTTTCCAAGCTTGTATTGCCAATTTGGTGTTCTCTCACTTCTTCCAAACTTAATAACATGACACTTATATGCATCAAACTTAATCTGCCATTTATTACTCCAGTCATTCCCCTTTTCCAAATCTTCTTGTAACTTTTTACAGCAGTCTTCATTTTTAATTGTTCTTTGTACCTTTGCATAATCAGCAAACATATTCATATAAGTGCCATCTGTAACATTTAGTTCTATATCATTTATAAAAATTAAGAACATCATTAGTGAAATTACTGAGCCCTGAGGAACTCCACTTGTGGCCTTCAGCCACAGAGAATAGTTCCCTCTTAGTACTGTTCTAATTTTTCTTCTTACTAGAAAATTTTCCATCCATTTTAGTAGTTTTCCTTTCACTCCTCCTTTATGTTGTAATTTCAATATAAGTCTTTGGTGCAGAATTCTGTCAAAACCTATTTTAAAGTCAAGGTAAATACTATCCACCCGTCCTTCTCTTTCTTGTATTTCTTCTGATATTCTTGTACAGTAACTCAGTAAGTTTGTTACAAATGATCTTTCCTTCCTAAACCCAAATTGTCTTTCTGTTATCATCATATTTTTCTCCAAGTGCTCAACCCAATTTTTTCTTATCATCTTTTCCATAATTTTACACACTATACTTGTTAGTGATACAGGTCTGTAGTTAAGTGAGTCTTGTCTATAACCTTTCTTAAATAATGGGACTATGTTTGCTTGCTTTCAACTTTCTGGTAATTTTCCTTGCTGTAATGAGTTTTGAAATATTATAAAGAATGGCTTACTTATTTCTTTAGCACATTCTTTTAATACCCAACATGAAATTTCATCCGGTTTAATTCACAGCTTCCAACTCTTTTTCTATTTCTAATCTGCTCACTTCAAACTCTCTTAGTTCACACGTGTTTTTGTTTGTATTTTCATCTGGTGTGAATAAATTTTCCTTAGTGAATACAGATTAGAATTCAGTGTTTAAAATTTCACAAAGCGTTTTTTTTTCTTCTGTTTATGTTTTTCCTTCATTCATAATATTTTGAATTTTGTCTTTTACTTTAGTATTGCTTTTAATATAGCTGTAGAATAGTTTTGATTGTTCCTTACATTTGTTAACAATGTCTTTCACCTCCATGTCTTCTGAATCTGTTTCATATGGTGTCCCTCTTTTTCTTTGCTTCTCTACGTTTGCCATTAAGGGGAGGTTCTCTTGTTGGTAAATTGGAAGGCTACCGATTCCTCCTAACTATGTCAGAAAACAGACGCCCTCAGTGGTACTAATATTGGATCTGTTTAGTGGCATAGTTCGGAGGAATCAGAGACCTTCCAATTCGCCAACGAAAGAATCTCCCCTTAAACCACTGTTTGATTTTGTTAGTTTTTGTGTTTTTGTCTGGGATGTATTTATTCACTCCTTCGTTATATATTTTGTAAAAAATTAAATATTGATCATAT
>JAWQEG010001005.1:0-28655 GCA_033782935.1 Petrolisthes cinctipes | reverse complement strand
GTATGTGGCAGGAAAGTACACTGAGGGAGACCTGCCCACTGTGTTGTTGTTGTTAATTATGCTTTATGCCTATCGACTTGTTAATGGTCATTAAGGCGATATATTTATAGAGTGATTGCTTGTATGTATGTGGAAAAGTGTACGGGTGTGTCAGGGTGTGTGTGTCAAGGTGTGTGTGTGTGTGTGTCAAGGTGTGTGTGTGAGTGTATCAAGGTGTGTGTGTGTGTGTGTGTCAAGGTGTGTGTGAGTGTGTCAAGGTGTGTGTGTGTGTGTGTCAAGGTGTGTGTGTGAGTGTGTGTCAAGGTGTGTGTGTGAGTGTGTCAAGGTGTGTGTGTGTGTGTGTGTGTATGTGTGTGTGTGTGTGTGTGTGTGTGTGTGTGTCTCCTCCTCCTCTGCGTGTTGGAAATCGGCAGGAGATTTGTTGTGTTGATTGATTGATTGATTGATTGATATTAGGCGCCGCAACAGCGAGGTCATATGGCACCAGAAAACGGTGATAGAGAGGTGAGACAGCAAACAGGAAGGAAATAGAAAGAATAGAGGGACAATAGCTAGTGTCTGGGGCCGAAGGGGTGCCAAAACCGTTAAAGTATTGCCCACATCACTAATGCAGGCAATACCTCCCTATGGAGTGTTGTGTTGATGTTTTGGAGAGTGGACGAGCAGACGGTGTTGCTTTGTTCGTCCACACCTCCCAAACTTTGAAGACGTCGGGGTCCCGGTAACGTGAGGTGTACTGGAAGAAGAGGTCAAGGGGACAGTAAGTGACAGTAGCTCTATGGTGACAGTAGGTGGTGGTGGTGTTGGTGAACTGTCTGTCCTTCTCCCCCTCTTCCTCTTCCCTGCCATCTGCCATCCTCCATGTCCATGTTGTCGCCGGTGGGGTCATCTTTGGTGGTGGTGGTTGAGGTGGAGGTGGAGTAGGAACTGGTGTCTGTGTCCTCCTCCATCTCGGGGTCTTGTTGGGCAGTCTCAGATGGTGGTGGTAGTGGTGATGCCTTTCCAACATTCCCCCGGTTGAGTGGACGAGGCAACATCAATCGGCGACTGGGGTGGGCCGGAGGTGTGGTTATTGGTGTGTCAGCTCTGCTCCTCCTCCATCTTGCTGCATCGTTTCTTGGTGGTGGGGGTTGTAGATCAGGAGAAATGGCTATTGGTGGCAAGCCAGTTCTTCTGAATATGTCTTGGAGGAGGTCGGAAAGACGACCCAGCCCTTCTGCAGCTAAGGTAACAGCAGTCTTGGTCAGACGGTGAAGATGTCTGCCTGCTGCTGCCGTTGCTGGGCGTCAGCCGTCTTCCTCCCACGGGCATGGAGTGAGCCTAGGACCTGCCCACCATCAGGTCCGGCTACGTTGGTAGCCTCCACACCCTTCCTCACTTCCTCTACGTCCCCCAGTGATGGTGGTGAGGTGGTAGCAGCAGAGAGAAAGATATAGGTGAAACTGGGAGATCTTTAGATGTTAGAATGAAAGAACATAAACGAGATATGACGAATTGTAACACAAATAATGCTAACTTTGTCCATGCATATGACAACAAGCACTGTATTCATTGGAATTCTGGTAAAATGATAATTAAGTGCAACAATTTCAAGAAACGTAGAATATTAGAATCAGTATGTATACAACACTATAAAAACTTTAACTTAAATGAAGGTATGTTCGAACTAGATCCATTAATGAGAGCACTAGTGGTCAAATCCCTCCCAGATGTGGGGTCGGGTCCCTGAAGAATGGCCAGGTCAGGTCGGTTGGGTGAGATGAGGTGTGGTCTGTCTGTCATCAGAACACACCTTGTCCCTCCCTCCCCCTGTCAGCTACTTATTTTCCTTTCATGTTTCATTCAACTCTGTACTGCTGAAGAGGGAGGTAGTTGCCTCAGAAACGTCCATATTAAATACATTTTTGTCTATAAAAAGTGTGTTTTTCTTAGCAAGAGAAAGATGTCCTTCATGTGGACGAGGTAATCTCGCTCGTAGCAGGTAACAAAGCCATATTCCTTCGAATGGTTAAAACCCTTCACCCTGCCAACAAGACGGTAAGCAGTGGAAGTGGTGGGGTCTGTAGTAGGTGTTGACTGGACCATGGCTGGTTGTAGAATCAACCGACTGTGGATTGTTTTGTTGTTTGTTTGCACGGGAAAATACCTCTGCTTGGGCCTTATGCCTGTGCTGGCGGGCCCAACAGTCTGGTTTCCACACCAATACCCGACCCTGTTTGGGGGTGGATATATATATATATATATATATATATATATATATATATATATATATATATATATATATATATATATATATATATATATATATATATATATATATATATATATATGCAAATAAATCACTTGGTGGCACGTGATCCAGGAATATGCGTAAATCCACAAGGAAGGAAAAATAAACACGGAGTCCCAAGCGCTTTCGTGTATTCACATCTTCAGGGGAAATACAGAGTGTAGAAGAATGGTTGCTGAGAGGCACCTTATATACCGATACAATTAATAACTAACTGGCAACCTGAAGGTGTTGCCACTACGAGTTCAAAGCAATACACACCCATATGGTGCATACAAGGATTAACTACCTGACATGACCTCTAAACCTGAGATTATCATTAAGGAATAGCAGTTGGAATTATCTTATTAACAATCTTGTCTATGATGAAACTATCCAACTTGTACATACCATTGTTTAAGTTCATATTAATATTTTCTGTGTGTTTAATCAAACTTGACTCTATGATGTTTCTATTTACGGATGAGTTACAAGACATGATTGATGAGGCATTATCCCAGTCAATACAATGATTATTGTCTCTCATATGAATAAATAAAGCATTAGATTCTTGTCCGGTCCTAACACTATATTTATGCTGTTTGACCCTGGTTGAAAGGTCTTTTCCAGTTTGTCCTATATAGAACATATTGCATTCTTTACAAGGTACTTTGTAGATACACCCACATGAGGATTTGGGTGAATTTTTGATCAAAATTTTCTTGACTGTGTTATCATTGCAGAAGGCAACATTAACATTCCATGTTTTTAGAAGATGAGGGATTTGGGCAAATTTATCACTGTAGGGTAATATCAGTAAGTTTTTATTGTCACGGGGTAGGGGAGGTTCAACCCTATAAAATGATGTTCTTGCCAATTTTAAGGCTTTATCCAAAAATGGTTTGGGGTATTTTAATTTTGTTCCAATGTCAGAGATAAATCCAAATTCCTCATCCATGAATTCAGGACTACATACACATAGAGCACGTAAGTACATGAAAGAGAAAACAGACAGTTTGACTTTATCGTGGTGTGCAGAGTAAAAATGAATATATGACAAAACATTGGTTGGTTTCCTGTATATGCTAAACTTAAAAGTGTTGCCTACCCTGTGAATCAGGCAATCCAAAAATGGCAATTTTCCATCCTCCTCAATTTCAGTGGTAAAATTAATGGAAGGGGCTAAGTTGTTAAGCAATGGCAGAAAGTTATCTAGATTTTCAGTACACGGCCAGAGGCAAAGTACATCATCTACGTACCTGTACCATACAGCATTACTGGGTAAAATGTTATTAAGCAGTTTCTTCTCAAAACACTCCATGTACAAATTGCTCAAAACTGGGAGAGTGGATTGCCCATTGCCATACCAAATTTTTGCTCAAAATATTCATCTTGAAAAACAGATTTGCAGTCTTTAATGCATAGCTTAATCAATTTTAGTATAGCATTTTTGGTGATAGGGAGAGGGATATTATCAAGTATTTCATCAAGATAATCCAAAAGGTCGTCAACAGGAACTTTGGTAAATAGAGATTTAACATCAAAACTCACAAGCTTAAATGCACCAGTTACCTGTAAACTGTTAAGTTTTTCTACTAAGTCAACATTATTATTTATGTTGGAGTCCGAAATTGTGCCAACTAAAGGTCTTAGCAAGGAAGTTAACCACTTTGATAATTTATAGGTGATGGATCCCACAGAACTAATAATAGGTCTGGCTGGATTATTGGGCTTGTGAGTTTTAATGAGTCCATACATGTAGGGCAGGGAAGGAGAACGAGAGGAGAACTGTTTTATAAGTTGATCATTACCCTTTAACACTGTTTTCATTTTCTTATTGAACTGAGAATTCACCGTTTCAATGGGATTCTTTCTAAGCTTCGAGTACGTTACATCATCACTTAATAAATCTTCCATTTTGAGTATGTAATCATCTGTTTTCATGATAACTACTGCATTCGACTTGTCAGCTTTCATATAAGGTGCCTCTCAGCAACCATTCTTCTACACTCTGTATTTCCCCTGAAGATGTGAATACACGAAAGCGCTTGGGACTCCGTGTTTATTTTTCCTTCCTTGTGGATTTACGCATATATATATATATATATATATATATATATATATATATATATATATATATATATATATATATATATATATATATATATATATATATATATATATATATATATATATATATTCGGCATAGCTTTTTCTATCTTCCCCTGTGTCGAACTTAAGACCAAGAGAAAGAGCTTCCTTTTCATATTTGGTTAGGATTCTGCTGGATAGGTTTAACACTAAGTCAATATGCCGAATATGTGTCTAAGAATTATAAGTGGTCAGACAATGATGTAGAAAAAGGGTTCATTCAAGGTGTTTTAGCGTGTTACAAAGCCCTATCTGATGAGCAACCAAGTGCACTACCGAGGAGATACAACGAGGCCCTAAAGTCCCTAAAAAGAGACCCGGACATAATGATAACCAGTGCAGATAAAGGTGGAGGAGTGATAATACTAAATAAATGGGATTACATAGACAAGATGATGAACCTCCTTAATGATAAATCCTCGTACGAGAAGAAATATATAGGATATGCTGAGAGTGAATCAGAAAAATTTAATAAGGAAGCCAGAAAAATTCTCGGTGTACCGGTAACCCACTAACAAAGATGACTTTATTCACTATCTATCTGCTCACAATGCTAGGATTAAGTCTGGAGTGGTGATAGGATTTTTTCTAAGAGCTTACAGGATATGTAGTAATGACAGCTTGGACGATGAAACTAATAACAGCGAGAAAAATGAGAAAAGATTTGTAAGTGTACCTAATTCTAATATTGGCTCGATATTAGATAGACATATGAACAAGATTGGCTTAACAATTGCAACATCATCTGGAAAGAGAATCGGCGAACTAACCCAGGCAAACAAAAACAAGCGTGTCAATAATAACAGCGTGATATATAGTATACCATGTAATGGGTGTGACAAGATGTATATAGGAGAAACAGGAAGAGGTATAAAGAAAAGATTATATGAACATAAAGCTGACGTAAGGAAGCACAACACAGCTAATTCATTGGTAATGCATATTGAAGAATGTAATAATTTACCCAGATGGGAGGATTCATCAATCATTCATACTGGTTTGGATAAGAAAATGAGGAAAGCATTGGAAGCAGCATACATTTGTACAAAAAATGTTCATAATCATCGAGAAGGGTTTATGAAGTGGTGTAGATACTCAGCCAGTATAGCCCTGGAGTATAAAAGAAAGGTGGGGATGAGGTGAGGTCAGGTCAGGTGAGATTAAGAAGTGGCAGGTGCAATGTAGGCCACCACAGGTATATATATCTCGGGGTACCATCTTCTCTATGTCATTTCTCTCTGAAGATGGACTCTGTGTAGTCCGAAACGTAAGAGTTATAGAATAACTCAAAGCTCTATCCTGTGTTTACCTCCCACCCGCACAACATACTTGTCAATATAAATCATTCACATATATATATATATATATATATATATATATATATATATATATATATATATATATATATATATATATATATATATATATATATATATATATATATATATATATATATATATATATATATATATATATATATTCATATGGCAAAGCATGTGCCTGTGGTGTATTTTCGATCAAGGTTTCGAGACCAGTGAGAGAGAGAGAGAGTAGGGTGGGTCAAGCCTGTGGACTGACGTGGTATATACGTCGCACTATAATTGTTCTTATCCCAGTGTTATATTTCATCAAAATAACTTTTTCTCGGGGACAAGAGCCTTAATCATTCACTTTTGGTAATCCATTATAATGCAAAGAATTAGCGGAAGCTGTGAAATAACCCGTGGCAAAACATCATATTGATTCAACCTTAGCGATGTGTGTACCTTTTTCCACCAGAGAGAAGCTTACTTATTCCTTTGCCATGTAGTCCTAGCAGCTGACTTGGTTTGATATTGATATGCCATATTGGTTTGATATGCCAGCCATGGCAGGCGACGGTCCCTCACGGCTCGTACTGGTCAGGTTCTGGCTACCAACTGAAGCACTAGTGGCGGCCAAGGCAGGGGCAGCAGTGCCATCCCCGGTGACGTCAGAAATTGTTTCTCTGGCATATCTGGTTGTTGTTGTTGGTTCAGGTTCGGCAGTAGCTTTGTTGGTGTGTCTTTCTTTTATAATTAACTTCGTATGGCGAAAATATGCAGTTTTACCTTCACTCTTGGCTTGCCTTAAACGAGGAAGTTGTGCCTTCTTTATATCCTGCGATGCAGAGCACAAGTCTTCATTAATGTGAATCTGTGTTCCCTTTAGCTTAGAAATATTTCGGATGACTGCCTCTCTATCTCAAAACCTGTTGAAGGTGTCAATGATGGGGTACTTACTGTTCTTATGGTGGTAGTGTTGTCCTACACAATAAACACACTCTGTTGAAGGTGGTAATGATGGGGTACTTACCGTTCTGATGGTGGTAATGTTGTCCTACACAATAAACACACTCTTGCTGGATGTTTGATAGTTGTAGCTTTTCTTCCAATATGCGGTTTACTTTCTTGGCTGATTGTATCCAGTTCTCGTTAGGTTCCTCCTCAGTTCCCACAAATTGTAGATTATTAGGTTTGTTGTAATCATCCAGGTAGCCACAGCAATCTTTAATAAGTGCAGCAATAGAATTGGAACTCACCTGCAGGTCTTCAGATAGTGTCTTGATCAGTTGTTTGTTGCCCTCGTCTTCTAGCTTCAGCTGTTTCACTTGTTGTTTCATGGTGTCAATTTCACATTGAGAAAATTCCAGGCTAGTTCTGAAGTCATGTACTGTAGATTGTAGCTGATTATACTGTTCATTAATTTCTTTCACGAATACCGCAATGACACCGAAGTAAGCTTGGTCTTGCGAAGCCAACATAGTTTTCAGAAAGAAGTATCCATTGTCAGCTGGTTACGTTCTGGCAGCCGGAAGGTAGGCTGTATGAGGTGGGGTAGAGAGCAGCAAAAAAACACGTCCACTCGCTATGGTGTCTGAGGAGAGAGAGAGAGGATAGTAAACATTGAGGAAGAAAATGATAATAATAACAATAATAATAATAATAATATAAACCTTGATTCTGTACTGTAAAATAATAATAATAGCAATAATAATAATGAAGTACTTAATTAATCCTTATATATGAAGAAGTCAATTTCTCTCACACACACACACACACTCTCTCTCTCTCTCTCTCTCTCTCTCTCTCTCTCTCTCTCTCTCTCTCTCTCTCTCTCTCTCTCTCTCTCTCTCTCTCTCTCTCTCTCTCTCTCTCTCTCTCTGTGTGTGTGTGTGTGTGTTCTTACCTATTTGTATCCTTACAGGATTGAATCAAGCTTGTAATGTACTGTATTTTAAAACCCAATTATCATATTTTTCGTTAAAGTTATGTAAGTTTTTGACACACACCACTTCTTCTGGAAATATGTTCCTTTGATCTATTACTCTATTTGGAAAACTATTTTTCTGTACATCTTTATCTCCTCTTCTTTTAATTAAGTTCTTACTGTGTCCTCTCCTTGTAGGTATTCCTTGTTGACACAAGTTTTCTATATCTATATTTTCCTTTTCTGTGACACATTTATAATCCATAATTATATCTCTTCTCTTTCGTTTTCTTCCAGTTTAGGTAATTTTAGTTTTTCTGTTATTTCTTCATAACTTAGTTCTCTTAGACTTGGTAACCATCTTGTTGCTGCTCTAATTGGGTGATATGTTTCTTTAAATGTGGGTTCCATACTTCTGCAGCATATTCCAAGCTTCTATTGTCAATTTGTTTTTTACTCCCTACTTCCAAACTTAATAACATGACACTTATCTGCATTAAACTCTATCTGCTATTTATTACTCCAGTTAACTATTTTGTCCAAGTCTTCTTGAAACTGTTTACAGCAGTCTTCATTCTTAATTGTTCTTTGTACCTTGGCATCATCAGCAAATATATTCATATAAATGTCATCTGTAACATTTACTTCTATATCATTTATATAATTTAAGAACATTATTGGTGCCAATACTGAGCCTTGAGGAACTAGATGTATGACCTTCAGCCATGGAGAATAGTTCCCTCTTAGTACTGTTCTCATTTTTCTTCCTACTAAAAAAACATCCATCCATTATAGTAGTTTTCCTTTCACTCCTCCTTTATGTTGTAATTTCCATATAAGTCTTGGGTGCGGAACTCTGTTAGAAGCGTTTTCAAAGTCAAGGTAAATACTATCCACCCACCCTTCTCTCTTCCTTGTTTTATTTTCTGATATTCTCGTATAGGAACTCAGTACGTTTGTTACTTACTAATTCCAAACCAAAATTGTCTCTCTATTATCACCTCATTTTACTCCAAGTGATCAACCCAATTTTTTCTCATAAGAAGACTCTTTCTCTCTCTCTCTCTCTCTCTCTCTCTCTCTCTCTCTCTCTCTCTCTCTCTCTTCAATGACAAGCCATAATAATTATGTATCCAGGGCTTGTGAAGTTATATATCTTTTGGCAAACCAGTGAACCAATTACAACATTTATCCTGTAACAGTTACAAACCATAATAAGTATCCTTGTCTTGTTAAGTTTTTTAATCTTCTGACTTAACAGTTAACCATTTACAAGATTTATAGTGTCAGAGTCACAAGCCATAACAAACTTTTTTAGGTCTTGTTGATGTATTGAAACCTCTGTATATCAGTGAGCCAGTTACAACACTTAACCTGTAACCTGTACCCAGGTATAGTTGAAGTCTTAATACATCTGACATACCAGTAAACAAATTACAACGTTTATTCTGTAATAGTTACAGGCCATAATAAGTATCCAGGTTTTGTTGTAGTTTTTAATAATCTGTGACACCAGTGAACCAATTACAACAAACCTTATCCTATCTCATACTTGTTGGCACTCGTCTAATTATTCATCAGGCTATTCAAGCAGTCCTGCATGGATACTCATTATGGCTCCAATCTGTGTGTGTGTGTGTGTACTCACCTAGTTGTGTTCTCCAAGATATGAGCTAGGCTCAGACTGTCCTGTATCCGTGTCTATACTAATCAAGCTTCCCTTTAAATTACTGAATGCTCACTGATTATACTATTTCCCTATCCAATCTATTCCACTCATCCACACACCTATACAGAAAACTGTATTTCTTTACATCTCTCCAGCATCTACTCTTTTTCAGCTTCTTTCCTCTACGCTCTCCCTTGTCCTTAACCAAAACGTTTTCTCTATCTGTCCACTCTATTCCTTTCATATACTCATATAACATTATTAAGTCTCCTCTCCTCCTCCTTTCCTTCAGTGTGGACAACCCCAATCGTTCAAGTCTCTCCTCGTATGGCAAGTCTGTCAAGCTCTGTGTCATTTTTGTTGCTGCTCTCTGTATCCTCTCTAACTTCTTAATGTGCTTCTTTTTATGTGGGACCCACACTACTGCTGCATATTCCAACTGAGGTCGAATGACTGACTCTATCAACTTCTTTACCATCACCTCGTCCATACAATGGAAAGGAATTCTCATATTTACCATCATTCTGTATGCCGTGCATGTTATCCTGTTAATGTGTTTCTCTGGTGAGAGTGAGTTTTGAATAGTCTCCACCAAATCCTTTTCCTCGGGTGCCTTTTGTATTGCCTCCCCACCCATGCTGTAATTTCCTGATGGCCTCCTATTACTTTTCTCATTTCCAATACCTTGCATTTCTTAGCATTAAATTTCATTTCCCAATCCTGGCTCCACTTGTGAATCTTGTTCAAATCCTCCTGTAATTCCTCACAACTCCTTGCATCCTCTATCCTTTTCATTATCTTAGCGTCATCTGCAAACAGACTTGTATAGCTTTCGACACCCTACACCATATCATAAAAACATAATCGGTCCCAACACCAAACCCATCCAGTCTATTTATTCTATCCAGTAGATTTTCCCTCTCCATCTTTATGTCCCCCAGCATAACCTTCCCTCTGTCTTCTCTATTCCTATCAAACTCACTCTCTCTTGTAAATACCTCTTGGAATTTCTTCTTCATAACTTCACAAATATTTTAATCGTCTTCACATACTTCATCTCCATGTTTATCTTGTTGATTCCGACCTTCTGTTTTATTTTTCCATTTATAAACCTATGAAACAATTTAGGTTTTTTTATACATTTATCCACGATATTGTAACAACAAGTGGTTGTGTTACTACCAGGGTGAACAGACTCGATTATACACGGTAATAATTTATTGGTAAGTACATAGGTTGTGTAGTAGCAAGCACCTTGTAGCTGTGAGTTCCCGCCTGCCGTGGTCGTGTAGTGTGAGAGAGTAGGTGCTGCAGGCGACACGTGGAGAGCTTGGTGTAGGCAAGTAGCGACAGGAGGCACAGCAGGTCAGGAGAGGGAGGTGTTTCCAGGTGTAGAGCTAGTGGCCGAGTGAATGAACAACGACGTTGCGGCCGCTCAGGCCAGCCAGGGTTGGCTCAGGTAGAACAGGCGAGGCAGAAGATGCGCCCCGAGGACAGGTGAGATGGAAGCTACATAAAGGTGCTTGATGTCGCTACAGTACCCCCCTCCCCCACAATGTTTTAGGAAAGAAGGGCGGTATGAAATACATATCAATACAATTAACAAAGATGGTTACATAAACATACATACAATAATAATGATAAATAAATAAAGGAATATATTCAGTGTAGTATAGAAGTGTACGGGTATGGTGTGGAGTGTGCAGGGGGTAAAGGCAAGTGTGTGTGTTTATAATAGGGGATGCGTGTATCTGGATGCATATGGAGTGGGAGTGGGTCTGTATGGTAGAGGTGTGCGAGGTATTAGGCGGGTCGCTTGACCGGTTTCCCCAAACAGAACATGCATCCCTCAGGGACCAGGGCCAGCTCGTGTTGCTCTAACTGCTCCCGCAGGGAGGGCAGTGTGAGAGGACGTTACTGCAGTTGAGTGTGTAGTACTGGAGTAACGGGTCATGGAGGCGTGGCCGGCTTGAGCTGTGTGTCAAGCGGAGGGTCCTGAGGGAATACTAAAGGAATTACTGGAGTCGGGGGAGCATCAGGAATAGCATTGGGAGGTATAGGAATGGGATCAGGCAGGGGGTGGGTGGGAGAAGGTGAGCGGGTGGGTGAGGGAGGTTGGATAGGAACCTGTGCGGATTGGGTCGGAGATGGAGAGCGGGGTAGGAGTGGGAGTACAGAGGATGGGGTTGGGTGTGATGGGGTTGGTGGTTAAATATGAGTAGGTGAAGGTGACCGTGAAGGTGAGGACGGGTGGGGTTGAATGGGGTTGGGTAGGAGAAGGTGGGCAAGGCTGGGGTGGAAAGGAGGGTGAGGGTGCAGGTTGAGGGTGGGATGGCAGTGAGGTAGGCAAATGTGTGTTTTTGAAGGATGAGGTTGATGGCAAGGGTAGGAGCAGCGTTGGGTGTGTGTGTAGGTGTGGATGTGGTGGGTGGGAAGGAGATGGTTGTGGTGGTGGCGTGGGTAGGAGTGGTGAAGGGTGTGTGTGTGGTTGTGGCATCGCAGCGTGGTGAGGTTGTATGGTGGGTACGAGTGGTGGGCGGTGATGAGATGATGTAGTGGGAGGGTAGGGTAGAGGGGTGAAGGTGTTGGATGAGGGGTGCACGGATGCGTATGTGGGTGAGTGTGTGTTTGGTGGTGTGGTAATGGTGTGTTTGGTGGTGTGTGGAGGTTTGACCCGCTCCCAGGACATGACGTATGGTTTTTCCGCTACCTGGAGAGTAACGGTCACGTCCGTCCTGGAGATAACGGGATGTGGTCCAGTGTAGGGCTCCTGTACCGGTGTCCGTTGTGCATCCGTGCAGAGGAAGAGTTGAGGGTGGAGTGTAGACCAATGGGTGTGTAGGTAGTCCTGGCATCGTTGTGACGAGTAGGTGTAGGGCTGGTGTTAATGATGGCCACCTTCAGTGCCGGGAGGAATGAAAGGTTGGATGTGTCGAGGTCCGGTGAAGTAATTTGACCTGGTAAGCGGTGGTTCTTGCTGAATACTAGCTTCGCTGGGGAGTGGTGTAAGTCCTCCTTGACAGTGGCACGGATCCATTGGTCCGGCTGCAGCCCCCTGAAGGCGTCAGTAGTCTTCTGTGCAGCCATTTCACCATCCCGTTACTGCACGGGTGGTACGCTGTGGTCCTCTGCCGTCGGGTGCCCAGTAGTGCCAGCATGTCCTGCCACACCCTCGACTCGAACTGGGCTTGGTCTGTGACAATTACGACTGGAAGACCGAAGTTGGAAACCCAGTTGCTGAGGAAGTTGTGGGCAGTACCTTCAGTAGTGATGTTGCTCATGGGGGTAGCGGTGCACCAGCATGTCGTCCTGTCCACGCAGGTTAGGAGATAGCGTTCACCACGCAACAGAGGTAGGGGGCCATCAATGTTCACGTGTACCGTGTGGAATCTGCTGGTAGGCACGGAGAACACATGCTTCCTCATACCTGGCCATACTGCACGGCAGCTGACAAGAAGGAGAGTTCCTGTGACACCTGGGTAGAAATGCAGGGGCATGGGGAGCTGCACGAAAGGTCACACCACATTTTGATCATGGAGTCTGGGGCGGTTAAATTTTCCAGCCGGAGTCCTGTGTCACCTGTGAGGAAGTCGTGGATGTGTGTGTCGGACTGTTGGGCTGCTGCAATCGCTGCGATGCTGAGGAGTGGCATCTGTTGAATAGTGGCGATGTTTGGTTGCACTGGTGGTGCTCTCGATAAGGTATCAGCTATGGCGTCGTCCTCGCCCTTTACGTGTCGGATGTCTGTCGTGAATTCTGACACAAATGCCAGGTGGCGTGTCACCCTAGGAGGCCAGTTGGTGCCCAGCTGTTGCATTGCTGTAGTGAGAGGCTTGTGGTCGGTATGGATGTGGAAGCTCCTACCTTCCAGGAAGTGGCGGAAATGCTTGTCAGCGTCGTGAATGGCAACCAGCTCTCTGTCGAAGGTGCTGTACTTCTGTTGTGGTCCAGACGTTTACTGAAAAACGCTATTGGTTAAAGCGCTCCATCCACTTCCTGTTGCAGGACTGCACCGATAGCGTCATTGGAGGCGTCCGTGTATATGGATGTAGGTGCATGAGGAGTAGTGTAGGCTAGTAGGGTAGTGTCTGCCAGCTTAGTCTTGATAGTGTTAAAGGCTTCCCAGGCAAATTCCTGGGTCATGTGTGTTCTGTGTGGTGGTAGTGGAGAGTAGGTGTGGTGATTCGTGTAGTATGTTGTCATGGGAATTGGTGTGTAGTATGTGTGTAATGGTAGGTGTAGAGTGTCGGCAGTGTATGGTGGAAATAATGGCATCTGAAGGTTGGTGGATTAGCTGTTGTCTCTTGGCATCGATCAAGAGGTCTTGTGCTGTCAGGAAGTCTAGACCCAGGATGGGGGCCTGCTCGTCAGCTACGACGAATGGCCACACCACGTACTCTTGCTAGAGTAGGGTGACGCCCGTGCTCCTGGTGCCTTACGTAGCGATGGGAGACTTGTTGGCCGCCAGCAGGTCGTATGCCGTAGAAGGCCTGGCTCTGTCTGTCTTTATCCAGGGGAGGAACGACACTCACCTCGGACCCTGCGTGAGGAAGTTGTCCCCCGACTCTAAGTCCTTCACCCACAGGAGAGTGCGAGCGGTGTGATGAGGTGGGTGGGGAGGTTTGCTCGATTGTTGATGGGCAGGTGGCAGTGGAGCGGTGGCGAGGCTTGCGGCCGTGTTATGCTCGGTCGAAGGTGGTGTGTGGTGCTGGTGCGTCAGTGTGATGCAGGTTGGCCCTGTGGTGGATGCTGTGGCGTGGGCAGTAGCGTGGAGGGGGTTGTCTTGCCACTGCTTTACTCGTTTCCCTGTATTGGACTGGCAGTAGGGCGGTTCACGGATAAACCCCACTGGCACGGGGGGCAGCAATTCCTTGCTGCGTGACCGAACCTCTGATGGTAGTTGGGAGTTCTGCCAGTGCTGGTGAGGTGCAGTTGCCGGTGGTTGTCACTGGGTAGGGGTAGTTGACGAGCAGGGGGTAAGGGAAAACGGAGGGGTGAGAAACACAGAAGGACGACAAAGAAAAACAGGGCAGGCGAAGGGGGATGTAGATACGTGGGACACAGGGGTAGAGTGCGGGGGTGGCGGATGGGGTTAAGGATGAAGTGGGAGACAAAAGGTGAATGTTGGAGGGTGGTAACACGTGGGGGAAGAGTGCAAAACATCAATAGGGGGCACACGAGTAGTGGGGGTGAGACAAAAATACTGTGGATAATATAGGACACAAAGGGACGGGAGGAGAGGAATAACACGTGGTAAGGAAGGAGTTAGTGGGGTGGAGAAAGGAGGTAATACGGGAGGGAGCTGGAAAAAAAATATGATGTGGTAAGAGCAAAAGGGACGAAAATGGAGCAGGTACAGTGAGAAATGGGGTACGCCTAATAGAGGAGGGGGTCGCGGTAGAGACACAGGTGGATGGTAGGGGTTGGTGGTACGGAAATGTGTGAGACACGTGGATGATAGAAAAGGGTTTTAGGGGGTAAGTTACGTTAACTAAAATCTGGAGGGGTGAAATCACTGGGGAGTCGTGGCTGAAGGAGTCAGTCATAGGCCGCTGTGAAGGTCGTAGCTGGTGTGTGGAGGTGTTGTAGCCTGTGTAGCTCATAGGTAGTAGGTGGTAGTCGTGGTCGAGGTTGTGGTCATATAGTGGAGTAGCTTGCAACACTTGGGCGTATAATGGAGTAGCTTACAACACGTGGACGTGGAGTGAAGAAGTTCGTAGCCTGTGTGGACGTAGAGTGGAGTAGGTAACAACACATGAACGTAGAGTGTAGTAGCTTACATGGACGTAGTGTGGAGTAGCTTGTGTGGACGTAGAGTGGAGTAGGTAACAACACATGAACGTAGAGTGTAGTAGCTTACATGGACGTAGAGTGGAGTAGCTTGTGTGGACGTGGAGTAGCATCGCTCGTAGCATGAGGAGTAACTTATGTAGACGTAGAGTGGAGTAGCTTACGTAGACGTAGAGTGAAGTATCTTGCATGGCCGTAGAGTAGCATGGAGTTGAAATTGTATTGTGTACACAAGTTGAATTTTCCGGGGTCACCAATTGTAACAACAGGTGGTTGTGTTAGTACCAGGGTGAACAGACTCGATTATACACGGTAATAATTTATTGGTAAGTACAATGCTTTGCGCAGTGGCAATATCGTAATCAATGAGGTCGAGGATTACTACTGTGCTTAACTGCTGTCAGTATTGGGAAAAGCAAGAACCTCGGTGACCTACCCCTCCCCAGGAAGGGTAGGTAAGCCTTACCCCGCCTCCAAGCGGTGACCTCGGGGGTACACCTCCTTTTTTTTATCTAGTTTTTATCCATTCAGGAGGTGGAGCCAAAGGGGAAGGTGGTGTGGGGGTGAGACCTAGCTTCCCCCATATATAGGTTTTAAGGTTTTTATTGTATTTGTATTGTATTTTAGTGTTTTTAAAATTTTAATTTTATGACTGCATGTTTTTATATTTTGTGATAATTTCTTTTAAATTTATGACCTTGTTTTTAGCTTTTGACAATGCCGACGGCCCGTGTCCCTCCGGGAATGAGCACTGCATTGGCCTTGCCAGCCATCAGTGGCCCCCCAATGGGAGAGTGGACAGATATGGCTACTGGCAGGGGAGGGTCTCCGGGTTGCCCTGTAGAGGGAGTGGGGAAGAGGGATTGTATGAGAGTGGTAGCTGTGAATGTGAATGGAATGACGGATGGGACCAAGAGGCGAGAGATTGTAGAATGTTTTAAGAAAGGAAGAGTGGATGTGATGGGAGTGACGGAGACACACGTGAAAGGATGTGGAGTGGTTGAGTGTCAGGAAGGAAGGGAGAGTGGACTGTGGGAGGGAATGGAGGGAGGAGTAGTATGGACGGGCATGAATGAAAAGAGTAAAGGAAGAGGGAAGGAAGGGTGTGTGCTGTTGGTGTCTCCGTGGGTGTGGAAGGGAGTGGATGGACATGGGTGGAATGGATCAAGAATAGTATGGATGACGGGAAAGATTGGCTTGGTAAAGTATGCTTGGGTGTGTGCTTATGCACCAGTAAATGAAAAGAGTAAGACAGGGAAAGAGAAGATGAGAGTGTTTTGGGAAGAGCTGAATGCATGTCTGAGAGGAATTGATAATGGAAGGAGAATAGTGATGATGGGAGACATGAATGGAAAGGTGGGAGGTGAGGAAGTGGGGAATATTGTGGATAAATGGGGTGTAGAAGGAACAAATGAGAATGGTGAGTATCTAGTGGATGTCTGTGCTGAGAGAGGGTTGTTCTTGGCGAACACCTTCTTTCAGCACAAGATGATCCACAGGTATACATGGAAGAGAAGGGATGAGAGAGGAGAGCAAAAGAGTTTGATTGATTATGTGGCAGTGGATGAAAGGTTGAGGAAGGATGTGTATGACGCAAAAGTAGTGAGAGGAATGGTTCGGACCATTGCTTCGACCATTTTGCGGTGTTGGTGAGGATGAAGGTTAGGGTTAAGTGGGAGTATAGTAGGAGGGATGAAGGGGTGAGGAATAAGAGGGTGGTGGCTAGTTGGAAATTAGATGTAGAAGAGTATAGGGAGGAATATAAGAGGAGGGTGGGTGAGGTGCTGGGAGATGTAAGGATGGGGATAGGGGAGGGAGTGGGAGTGAATGCGGTGTATGAAATGTTTAAGATGATAGTTTTGAGGACAGCAGCAGAGGTAGTAGGATATAAGACACAGAAGAGGGGCAAGAAAGGGAGTGCTTGGTGGACAGAAGAAGTGAAAGATGCTGTAGAGGATAAGAGGAAGGCATATCGGAGAACACTACAGAGGAATGTGCCGGAAGAAGTGAGAGAGAGATGGAAAAGAGAATATAATATGTGTAAGAGACAAGTGAAAATGATGGTGAGTGAGAGTAAAAGGAGAGTGGATGAGGAGTTTGGTATGAAGCTGAGTGAAAAGTTTAAAGAGAACAAGAAACTATTCTGGAAGGAGGTTAAAAGAGAAAGAGAAGAAGGAAAGTCTGGTAGTGTGAGAATGAAGAGAGAGGATGGAGTTACTGTGAGTAGAAGTGAGGAAGTGAAAGAAGTGTGGAAGAGGCATTTTGATCGGTTGATGAATGGGGGGACGGGAGGGGAGGCGGTGGTGACATGCATGGGGATGGAGGCAGGTGGTAGACGACAGGATGTACAGGGAGAATTAGGAAGGGAAGAGGTTAGGAAAGCAATAGGAAAGTTGAAGATGGGAAAGGCACCAGGGGTGGATGGGATAACTGCTGAAATGTTAAAGTGTGGGGGGGAGGTAGTGGTGGAGTGGATGTTGCTTATATGTACACTGGCCTGGAGGCAGGGAGAGGTGCCAGAGGATTGGAGGAGAGCCATAATTGTATCTTTGTATAAGGGGAAGGGAAGTAAGGATGAGTATGGTAGCTATAGGGGAATAAGCCTTCTTAGTGTACCGGGGAAGGTTTACGGGAAGGTTCTGACTGAAAGACTGATGGAAGTAACAGGGAATAAAGTTAGTGAGGAGCAGGGAGGATTCAGAAAGGGTAGAGGATGTGTGGACCAAATATTTGCATTAAAATCAATAGTGGAGAAGTATATTGGGAAGGATAAGAAGTTGTATGCTGCCTTCATGGACTTGGAGAAGGCATACGATAGAGTTGATAGGAAAGCTATGACAGAGGTGTTGAGAATTTATGCTGAAATGCATTGAGGCTTTTTATGCAGATGCAAAAGCATGTGTACGGGTAGAGGGTGATCTAAGTGAGAGTTTTAATATTAGTGTAGGGCTGAGACAGGGGTGTGTTATGTCACCATGGTTGTTCAATGTATATATGGATGGTTGTATGAGAGAGGTGAAAACCAAAGTGAACGGTCTGGGGGTGAAGTTGAGGCTGAATGAAGCAAACTGGTCCCTGGTGGCAAGTTTGTTTGCGGATGACACTGTGCTGATGGCTGAGAATGAAAGGAATTTACAGAGAGTGGTGGACGAATTTCAGTCTGTGTGTAAACGAAGGAAACTGAAGGTGAATGTGGGTAAAAGTAAAGTGATGGTATTTGAAAGAGCAGAAACTGAAGTGATTGACTTTGCTACACCTTACAGAGTGGCTGTATCAACTGGGACGAAGTGTGAGATAACTCTGAGGGGCGAGAGGATGGAGGAAGTGAAGGAGTTTATGTACCTGGGTACAGTTATGTGTAAACATGGAAGTATGGAAGGAGAAATTAGGGAGAGAGCAGTGAAGGGTAGACAGGTCATAGGATCACTGGGGAGGATTATGAAGGGTAGAAGTGTGAGTATGGAGGTGAAAAGGGGACTACGAAATAGTATAATCCTGCCAACACTGACATATGCGTCGGAGACATGGACATGGAGTAGGGCGCATCAGTCTAGAATAGGTGCTGTGGAAATGAGTTACTTGAGAGGAGCATGTGGACTTACTAGATGGGATGGAGAAAGTAATGAGAGTGTATATGAGAGATGTGGTATGAGTGAAAAGGCAATTGGTATTGAGTGTGGAGTGGTTGAGAGAGTGAAACGTAATACATTGAGATGGTATGGACATGTGGAGAGAATGCAAGGCGAGGAATTTGTAAAGAAGGTGTATGGAAGTGAAGTTGTAGGACCTGGTGTGAGAGGCAGACCACCGGTTAGATGGCAGAACAGAGTGGAAGAGTATGTAAAGGAGAGAAACATGAGTGGCAGAGTAGGGCTTGAACAAGTAAGGAGGGAGTGTTGGAACAGGGAGAACTGGAGACACTTCTGCCGTGGCCACCCCCTTGAGGGGAGTTCCCGGAGAGAACGAGGCGTCGGAGCTATAGATAGATAGATAGACATAGGTTGTGTAGTAGCAAGCACCTTGTAGCTGTGAGTTCCCGCCTGCCGTGGTCGTGTAGTGTGAGAGAGGTAGCTGCTGCAGGCGACACGGGGAGAGCTTGGTGTAGACAGGTAGCGACAGGAGGCACAGCAGGTCAGGAGAGGGAGGTGTTTCCAGGTGTAGAGCTAATGGCCAAGTGAATGAACAACGGCGCTGCGGCCGCTCAGGCCAGCCAAGGTTGGCTCAGGTTGAACAGGTGAGGCTTAAGATGCACCCCGAGGACAGGTGAGATGGAAGCTACATAAAGGTGCTTGATGTCGCTACAATATCTTTCTTATAATTCTTCTCGGTCTCTCTTCTTGCCTGAACATAATTATTTCTTGCCTTTTTAAATGCCTCTCTATTTTTCTGTGTATTCCTCCTCCGCATTCTATTCCAGGCTTCCGCCTTTCTTAATCTTGCTGTCTCACATTGTCCAGTGAACCATTCTTTTTTCTCAAGTTTACTTATCTTGTATTTTGATACAGTCACCAGCACTAATAAGTATTCAGGTGTGTCTACAATAACATCTCCATTGGAATTACTTCGTTGGTGAATTTGGCCTGTTCAAAGCTTCAACCAGAGCTGTATACTTATTAGTGTTCGTGACTGGACATACTTGGATACTCCTTCCGTATATATTTTTCCAAATATAAGGTATTTTCTCTGCACACTTCCGGCATCCACCAGCTCCATCCAGTCTGTAACCCAAAAGAACTTTCTTTGGTTTCTAAACTCAGTCCTTCCATAATTCAACCTATTCTCCCTATGTGCTTCATCCCTCACATCTACACCTCCCACTAATATTTCCAACTCAATAGGTACGCTCGCAATCCAAAATATGTATCCAGGCTTCCTTCGAATATCCTGATCGAGTATTAATATAGCGAGCTCAAGCAAATATGAAACAGGATAAGCGTTGTCATTGTTTCACTAGTATGTCAACTGATTCAAAACTTCAACAAGACCTGGATACAAATTTTGGATTCCGAGTGTACATGATCACTTTTGTATGTGATGTCTGCTATTACATCCGCTTCCCTAGTGAACACCAGATGGAGCATTGATGGCTCGTCTGTTCCTCTATACCTAGTTTGTTCTGTCACCCATTTTGTCATCATATTCTCCACTGTCAGTTCGAGTAATGCCGCTCCCCATAAATCTGGTTTACCCATTGTATCCTTTCTCGTGCTGTTTCATTACTTTGTAGTGTACAGTCACTCATAAAAATTAAGACCCCTCCAGGCCAGTCATCTTCTTATACTTGTGATATCGGTTCTGGCAACAGTGTAAGTGACGTCAGTGATGGCGCTTGAGAGATGAAGTTGATTTGCTCGACACATTTGTAACTAATGGTAGATGAGACGAAACATGAGTTGGGATAATGTTTCGAGCAAACCAACCTTCCTCCAAACACCACCCACACCACCACCACCTCTGACGTCAGGTACAATGTTACCAGAACCGATATCACACCACTTAATAGGTGTCTTGTCTGGGGGTGTCTTTACTTTTATGAGTGACTGTACATACCACATGTTTGTATTAGTAAGTCCTCAAATGTACCAGGTACAGTCGGCGGCAAAAGTCCTGTCGCCTCGCTTGCTTCACCGAGGCACGCGATGTTCATAGACTCGAGTTTCTTAGGTGTAGAAAACGTGCTCTAGTTCTCGAGTCCATGAACACTGCCTGTCTCGGTGAAGCAGGTGTGGCGACAGGACTTATGCCGCCGACTGTACTACTCGCATGAACATATTGTTAAAATCAGGAAATACAGCTCTCCACTGAAGGAATGTTATCACTCATCCTACCATAGCAACTAACAGACTAATTACTGCTAAGAGATGCACCCCAAACATCTTACAGTTCTTGCACAGGATACTAAGAGACAACCTTAGTTACACACACAACAACCTCTTTAAAGTTAACAATTTTCTCTTCATGAACCCTCACCCAACCTTCCTGCTCGTGTTTCAGTTTTACCAAGTTCTTTCCTTGCTCCTTACCTCTTTCCTCACTGATGTGGGCAGTAATTTAAGGGTTTGGGCGCCCTTTCGGCCCCAGTCACTCCCTTTCCTTTCTTCAACTGTCCCTCTTTTAACTTTATTTCCTTCCTGCTTGCTGTCACACCTCTATATCACCTTTCTCTGGCGCAATATGACCTCACTGTTGTGGCACCTAATAATAATCAATCAATCAATCCTCACTGGTATTCAGTTTTACTCGAAGTGCTTCGTTTTCATCCACTATTACTTCGACTCGTTGCTTCAATGCTTTGTTCTGTTCCATTAATCCATCATTTGAATGTTCATTTGTTCGACTCTCTACCCTATCCTATCCTAACCTAAGCTATCATAACCTAACCTCATCTCATTTATAACCTGTTCTATCCTATCTTAGCTTAGCATAATTAAATCTTGGTCTAACCTAACCTATAATGACCTAATCTAACTTCATCCAGCTTAAAACTAACCATATCTACTTGGTACACACACACACACACACACACACACACACACTTACTTTAAATACTTAACCAACCAACCAACCACTGCATCACACACACACGCTTTAAATACTAACCCCACACACACACACACACACACACACACACACTTACTTTAAATACTTAACCAACCAACCAACCATTGCATCACACACACACAGGCTTTAAATACTAACCCCCCCCCTACACACACACTTAAACTACTAACCAACCACTCACTTGTCCATCTTATCCCTTAATAACGCCTTTACTTCCTTCATCTCTTGTACCATTTCCTTCCATCTCTTAGAATTCTCCTCAATATTCTATTCCATTTGTGTAACCCTTTTAATTTGAAGTTCATATTCTCTTCCTTTCCCTTCACTATCCCTCCCTTCTTCACCTCTCTCTGTTTTATCATCTGATGTTCCTCTCTGCTTAGTATTTCTCCCAGCCATGTTTAGCTAGATTAACTTTCGTCACCGACGCTTTCATTACCTTTTATTTCTTATCTTAACTATCGCCTTTCCTTTTAGCTATAAACTTTTGGAGACAGGATTTCCTCGTCCACTCACCCTTATATTAAACTTTACCAGGTGAGCCAAGTAGAGAATGTAGCCGGGCTCCACTTGTTGTCTTCAAAATATCCCCAAGCTCACAGACCAATACACAAACACGTTCACTTATTACCACTGTCACCCACTACTACTGTGTGTGTGTGTTTTTTTTTTTCTTTTCTTTTCTTTCTTTATAGAGTAATGTTGTTAATGATGAGTTCTTTATTCCTTCTATGTATGTATGAATCACGTCACCCTCACTCTCCATCACAGATACAAAATATTTTAATAAACAAAGTAGAACTGATAATAAAACACTGATCTGCTACAAATGCAAACTTTTTGTGTTTATTAAATCACAGGTTACAATCAAAGCAAATAATTCCAACAAATTATTCCCAGCAACATCAGGCCACAATTATTTTTTACTCATCTGGCATTATTTCCTGACATACTTTGGGTGAATCAAGGCATTCCAATGTACCCAAAGTATAGGCTACTATCTCATTAAAATACAGCTTATATTCAAAGTACAAAAAGCAGTAAAGGTGTGTGTGTGTGTGTGTCTGTGTGTGTGTCAGTCCAACTACACTGTGTGAGAATCACTCAGTCATTTTATTCTTGATTTAGAACACACACACACACACACACATTTTCTCTTTCTCCCTCTCTCTCTCATACAAGAGACAAAAACACACCAACTCTCTCTCTCTCTCTCTCTCTCTCTCTCTCTCTCTCTCTCTCTCTCTCTCACAAGAAACACACACACACACACGTTATAACTCCTTATAGTGGAGTACATAGATATATAAGTTGTTGACATCATGTTATAACTCCTTATATTGGAGTACAACAATATAACAGCAGGTCATATATAAAAACATATCAAATTAATACAATATGCAGTTTATATTGTCATACAATAAAACATTGAAATTATTAGTAAAATGATGGTATTAGATATTATTACTGAATACATGGCATTAGATTATTATTGAGATTAACATAGAATAGTTTATACCTGTTTATCAAGAGTCATTCTATGTAAACAATGTTCATTATGTGATGTATGCTTCATTGTTACTGGTTGTCTGGTACTTGTGTCTGTTGGTGTGTGTGTTTCCTTGTTACTGGTTGTCTGGTACTTGTGTCTGTTGGTGTGTGTGTTTCCTTGTTACTGGTTGTCTGGTACTTGTGGTGGTCCATAAAGAAGGAGTGCCAGCCTACGACACATTGGAGCAAGGAACAGCATAATGTTAATGTTCACAAACTTAATCCAAGACAAGTATATAATTACAGATATCACCGTGGCCAAGAACAAGGTCACTACTTCCAGCCTCGGTACATACAATGCCACATTCAGGATTTCTGCTTTCCACACCTGGTCACACAACGTTATGTTCTGTGTTGAGTTTGTATCTTGTTCAGAGTCATTTGTCTTGGGTACTATGTCAGATATTTCTTTTTCGATTTCCGTAATGTCTTTTTCAATGTCCGTAGTATCCTGCATAATGTCTGAAATATTAACACACATGTTGAATATTTAGAGAGAGAGTGAGAGAAATATTAACACATATGTTGAGTATAAGAGAACAAGAGATAGGGAGAGAGTGAGAGAAATATTAACACACATGTTGAGTATGAGAGAGAGAGAGAGAGAGAGAGAGAGAGAGAGAGAGAGAGAGAGATAGAGAGAGAGAGAGAGAGAGAGAGAGAGAGAGAGAGATAATAACTATCTCATTATCTTATCATTATAATTATATTTACCATACTTATATTGTGAAAAATGTATTATTTCTAAACACTATAAATACTCATTATGTGTGTGTGTGTGTGTGTCTGTGTGTAAACCACTGAGTTGTCTGTTGGTTGGTGTGTGTGTGTGTGTGTGTAGGTGTATGTGTGTGTGTGTGTAAACCATTAAGTTGTCTGTTGGTTGGTGTGTGTGTGTGTAAACCAATGAGTTGTCTGTTAATTGATGTGTGTGTGTGTAAACCAATGAGTTGTCTATTATTTGATGTGTGTGTGTGTGTAGGTATGTGTGTGTGTGTTTGTGTGTGTGTAAACCAATGAATTGTTTGTTAGTTGATGTGTGTGTGTGTGTAGGTATATGTGTGTGTAAACCCTTGAGTTATTTGTTGGTGTTTTCAATTATATGTATGTGTGTGTGTGTGTGTGTGTGTGTGTGTGTGTGTGTGTGTGTGTGTGTAAACCAATGAGGTGTGTGTGTGTGTAAGCCATTGAGTTATTTGTTGGTTGGTGTTTCCTCCTGTGTGTGTGTGTGTGTGTGTGTGTGTAAACCACTGAGTAATTGACATTGTTTCCCCCTGTGTGTGTGTGTATACCAATGAGTTATTTTTTGGTTAGTGTTTCATCCTGTGTGTGTGTAAACCACTGAGTAGTTGACATTGTTTCCCCCTGTGTGTGTGTGTGTGTGTGTGTAAACCACTGAGTAGTTGACATTGTTTCCCCCTGTGTGTGTGAGTGTGTGTGTACCAATGAGTTATTTTTGGTTGGTGTTTCATCCTGTGTGTGTGTGTGTGTGTGTGTGTGAGAGAGTAAACCACTGAGTAGTTGACATTATTTCCCCCTGTGTGTGTGTGTGTGTGTACCAATGAGTTATTTTTTAGTTAGTGTTTCATCCTCTGTGTGTGTGTGTGTGTGTGTGTTGATAGGTCAGGTTGTATGTTATATGTGTATAAGATAAGTTTGGTTACACTCACCAATGGGACAGGGTTGACTCACTGTACCACACTCCTTAGGTTTCTCCAAAGTATAAATGTCGTCACAATTAATTGTAATGGTAAGGTTAGGATGGTGAGGCAGTGGACGACTACAGTTGTGTTGTTGTATAGTCTGGTTGTGTCCTGGTGTGGTGTCAGTCACCCTCATCCAGTCTATTCCCACCTGTAATATTACATTATGATAATTACACATTCATAAACACACCTAGTATAATGTACAGTACAGTTATGGCATATAGTCCTTGACCAGGGTGTAAAGGGAAGTCTGTTCAAGGACTATGTGCTGCGACTGTACATAATGTGTATATGTGTACAGGCCGAGTCTAATGTACATAATGTGTATATGTGTACAGACCTAGTCTAATGTACATAATGTGTATATGTGTACAGGCCTAGTCTAATGTACATAATGTGTATATGTGTACACACCTAGTCTAATGTACATAATGTGTATATGTGTACAGGCCTAGTCTAATGTACATAATGTGTATATGTGTACAGACCTAGTCTAATGTACATAATGTGTATATGTGTACAGACCTAGTCTAATGTACATAATGTGTATATGTGTACAGACCTAGTCCTAATGTACATAATGTGTATATGTGTACACACCTAGTCTAATGTACATAATGTGTATATGTGTACAGGCCTAGTCTAATGTACATAATGTGTATATGTGTACAGACCTAGTCTAATGTACATAATGTGTATATGTGTACAGACCTAGTCTAATGTACATAATGTGGTACTTTGTGTACACATAGTCTAATGTACATAATGTGTATATGTGTACAGACCTAGTCTAATGTACATAATGTGTATATGTGTACACACCTAATGTACATAATGTATACAGGTGTATTAATATAACTGTATTCAGTGAAATACAATACACACACACACACACACACATACAGAAACATTACCCAAGAGAAAACTCAGAGAGGTACACACACACACACACACACACACACACACATAATCCAACACAGAATTCAGTGGTGTACACACACACACATACACACACACATACATATTTCCTGTTGGATTCACAATATTCTAATTTTCTTTTGTCTGTGTGTATGTAATGAGTGGGTTGAATTGAAGCTTACTGATTCCTCCACACGGGGCAACAAAACAGACCCCATAATCTCTCTCTCTCTCTCTCTCTCTCTCTCTCTCTCTCTCTCTCTCTCTCTCTCTCTCTCTCTCTCTCTCTCTCTCTCCATTATTAATATTACTTCTATTATTATTATTAATATTTACTCTCTCTTTTATTATCATTATCATTAATATTACTATCAATAATATTAACATCATTATTAATACTACTACTATTACTATTATTATTATTATTATTATTACGGTATTATTTTTATTACAGTATTATTATTTTATTATTTCTATTGTTATTATTATTATTATTATTATTATTATTACTATTGTTATTATTATCACTATCATTATCATTAATTATTATTAATAATAATAAGAAGAATAACAATAACAATAACAATATTAATAATATGAAGAAGACAAAGAAGAAGACAAAGAAGAAGAAGAAGAAGAAGACAAAGAAGAAGAAGAAGAAGAAGAAGACAAAGAAGAAGAAGAAGAAGAAGACAAAGAAGAAGAAGAAGAAGAAGACAAAGAAGAAGAAGAAGAAGACAAAGAAGAAGACAAAGAAGAAGAAAAAGACGAAGAAGAAGAAGAAGACAAAGAAGAACAAGAAGACAAAGAAGAAGAAGACAATGAAGAAGAAGAAGACAAAGAAGAAGACAAAGAAGAAGAAGACAAAGAAGAAGAAGAAGAAGACAAAGAAGAAGAAGAAGAAGACAAAGAAGAAGAAGAAGACAAAGAAGAAGAAAAAGAAGACAAAGAAGAAGAAGAAGACAACGAAGAAGATAATGAAGAAGACAATGAAGAAGAAGAAGAAGAAGACAATGAAGAATAAGAAGACAATGGAGAAGAAGACGTAGAAGAAGAAGAAGACAATGAAGAAAAATAAGACGATGAAGAAGAAGAAGAAGATAATGAAGAGAAGAAGAAGACAATGAAGATAAAGAAGATGAAGAAGAAGACGATGAAGAAGAAGACAATGAAGAAGAAGAAGAAGAAGACAATGAAGATAAAGAAGAAGAAGACAATGAAGATAAAGAAGATGATGAAGAAGAAGACGACAATGAAGAAGAAGACAATGAAGAAGAAGACAAAGAAGTATACAATGAAGAAGAAGACAATGAAGAAGGCAATGAAGAAGAAGACAAGGAAGAAGGCAATGAAGAAGAAGACAAGGGAAGAAGAAGAAGAAGAAGACAATGAAGATAAAGAAGACGATGAAGAGAAGAAGACAATGAAGAAGACAATTGAGAAGAAGAAGAAGAAGACAATGAAGAAAAAGAAGACAATGAAGAAGAAAAAGACAATTAAGAAGAAGAAGACAAAGAAGTATACAATGAAGAAGAAGGCAATGAAGAAGAAGACAATGAAGAAGAAGACAATGAAGAAAAAAGAAGACGAAGAAGAAGAAAAAGAAGAAGACACTGAAGAAGAAGACAATGGGAGTAAAAGAAGACAATGAAGAAGAAGGCAATGAAGAAGAAGACAATGAAGAAGGCAATGAAAAAGAAGAAGAGGACAATGAAGAAGAAGAAGAAGAAGTCAATGAAGAAGAAGAAGAGAGAGAAAATAATAATAATAATAATAATAATAATGAGAGAGAGAAAGAGAGAGACATGACATATTAATTAAGTGAACTGTACACAACTGACCTGAACCAAGTAGTATCGTGGAGGTGATGTGTTTGAAGGTATGTCATTGTACTGCTGAACACTGGTGTAGTCAGGAATGTACCCACCACACCTCACCTCCAGCCACACGTGTTGACCCATGGTGTTGTCTGGAGTGTGAGACATTGTTACCTGGCACACCACCACCTTCAATAGAGTACCACAACCTGATACTCCAGTGTTGGTTTGGTAGGTCCTTGAAGGTGAGTCTGGTCTGCTGTTTCCTTCCCTTCCATCACATATATTGTCTTTGACGACGACAACGGTAGTTTGGTGTACTCTGAAGGTGAGGCAAAGAAAATGATAGTGTTGTGTTCACCTTCACAACCTCCTTCTCTACCCTTCCTTATCAATACAGTTAGAGAGAGGAGAGAGAGAGAGAGAGAGAGAGAGAGAGAGAGAGGCCTTGTAGGAATTAGTGAATTGTGATAGTTAGGTAGGATAGCAAGAACAAGGGAAATAGAACGAAAAGAGGGAGAGATAGCAATAATAATAAATAAAATAATAGTTAGTGCTTTTATCGTTTTCTCTGGTGATTTTGTTATAGAAAACGATTAACAAGCAATATTTTATATGGGCTACTATGATAAAACAATTATTTTTAAACTACACTTACTTTAATAATTTATCTTCCTTTCAACCCTTCATTCTCTCTCTCTCTCTCTCTCTCTCTCTCTCTCTCTCTCTCTCTCTCTCTCATGCCTTCTTTTCCATCTCCCCAATCTCTCTCTCTCTCTCTCTCTCTCTCTCTCTCTCTTCTCTCTCTCTCTCTCTCTCTCTCTCTCATGCCTTTTTTTCCACCTCCCCCCAGTCTCTCTCTCTCTCTCTCATGCCTTCTTTCCACCCCTCTCTCTCTCTCATGCCTTCATTTTTCCACCTTATTTCTTTCTCTCTCTCTTTCTCTCTCTCTCTCTCTTCTCTCTCTCTCTCTCTCTCTCTCTCTCTCTCTCTCT
>JAWQEG010001004.1:57500-268356 GCA_033782935.1 Petrolisthes cinctipes | reverse complement strand
AGAGAGAGAGAGAGAGAGAGAGAGAGAGAGAGAGAGAGTGAGAGAGAGAGAGAGAGAGAGAGATTAATTAACTGATTAAGGACATAAAAGCAAGTTAATTTAAGGTTAATTTGATCTGCAGAAATTACACAGCATTTTCTGATATCCTCGTTCAAAGCATTCAGAACCACAACCCACGTGGCAGACTTTCGAATCAATGGCTTGATTTAAATCTTCTCTTTGGCATAAATTCATGTTAATTTAAGGCTAAATTACTCTGCAGAAATTTCAAAGCATTTCCTCAAAACTGTCCCAACCACATTTCATGTGTTTGACTTTTAAGTAATCCTATTTATTTACTGTTGTAATCAACAGAAATTTCATAGCCTACAAACAGTAATATAATATGGAACAAATTGTAACTAACAATAATTGTAATACCATAACAAACACTTACTTCTCTGTTCAGGAGATATCTCTGACGTAACAGTGACCCCTTCCAGATTTCCATGGCTATCCTTATTGCAAATTGGAGCTGCCTCTTGGAGATCTGCAATATATATATTATATATTATATATTTGTACCACAGAGAGAGAGAGAGAGAGAGAGAGAGAGAGAGAGAGAGAGAGAGAGAGAGAGAGAGAGAGAGAGAAGATGCCACATAGTGACAATAAAAAACAGTAATTTACCATCAAATTACATTCACATGTATGAATGTTGATATATTAATAATTCAACAATATTTTCACTGCATTTATGCAGTACATGAGAAAATCAGTTTTTATGATAATAGATTGGGAAGAATAGTTACTTATACAATTCTTAACCTACATTGGTGGCAACACTTAATTCTTCACCATGAGGTAGGTATAAATAACTGATTAAGGGCAGCCGCACCCACAACCCACATGCCACACTTTCAAATCAATGGCTTGATTTATAGTTTGTTGGATCTCTTCCTTTTGGCATAAAAGCAATATAATTTAAGGTTAATTTAATCTACAGAAATTACACTGCATTTTCTGATATCCTCATTCAAAGCATTCACAACCACATGCCACGTGGCAGACTTTCAAATCAATGGCTTGATTTATAATTTTTTATATCTTCTCTTTGGCATAAACTCATGTTAATTTAAGGCGAAATTACTCTGCAGAAATTACACAGCATTTCCTCAAAACTGTCCCAACAATATTTCACGTGTTTGACCTTGATTTATAAAATTTCAAAATACTATATTTTTTTCTCTTTTCCGTATACATTAAATGTAAATTTATGCTTATATAGTCTGAAGGATTTTTGTATAAATTCCTAATATTTTCATGTATTTAGAGAATAGCTGTTAACAATACTCTGTTATTTACCTTTAGTTGGTGCATGAAGAGTTAGTACTGCTCCAGGAATTATTCTTTTCAGTTGTGGAGGTTCTGGTATGTTAAGAAGTTCATACCTAAGATTTCTTTCATACACCGCTCCTTCAATATGCTTACTGCATATGTAAGATTTGGCAGTATTAAATGTTCCATTTCTCTTGCAAAGGTTTATCCATTTTTTTCGAGTCTCTTCATCCTTAGAAAATCTATGAAATAATATATTGCTGCCTTTAACTCGATAAGTTCTGCACCCATTCACTACACAAGAAGTTGGCATTGTTAAAAAAAAGGAGAGAGAATAATTAGTACAATATAAAAAAATATTAGGTACACTTGATATTTCACAAAAGCATTTCATTTACTGACCCTATTACTGTAGTGTGAACTCAACATCACCAAACGACTTAGTGATAGCTAGGCAGGAGGGCTAGCAAATAGGGGGACAGGTGGACTGGGAAGCAACTGGGTGAAGCTGCAATACGACACTTCACTAATTGTTTCCTAAATGCTAACGTGTGTTACACATTTTCTTTAACTTCACACGCAGCCTTTGCAAACTGAGTAGAAACAGAGTATAACCAATGACATGGAGTATCCAACTTACCTGGACAAGCCCAAGATGTGTAATGATGCAGGGTCTCCTGCTGTCCTGCGAGGAAGACTTGGGGTCAAACATTCCCGGTTCATTGGCTCTTACGGAACTGCTTCATTCCCTTGGCAAAGATGTCTGCACAGTGGCCATGTCACCGAATTATATTTGTGTGCATTTCTGGTAGAAATATAGTCAATTTATTTACACACACTGCTCCGATGTGCGTTGATTATTATACAGATGCAGTGTAAAGCATGGATTTGGATTTAAATGGTTAGTGACAAATATTTGAGATAGAGCCCCCCTACAGGGTTTTAGCCTCTCTTCAGTTCTCTCAGCCACTCCATTTCAATTCTTAAACTGTCCCTCCTTTCCACCTGTTCACTTCATACATGCTGTCCTACCTCTTTGTCACCTCCCACGCCCTACAGAGAGAGAGAGAGAGAGAGAGAGAGAGAGAGAGAGAGAGAAGAGTAGGCTACGTGGCTAAATGGAGGCTACGTGGCTAAATGGAAGATTATTGGTATAGTGAAACCAGCACAGCTGGATTGCTATAGAATATGCCCCTTCTCAAGCCCAGGCCCCGTATAGGCATAATCTGGGTTGGAAGGGTCTATTCCGTGACGATCATCAGAAGTAAATAAAAATTCAAATCTGGCGCTGTACTGGTAGTGGAGCCACCTGGTGGTGGCGTGGTGAGGTATTAGCCCCGCTCCGCGCTCTCAGGCAATCGGTCACTCTGTCGCGGAACACGTCCCAGTCAACATCCTCGCTCCTCGCTGCTACGCTATGGTATTGTGTCTCGTGTTCCTGCTATTGTTTCTTTTGTGTTCTAGTGGCTGGCCTGTTTTGCAGATGTATAGTGTGTGTGTGCATTCTAGGAGGGTTTAGGTGTGTTTGTGGGGGTTTATTCTTCTTTAGGACTGAGTTCTCTCTTCCCTAAGCGAAGGGGGCTTTTGGGCCTCCTTTTTCGGAGTTTTTCTCCTTCATTCCCCCCTTTCACCTTTCCTCCTGCCACTAGTACATTCATCGTGTGTGTTTTATCGGGGTTTCTGGGTTTTTTTAGCGAGGTTAGCGTCTCCACGTGGGGCCTTCACCTCCCCACGTGGTGTGCGTGTGGGGTCTTTGCAGCCCTTCCTCTTGCCTTCCCCGATTATTGTGTGTACCCTCTCGGTAGGGGGGAGTGAGAATTGTGCCGTGGTTCTCTCTTCCTCCCCCGTGCGGGTTTTTTTAGTGATTTTTGGTGTTTTTCCAGTATTTTTAGCCTGGGTTGTTCCATCTCAGGCTACCGGGTCCCCTCCGTTCCCCCTCCTTCAGGATCCTTCTGTCCGGGGGGTCTTTTTTACCCGCTCCAGATGGTGGACTGTTTTCTGGTTTTACGGGGTTTTTCCCTGGCGGGTGTGCGCGAGATTGGGAGGTCGTGTCCTGGCCCCCGGGTTCAGCGGGTGTTTTCCGCGCTACTTCTCCTTGTTTTATGTTTTCCCGTGTCTTCTGTGTTCCAGTGTATGCACGTGTTAACCCATGTTTGTGTATTCTTTTCTTCCTCAGCCTACTCGTGCCCTTTGTGCTGCTTCGGGGTGTACCGTGTGGGTCTTTCCTGATGGACACCTGCACTGTTCGCCTCACGCACCCTGCTTCACTCCCTTGGGTTACGACCCTTTGGCGTGTGGTGTGTGCCGCCCCTGGGCCGAGTTGTGTCGGGTTTCTTCCCCTTCTGCCCGCTCCAAGCTCCCCGCCCTTGCTTCTCTTCGTATGGCGTGGACGAGGGCTAGGAGAATGGCCCATAAACGAGACGGTTCTTCTTTGGCATGGGTGGACCCGATTTTGGGAGCGGGCCTGGGTTTGTTCAGGACCCGTTACCCTTCTTCCTGTCTCTCGGAGTCTCAGGGGCTAGAACCTCCTGAGGCCTGAGAGATTGAGCCTCCTTCCCTAGACGGTACTACGACTCCTTCTCGGGGCTTCGCCCCCCGGGAAACGAGCGAGTCTGTCGCGCTGGTTCCACCGACTACCTCACCGGTACAAGGGCCCAGCAGGGAATCCCCAGCTTCGCCTCCTGCTAGAGCCGGCTCCTCAGGTCTCTCTAGGGGACGCAAGCGTTCGGCTAAAAGGTCCCGCCACTCCAGGAAGTCCCGGGCTCGTCGCCGTTCTCCTTCCTCCTCATCTTCATCGTCTTCTTCTTCCTCTTCTTCGTCGTCGGGGAGCTCTCCTTCGCCCGCCCGCAAATCCCGCAAGGGTAAGGGGGGGGACAGCCCCTCGTCGAGGAAGATAGTGAAGATCTTCCACACCCTTATTCCTCACGCTTTTCCTGGGGTCTCCACCGCGCAGCCTCTGGCTGTCGCTCCGGAACCCGCTCCTTCTCCCACCCTTCCCCCTCCTCCCGCTTCTGCTCCCGTCAAGGGCGCGAGTCCTCCCGGGGATATGGGAGTCATTATCGTTCCTCCCGTTTCCCCGGGACTCGAGTCTCCGTCGGGAGACGTAGCTGAGGAGTTGGTTACCTCCGCACCTCCATCCCCGTCACCCCCTCCTGCGGGCGACGGATACCTTCCCTACTCTTGGGCTCTTCTCCCTCCTGCCTGGACCCACTCTTCGGAGGAGGGCAGACTGGTGGCTTGGTCTCTGGACACGGCTCAGCCAGACGTGTGGACCCAGAGGGATGACGTCCTGGTGAAGTGGGGGGCGGATGAGAAGGGCGACGCTATTCCCTTCTACAAGGTCCGTCCTATCTGAGCGCCCGTACCCACTTCTTCGAGAGTGTCCTCTGCGGCTACCCTGGACGCGATGGGTTTTCTGGTGGAGTACAGCCAGTTACACTTGTCCGAGGCTTGGAGGATTGACCGCTCCCACGGGAACACGGCAGTCCTCCTTTCCCCGGACGCGTACTTCCCGGGGGATAAGGGCGAAGGGGACCTGGACATCCCAGCCCTTCTCCTTAAGTCCCTGGACCACCAGAGGCACAGCGCGCCCAGGAAGCCCCCTCCTCCATCTTTCCCCGTCATCCTCCCTCATTCCTGTGCCCCCCCGGGCTTGAGGGAATGCCTGTGGAAGACGGAGAAGGAGCCCCCGGTCCCCTATCAGCTGAAGGAGCCCGATGGCAAGTTGCGTCAGGCGGAGTCTGCTGCCCGCTTGGAGTTGGCCCACACCATCTCCACGGGGGCAGCCGCTGCGCTTATCCGGGACTGCCTCAACGCCCTCACCAACACCTACCACGAGATGTCGGGTATACAGCTAGCGTGAGTACCTTACTCGTGTGTCATGTTACTTAAGGGATACGGTAGAGGGTCTCTCTGTTACTCCCGGGTACTTATCCCCGGGTTCGCTCGGTTTTTCCTTGTTTACCCCTTACAGTGACACCCTCTCTTCCATGGCCACCGTGATGGAGGGCGTGGCGGCGTTGGCAACCCACAACATGCGGGAGGAGGCGAAGGTTTTCGCCGAAGCGAGACTGGCAGCCCGCCAGGCGGCGGCTAAATCTGCGCCGGAGATGGCACAGAGGGGAGTGGTGTTTGATCAACCGGCGACAGATACAATCTTCGCCTCCCTCCCAGCGGTAATCAACTTACTAAAACCCTCTACCTCCAAGTAAGTACCTCTCGTTGTTCTACTTACCTGAGTTATTTTCACGGGAGGTGAAATGGAAGGATTATTCGGTTCTACTTTGGTTCCTAATCGTTCTGTTTGTCCGTAGGCCACGTGCCCCACAGCCATCCAGACCAGATTACCAGCCCCGAAGGCCCTCCCAGCCTTCCAGACTGCAGAGGCCCTCGTACCCCACTCCCTCGAAGGCACACAACAGGCCCTCCCAGAGGGGCCAGCAGCCTTTTCGAGGAAGGGGACAGGGCTCCAAGCCCTACAGCAAGCCCCGGGGACTAGGATTAACTGTACTCTCACTGACACCTGTCTTTTCCCGTTACAGCCACTACGTCTACCTCCTGTCTCAACCAAAGTGTCACTTTCGGTCGTCCCGCATGTGTTAGAAATGCGGGAAAAAGGGGTAGTGGAGCGGGCGACGGGAAGGGTCTTTCTTTCTCGTTTATTCACGGTCCCCAAAAAGGACCAGGGAAAAACGAGATTCGTGATGGACCTGAGCAAACTAAACAAATTTGTGAAAACCTTACGTTTCAGGATGGTTTCGGTTGCTCAGGTCCGCACAGTTCTAAGGAAGGGAGACTGGTTAGCATCCCTGGATCTCAAGGATGCGTACTGGCACGTCCCGATCCACCCCAGGTTTCGCCGTTTTCTGGCCTTCCAGGTGGGGACCGAGACGTTCCAGTTTACCAGGCTCCCTTTCGGTCTTTCTCTAGCTCCTCGAGTCTTCACAAAGCTCGTGAGGGTGGTGGCATCCCATCTGGCAGAGGCGGGTGTCCCCACCCTCATGTACCTGGACGATTGGTTGCTTCACGCCCCTTCCAAGGAGCAGGTAGCAAACAACGTCAGGGTAGCGAGGGTAGAGTGGGACTCTCTTTCGGCCACCCTCTCTCTCGCTCCAGACAACGCCCGCCGGACCCTCCGCCACGTCCGCCAGGTGCATTTTTCCCGTACTTACTCTCGCCGCCAGTGGGAATCATTGCTCGGGTCCCTAAATTTCGCGGCCCCTGCAATGCCCCTGGGACGATTGAAACACAGGAGGCTGACGCGGGAGGTAAACCTCCACCTGTCTCCCGCACACAGGAACCTTCCCAGGCAAGTGTCCCCCTCTCTCCACCGTCTCCTTCGTCCCTGGCTACGTCCCGGTGCCCTGCGTCAGCGGGTCCCCTGGGTGTTCCCTCCCCCGGGGATCACGGTGGCGACAGACGCATCGGACGTAGGCTGGGGGTACCAGTCTTGCCTGGGACATCAGCGTTGCGGGAGATGGAAGGAAGGGGAGAGGCTACTGCACATCAACGCCCGGGAATTGATGGTAGCGAAGGAATGGCTCAACAGACACCCTCAGTTTGCCAGGATAGGCGTCCGCTTCGATATGGCCAACGTTGCGGCCGTGCAGTGCCTGCAGAAACAGGGCACCGCACGGTCCGAAATTCTCCTGTCCCTGTCAGAACAGATTTTTGCAATAGCGGCCAAGAGGTGCATTCACCTCTCGGCCCGCTACGTGCCAGGGCGGGAGAACGACTGGGCGGACGCCCTATCCAGGTTAAGGGGGACATCAGTCGAGTGGCAACTGCGTCCCCTTGTGTTTGAGTCTCTCTGCCTTCGCTACGGGACACCGGAGGTGGACCTATTCGCCTCCCCATCCACGGCCCTACTTCCTCTGTTCCTGACATTCTCGTCCAGAACAGAGGCGGGAGGCCTGGACGCCTTCACAGAGGACTGGAACAGGTGGGGGCATCTCTACCTCTTCCCACCCCCAGCTACGTCAGTCCTCTTGAAGGCGATCCTCAAACTGCTCACATTCAGGGGGAGGGTTCTCCTCATAGCCCCCCTCTGGCTAGCACAGCCGTGGTTCGGAGAATTGTCCCGGTGGTGCCCTCATCCCCTTCAATTGGGATCGGCGTGCCTCTCCAGCACCCTGTCTGCACCACTCCAAGCGTCACTGAAACTACACGCTTGGAGTTTCTACGGGGAGTCCTCAGCAAGAGGTTCACTAAGGAGACAGTGGACAAGATGTTGAGGGCTCATCGTCAGTCGTCATTGCGACAGTACGAATCGTGCTGGAAAAGATTCCAGGACTTCTTGCGAAGACACCCCTCCATGGTCATCTCGGAGGACACAGTCCTGGAATTCCTCTCGTGGCTCGCCAATTCCACCAACAGGGCCCCGGCGACGGTGCTTGCGCATCACGCAGCCCTGTCTGATCCCCTCCTCCTGGGTTTTAACATTAAGGTTTCGGAGAGGCCTCTCTCTCTCCTGAGGATGGGGATTCGGGCGAAGACCGCACCTCACCGGGCCCAGACGCCCTCCTGGTCCCTTCACCGCTTCCTTTCCTACCTGACCTTCGAGGGGGTCCCTCTGGAGGTTTGTCACCTCCTCCAGAAAGCTCTCTTCCTGCTCGCCTTAGCTACAGGGTACAGGGCATCTCAGTTGGCAGCCCTGACCCGTCACACAGCCTTTTCTTCCGTAAGCCCTAACCTTACTTCCTTAACTATCTCCCCCTATCCTGCGTTTCTAGCTAAGAACGAGCAGGTTGACGACAAAATTGGCCCTCTCGCAGTACCCTCGTTCCTGAGGGATGGAAGTTTCCACCCCCTCTGCCCAGTCCACGCCTTTTCAGCATACGTGGAGGCGACGAGAGGGGCTTCTCCGGACCACCTCTTCTACAACTCTAGGTCCGGTAACCCTCTCTTCCCTAGGTCAATCGCTCGCCTTCTCTGCCGAGTGATAGAAAACGGGGATCCCGGACACGCCCCGAGGGCTCACAGCGTTAGGGGCGAGGCCGCCTCCCTCGCCTTCCTCAGGACTCACTCGGTGGAGAGGGTTAGGGATTTGGGGGGTTGGACTTCCACTTCCTCCTTCAGGACGAGGTATCTGTTCCACTCGCTCTCCCCTACCCCCTGTGTGGCTATGGGTACTCCACCCTCCATTCCCCAGGGTCCCCGCGGGAGACACATGAGGGGGAGGGGCCGCCCGAAGAGAAAAGGTCGGGCGACTTAAGTCCCGTCACTATCATCCCATACTTCATCCCCATCTTGTACAGCTTCATGCTCATCCCCATGTCTATCATACGTGTACATATGGTGCGGATAAAATAAATTACATTGTTACGGAATTCTTGTGTATTCATTCTCCAAACAATTACCTTACTATGATGAGTGACAGGATATTTTATTATACACAGGATGTCTGCATCCTGGTGTCCTCCTTCATCCCCTCGGGATCTTATTACCTGAGCGGGGGCCATAGCCCTAGCTCAGAGGACTTGAATAAAGGGGGTGACCCCCCCCCTCCTAGACCCGAACCCTCGAGTCTGCCTTTAAAGACTTTATGTGTAACAATTCTGGTCTATAACAGAATGGTCTACGGGTAATATGGGATAAGCTACTACACCCCCACCACGGCTACTCACCTAGCCAGTGTTGGGAGTTGCTTTAGCTTCTACCTCACCGTGCTTGGTTACCTTTCCTGCTCTCCGCTCTCAACCACTCTTAACTAGCACGTTATTGCCTCCACCTCACCTCCCACCTACCGCATCGCATGCATAGCAATCCAGCTGTGCTGGTTTCACTATACCAATAATAGTGCATTTGTCGCGGCTTCTAGCCGCTTAAATTGTATTTATTGGTTGTGAAACCAGCACAGCTTTGACTGACCCACCCACCTCCCGATGCGGCAGGCATTCACTTCTTCCTTTCTCATTGGAGTGACCGATTGCCTGAGAGCGCGGAGCGGGGCTAATACCTCACCACGCCACCACCAGGTGGCTCCACTATCAGTACAGCGCCAGATTTGAATTTTTATTTACTTCTGATGATCGTCACGGAATAGACCCTTCCAACCCAGATTATGCCTATACGGGGCCTGGGCTTGAGAAGGGGCGTATTCTATAGCAATCCAGCTGTGCTGGTTTCACAACCAATAAATACAATTTAAGCGGCTAGAAGCCGCGACAAATGCACTAATATGGGGGGAAAAGGAGGTCACGTGGGAGAGACAATAGAAAGGAAAGTAGGAGAGAGAAGTGATAATGTTGAAGAAAAAATATATAAACATTGGTATTGATACAGTTAGAAACACATGATGCCAGCCATATGAGTGTGTGTGTTCATTTACTTAAAACAATGTAGATAAAAAAGTGTAAAGTGATATTGGGTAATAAGGTGGGTATGATAAAAAAGGTCATAAAACAGGCTTGCAGTATAATTCCACACAAAGTAAAGCTTCGTTGGCTTATGTATCTGCGTAATCAGTGATAACTGAAGATATAAGCACATGGACCTACCATTCGAATAAGTAGAATCAAAATGACTTTCAGTTGACATTATGAAACCTGTTATACTTGATGAAATTATCAATATCAAAGTGTAATAATTACACAGTTAGCACAACACAGCTGAAAACATCATGACAACGATATAATATTATTGGAATAACACACCTTATTGAATAACGATTATATTTCCTTCAGTATTCCATGCTTTTAATACCGAATACTAATAAGCAAATAATATGCATATGAATGATTTAAATCTTTAACTATAAACATATATAATATCTTTAATAAAACGTCTGGTGAATATTCATGCAAACATATCGAGAATTATTAATACTGGCTATCTAAACCCAGACAGAATCAAAGTATTCACTGTCTCACCCAATGCATTGTAAAGCGTCAGAGCTCTCGCAACTCCCGACCAGAAGGACACATGTCCCTCTCATCTGAGCAGCCCGGGCATGCCAGAAACTGTGGATCGTGGCTGCACAATCGCGGCACATAGTCCTTGACTGGACTTTGCCTTTCACTGTTGTCAAGGACTATGTGTCGCGACTGTACAAGACAAAAACTGACTTACTTTTGTAATTAGTGATGACATTATAACTATTGTAACATATTTCAGGTGAGTGCACGGTTGTCACGAAAGAAGGAACTGGGAGCTAGGGAAAAGAAAACAACTTACTGAACTTGTACAATCTGCCAGGCGACAACACAAACATGGCTTAGAAGGCACTCATGGTTAGTATTACATTTACTACAAACCTAATATATTATACTGTAGTACATAATAATTGTTTACAGTATCACTTCCAACCCTGGTTAGCCCTTGCCCTGAGCTAAATACCCTCTGTAACCCAGAGAAGGAATGATGAAGTCTAATATGAATTACTCAAAAGCCCAGTGAGCAGCCATTAGTATGAGGGAATAAGTGGGCATGAGGTTAAAATGTTATGGTTAGAGTCTGGAGAGGAATAACAAAACACTAGTACATCCAAACTTACATTATTTACATATTTAATGTACAGATAATAAGGGGACACAACACAGTATAAATATTCCTAATAGGCCCATAGTCCTGATGGATTATGGCCTCCTAACAAAGGACACACAAACCTGGATGCAGAGAGAGAGCGAGTTGAGGAGACAAGGCGTGTGTGGCTCAACCGCCAACCACATAGGGGAAAACTCTCGGTTTAACAATATAACCATTTCAGGCTAATATAGCTTAGTACAGGATATACCTTGCTTGAATAGAATTACACAACATAAATTAATCATAGCCTGACAATACTATCTGTCTACAAAGGAATTTACAGTTAACATAAGCACATATCGTGCGCCAGCCAGGGAAGTTATGAAAGTGTAGCCAAACACAACTACAGTGTTTCCAATGTACATGGTACAGCGTTACCAATTGGGCTGGATCCATGACACCTCCCCCCCCCAAGAAAACTTTTTTGCCTTATGGGGAAAAAACTTAGGACTCCTAACAAACATGAAGTAACATATAACATACATAGACATATATATAAAGACATAATATATATTATAAAGACTGGAAATACATACAAAAAAAAAAAAAAATCTTAATACTAAATACAAAGAACCTGAAAAAGACAAGAAATTAAACATGAGATAAAGCATCTACAAGGGTATTTTCCTTTCCTCGTATATGTTGCACAGATATAATATATGGTTGTAATGCGAGAGCCCACCTCAACACACGAGCATTTTTAAATTTAACTTTTTCCAAGAATACTAGTGGGTTATGATCTGTGTAAACAGTAATTACATGAAGGCTGCCCGATAAGAAGACTCCAAACTTTTCTGTAGCCAAGACAATACCTAATGCTTGCTTTTCTATGGTTGCATAGGATTTTTTATTACTCTTAAATTTCTGGGAATAGTAACATAAGGGATGTAAGACCTCGTCATTCAGTTTCTGTAGTAGTACTGCTCCAACCCCAACATCGCTGGCGTCCACATGGATGTAGAACGGTTTGTTGTGATCGGGTGTACGTAGCACAGGAGCACTGGAGAGTAGAACTTTAAGGGACTGGAAGGATTTCTGGCAGTCATCCGTCCACTGGAAGGTTCTTTTGGTGCTTAAGAGGTCGGTCAGGGGAGATGATACCTGAGCAAAGTTGCAGCAGAACCGGCGGTAATATCCTGCCATGCCCAAGAACCGCATAACTTCCTTCTTGCTGGTGGGCCTGGGGTACTGTATGATGGCTTCCACCTTGGCACTGACAGGAGCTAGCTGGCCTTGACCCACCACATGCCCTTAAAAGGTGATGTGAGCATGCCCAAACTCACTCTTGGAGAGGTTCACCGTCAGGCAGGCCCCCTGTAGAACCTCAAACAATTTCCTCAATCTCTCAATGTGGTCCTCCCAGCTGTCACTCCACACTACCAGGTCATCCAAGTAAACTCGGACACCAGTCAGCTCTGCAGTTAAGTGATTCATTAGCCTCTGGAAGGTCCCTGGGGCATTCCGCATACCAAAAGGGAGCACCACAAACTCCCAGAGGCCGGTTGGAGTGGCAAAGGCTGAGATGGGCTGGGCACGTTCAGTGAGGGAAACTTGATAATACCCTTGAAGAAGGTCCGGCTTGGAGATGAAACGGGCCGACCCTAGGTCATCTATGATGTCGTCCATACGAGGCAAGGGATATGAGTCAGGCACTGTCACAGCATTCACCCGGCGATAATCCACACACATGCGGTATGTACCTCCGGGCTTGGGCACTAGCACCACTGGGGAAGACCATGGGCTCAAACTGGGACGGATGAGTCCCTGCTTCTGCAACCTCTTGACCTCTTCCTGCAGGTATTCTCTCTTCTCGGGGCCCAGGCGGTATGGTGTCTGTCGTATGGGCCTGGCTCCCTGGACATCCACATCATGTTGAAGTAGTGGACAAAGACGAGGGATATCCCCACAAACATTTCGGAACTCGTGTAGAAGAGAGGTTATGTCGCCGGCCTGGGGAGGGGGTAAATGCATCACTTTATGACTGAGATCAGCTAGAATCAGAGAATTGGCTAATTTAGTTCCTATGAATGGAGAACTTTCATCATCTTGGACTTTTTCATTCACTTGGGCACTTATCAATGTGACTGGGGCAACAGTATCATGGGGCAATGTTTCACGAGGTTGATACCTCTTCAAAAGGTTTATATGGACCTTACGTATCTTCTTACACCGGTCTTGTGTTGCAATAATATAATTAAGGTCTCCAGCCCGTTCCAACACTTTATAGGGACCATAAAACTTAGACTGTAGGGGCTGGTTAGGCAAAGGTAGCAGAGCTAAAACTGAATCACCTGTCTTAAAAGTGCATACTTGGACCTTGTGGTGCTTATCATAATAGTGTTTCATACGTGCTTGAGCTTGACCTAGGTGTGAATGAGCCACCTTTAAGGCGGTTCGTAAAGTGGTCTGCAATTCATGAACATATGTAACAACTGGAAGAGAATTATCCTCCCTTAACCAACACTCTTTTAAGACTTTAAGAGGTCCTCTTACCTGGTGACCATAAATAAGTTGGAAAGGGCTGAATCCCAGACTTTCTTGAACACTATCTCTTACAGAAAATAATAATAAATCAATACCTTCATCCCAATCCTTACAAGATTCCATACAAAAAGCTTTAATCATAGTCTTCAAGGTGTGGTGGAACCTCTCCACTACACCTTGACTCTGTGGATGAAAGGCAGTGGACATGTAATGAGAAATACCTAGAGTTTCCATAACTTGCTTAAATACCCCAGAAGTAAAATTAGAACCCTGGTCTGACTGAACAATAGTTGGCAACCCCACTTGGGTGAAAAACTTAATAAGAGCCCTGACAACATTTTTTGAATTAATGCTACGAAGGGGAATTGCTTCTGGGTAGCGAGTGGCAGAATCCATAATGGTAAGCAAATATTGGTTACCACGCTTACTCTTGGGCAGAGGGCCATCACAGTCAATTATAATTTTACTAAAAGGCTCGTCCATGACTGGTATGGGACAGAGAGGGGCAAGTTTAACTCCAGGACCAGATTTATTGCTAAGTTGACATATGTGACAAGTTCGGCAATAGGAAACAACATCTTTTCTTAACTTCGGCCAGTAGAAATGAGATAGAATTTTCTGGTAAGTCTTACGCACACCCAGGTGGCCACCTACACCATTATGTGCAATGCTTAATATGGCTGCCTGTAAGGGTTTAGGAATGACTATTTGGTGAACTGTCTCCCAGGTGTGACTGGTAGGTACATGTAAGGGTCTGAATTTCCTCATTAAAACATTAGAATTAAGATAAAAACAATTTGGGACATTTGGCACCTCTCCTTCCTCAGTTAGGTCATTGAAAAACTTCTGCAACTCAGGATCACAGGCCTGCTCCTGAATTAACTCCTCTCTAGTGGAAGGGAGGGCATTGGAGTTTGGCATCATTAATTCACCAAGGAACAAATCATCAGTAGGGTCATTAAATTCCTCTGAAGGAGCTTCAGCTAGCCTCCAACTCTGGCTACGTGTGACCGCACAGGTGGGGAAAAGATGTGGGTACTGTTCCTCTACTTTACTGGTATTATTCTCTGTAGTAGGGACATCAACAACAATGGGATTCGGTGCAACCTGGGTGCTGGCAAGATCATGGCCAATCAGAATTGATACATTAGGCACTGGAAGAGTGTCTACAACTGCTAGGGTGACCTGTCGGGTCACAAAGGCACTTTTAAGGTACACTGAGCATAAGGGATAACGAGCGGTTCCTGGTAACCCTGACACCAGTACAGTCTCACCCGTATAACAATCAAAGTTTGGGACATCCTCCTTCAAAATACAAGATAGGTCTAAGCCTGTGTCATGCAGAATAGTGAATGAGGTGGAGGGATTCATCGAACAAGAGACTGCCACCCGGCCACTCGTGCAAAATGGTTGGAAAGAGGGAGGAATGTTACTTGGCACAGTTACTGAACACGGACTCAAATCAAGTTTTTCACTCACCTGGGGTACTTGAGGCACCTCCACTACCTCTGATCTCACGCTGGTGTGAAGGACAATACGGCCAGGTGGGGAGGAAGTGTTTTTGCTGGCCAACTTCATACATTCATGGATCTGGTGACCTGGCTTCTTACAATATCTGCAAAATGGAGGTGGTCTTAGTTCACGACCGACATTCTGATATGGTACCCCACCAGCAGGCCTAACTGGAACCATTGGCCTATTATAATGAGAGTCCCAAGTATCTCTAAATACTGGTGGCCTAACTGGTACCACACTCATCTGTTTAGGAGGGTATGGGGGTAACACATGGGATTTATTCTTAGGAGCAAGGTCAGGATTGATCAAGGCATAGTGATCGGCTGAGGGCCCTGCTTCGGCTACGGAGTTGATTCCCCGCTCCTCAAGGTGTGACCGAATTTTAAGGGGAATACAAGACTTAACATCTTCTAAAACTAGCAACTCTGATAAGTTGTCAAAAGTATTGGTAATAAGCTCAGAGTCCACCCACTTACGGCAGAGAATTTGTTTACGTCTAAAAAATTCAACATAGGTCTCTCCCTCGGCCTTCCGACAGCCACGGAACTGCTGGCGGTAGGCCTCAGGAACTTTCTGATATGCATGTAATATAGATTTCTTAACAGTATAATAATCATTAGCAAGGGTAGAGTCAAGGGAACGAAACACATCCTGGGCCTTCCCTCTAAAGGAGTTATGGGCTAGCAATACCCACTTGTCCTCTGGCCAATCATGCAATGCAGCTGCTCTCTCAAAACTCGAGAAGAATCCGTCCGGATTCTCTTCTGGGAATAAAGGGACAAACTTTAAAGCATCAGACAAGCGAAATGGAGGTTCTGAGGTTGAAGACCCCTGAGATAATTGTAATCTTAATTTCTCATTGTCAGCATGGGCTAACTGAAGTTGCAACCTTTTTAAAAGAATTAAATCTGAAGGCTTATCAAGAACTGCAACATCCTCCTCAGCAAGGATTTCGTCGTTTACCATGTGCTCTAACACTAACTGACGAACCTCCTTCTTACTTAGACCAGCTCGTAGTTCTAGCCCGTAATGATTACCTAGTTCCAACCACTGGGCCTTAGTCAGGCCAGTGAGACTCTCCACCTCAGGGTTAGCTACAAAATCAGCTAATACAAACATATTTAGCAGCAAGAAGAGGACTACAACCCGAAGATAAGCTAGCTAGCTATGAAATAGAGGGATAGAATATGGTAATTACTTATACAGAGAAAGAATATTCACTGTAGAAAAGAGCCTCAGTAATTAAATATGGAATTAAGACCACGTGTGTACAAAAACTCTCTCCAGACCCACAAACAGCAATGGAAAATTAGACTAAAATACATACATAGCACTCTAACTCAGTGAATAAAGTGAAGGAAATAGAAACGATGTGCAACGAGTTACATTAACCATACTCAGGCTAACATCAAAAGTAATTTCACAACACAAGAATCTAGTGCTCAAATGCCAACAAAACAAATAATCACAGTTGGAGGAATGGCGTCAAAACGGCACTGATTGACTGAAAAATGAGAGGCTAGTACATTAATTAATTATGGGCAAATAAACATTTATCACAATTATAAGAAAGGTCAATCCCGGTCAGGCCCCAATTTATCACTTCCAACCCTGGTTAGCTCTTGCCCTGAGCTAAATACCCTCTGTAACCCAGAGAAGGAATGATGAAGTCTAATATGAATTACTCAAAAGCCCAGTGAGCAGCCATTAGTATGAGGGAATAAGTGGGCATGAGGTTAAAATGTTATGGTTAGAGTCTGGAGAGGAATAACAAAACACTAGTACATCCAAACTTACATTATTTACATATTTAATGTACAGATAATAAGGGGACACAACACAGTATAAATATTCCTAATAGGCCCATAGTCCTGATGGACTATGGCCTCCTAACAAAGGACACACAAACCTGGATGCACCACGAGGTGCATTTCCAAGGGATACACAACAGGAGAGCTGGGGGAGAGGTGTTAGTCTTACGGCAGCTGGAACAGAGAGAGAGAGCGAGTTGAGGAGACAAGGCGTGTGTGGCTCAACCGCCAACCACATAGGGGAAAACTCTCGGTTTAACAATATAACCATTTCAGGCTAATATAGCTTAGTACAGGATATACCCTGCTTGAATAGAATTACACAACATAAATTAATCATAGCCTGACAATACTATCTGTCTACATAGGAATTTACAGTTAACATAAGCACATATCGTGCGCCAGCCAGGGAAGTTATGAAAGTGTAGCCAAACACAACTACAGTGTTCCCAATGTACATGGCACAGCATTACCAATTGGGCTGGATCCATGACAACAGGTACTTTCCATGCCCCGCCTTGGACAAGATGTCGTTCAACGTGAAAACACCTTTATTGAATAAGATAGACAAGTTAACAGTATGTTGACACAGTATGTTGACACACACAAGACACCGAGCTGACAGAACGTGTGCTCTGCCCTCTCCACTCTCTCTATCTCTCTGAATTTGAGAAATGGCCTCTGCTGGTGGGAATACCGAATCATGGAACTTCAATCAACAGATCTCAGGTGGAATACAGCAAGCCATCAATGAGTGCATGTATAATTATTTAATGGAGAAAGCAGTTGACAAGGTGCAAACACGACGTCAGACCGGTGTGCCTACGCGTCAGGCTAGTGTTTTGGGAGGTGCAGGACAGGGAGAAGTTGCAGTTATTGTTGCCGAGTTAGTTAAAGCAATACAACCTATGATTGTGCAAAGTATTACGTCTGCAGTGACTCACGCTGTTACCATTATGACTGATAAATTTATGGTAGATATGAAAATACAAAATAGTGCTACTGTTTCGAACCTAAAGAAGCAGCTGAAGCAACAGTCATATCAGCTTGATAGAATGGAACAATATACAAGGAGGGACAACATCAAAATAAAAGGAATTACGTGGATAATGAAGATACAAGTGATGTAGTGATAAAAATTACAAGTGACATAGAAGTAGAGCTGTCGAGGGATGATGTTAGTGCCAGCCACAGAGTGGGTGCTAGAATGATAGTGTGTGTGTGTGTGTGTGTACTGAGAAGCAAGAGAGAGAGAGAGAGAGAGAAACAAGGAGCTAGTGCAGGTTGCTTGTTGTCCGTAATGAGAGATGAAGTAAACAATGTTTGGTGTCCAAGTGTGTAGTCAAGTGTGTCTACAAAAATGAAGATATGTACCGTAAATAAATTTTGCATTACTTGAAGGATAACACATTACTTGTATGTTAATAAATATATTAAAATGGCTGTAATTTTGCATTAGCTTATGTGACTCCTCTTCTCTGCACCACCACACCTCCATCCACGAGTCTCGCCCCAACCTTACTTGTTGTTTGTGTTGTTTTTACGTTCTTGATTGTGTGTTATTGTTTCTGTGGTGTTCTAGGTGTTGTTTATCTGTTCTATCTCGTTTTTTTTTGTGTGGTTTTGCTGTTTGTGATATTATTGTTTGTGGTTTGTTTGTTTTGTTGTGGTTCTGTGTGTGTATTTTCGTGTGGTTGTGTGTGTTCAGTTGTTCACTTCCAATCAAGGCCTTGCCTGGCCTGATGGAGAGCGCGGATTCGGATGTGGCTTCCTGCCTGGAGGCCAACTTGGCCATGTTGGAAGAGGATGAGGCTTCTATCGAGGATCACTGGCCTGAGCTGCCTTCTTGCAACCCTCCCCCCCTTTCCTCGGTCACTCTGCAGCTCAGGTTGCAGCGACCCGTTGATGCCTCGTCCGACTCCTCGTAGGATTCCGATGGTGTCGACTGTTTACCTCCGGCTGCTAAGACTGCGAAGGGTGCTTCAGTTGTGCACGACGTACCTTCTCTGCCTCACCCTTGTGTTTCTTCTTTGTATACCAACTCCTTGCCCTCGTTCAACCTTCCTGCTTTTGCCCCGAGAAATGCCTATGTCAAGCTCTCCTTCTCTGGGAACCCATCTATGGACACAAAGCTGCGTTGGTTGTCTGATATCAACAGGGCCTTCCAGCTGCAGCGTGAACTGGCTGAAGTCAAGATGGCTGCTGTCACCTCCCGGTTTGTCTACATCTCTAGGAAGCATCAGGACATCATTGATAGAGTGAAGGCTGGTGAATTTTTGTCTCTGCCTCTCATTCTTGAAGACTCAACCAAGAGGCCTCGTAAGTTCCCCAGCTACATCCTCACCCTTTTCCCCATTGATGTTGATCCGAAACTTGCCAAGGGATACCCTGGTGTGTACTGTGCCTGTCGTTTTTTCCAAGATGGTTCCCCCATTAGCCGTATTGTTGTTGTCTGGAGTCTACCCGATCCACCTCCAAATGAGATTTCCTTTGATTTCCTCCCCTGTCTTCCACCATGTGAGGTGAGGAAACTTCATAATGACCAGCTTTGGTGCTACAGGTGCTGGGGAGTTGGGCATATCTCCCGGTACTGTTCTGTCAGGCCGAAGTGTGCATGGTGTGCCACCGACCATGATTCCAAGACATGTCCTGTCAGGGATGAACCATCACGTCCTGCTGCCTCCACCTCCTGAGGATACGTCTTGATGGAAGTGTCCACGATGCCTTCAGCCAGAGGTTAAAGTGTGGCATGGATGTACTCGACGTCAGGTCCAGGCTCGTGTCTCTACTATTGCTCTGCCTCTACCACCGCCACCACCACCTCCCCAGACTGCTCCTCCTACCAGCACTGCCTTGCCTCCGGACCTGGCCCTCCACAAGTCTGTTGCTACCCTTATGGCACGATGTACGGCCCTCGAGAACTGCTTTTCTGCCCTTGAAGCCAGGATTGATGGGCTGGTTGCCGCTCAGGCTGCCAATGACTCCAAGCTCTCCACCTTGGTCGAGGCTCAGCAGCCCATCATCTCAACTGTCACTACCCTTACCAAAAAGATGGATACTGTTGCATCTCGCCTTGAAAAGCTTTTCGAGTCAGTCCCTTCTCCTGGTCCATCTTCTTCTCCAGGATGCTCATCTGCCCCCACTCACCGGACTTCTACCTCCAAATACAGAGTTCGCTAGTGATTGCCGGCTGGATGTCATCTCCTGGAATGTATGTGGTATCACCAGTTATGCTAAGCTCAGTCAACTCAAGGTCTATTTTTTTCGTCATCATCCCAGTGTATTTTTCACCAGGAAGTATTTCCAGGATGGCCGCTCGCTGCTGGGCAAGCTCCTCCCCTCTCAGGTTATGTGCCATATGTTCATCTGGTAAGGAATGGTCTCCTGACTTACATACATAGTTCCATGCCACATCACCTTCTCCGTACCTCCACTGATCCTGACATAACCTTGCAGCTATTTGAGGTTCTACCTGGGGATGGAGTACTCCAGTTATGTAATGTCTATTCTGCCCCAGCTAGATTCACTTTTGAGGCTCTTCCTTCTCCAACAGTGTGTGGTATGGTGTATATGGGATTTGGGTGATGGGTCTGGCTCTATTAATAATAATGGTGTTCGTCTCCTTTCATACATCCGCAAGCATCATCTGACACGCTCGGACACTGGCGGTGCCACTCATTGCCGGGGAGGTACTCTGGATTACATCCTCTCGTCTGGCCTGATAGCGACTCGGGTCCAGTGCTCCGCCGTGCCCCAGACTTATTTTCTGATCACATCGCTCTTCGGTTTCATTATTCTCTACCTGCTGGGTCAAGTGCTTCAGCCACTCATTTGCGTATTGCTGTGCCCACTAAATATTGTAGGGAATACATGGGCCATAAATTTTATGGCCCATGGATTCCCTACAATTGACATATCATCAGCTGAACAGTTGTACTCTGATCTTGTATCTGCTACTCATGACTTTTATAAGCTATACATCTCCTGGCCACACCTCCAGCATCGCCATACTGCCCACTCTTGGACGCTGGATGCACATATACAGGAGGCAAAGGAGGAGGCTGAACGTGATGTCCTATTGTGTCAAGCCAACCCAACCCCTGCCATGCACCATCATTACCAGATATCTAGGGACGCTTTAGTTGCCCTGCAGGAGTGTGCTCACACTGAGTCTTGGCAGCGGTTCACGGACATCATCAACCAGCAAACAAATGTGGCTTCTATGTGGCACCTCATCCATCGGTTTGTTAAAAAGATGCTGGCCACTGCTCGTCATCACACTCCTGCTGACTATGCCCAACAACTTGTTGATGCCTGGTCAGAACAATCTACCCCAGCCAGTCTACCCATCTACATACAAGATGCACTCGCTTCCCGTGCTGCTGTCCATCGGCTACGTCTAATGTCTGCTCTGTTGCGAGATGATGAAGATGATGCAGAGCAGATAACTGAGAAGTTGTGCCGTGCTCTCTTTCGAGGTAGAGCTTCTTCATCTAGTGATGATGGTATTACTTATGCTGTCCTGCGCTACTTCAACTAGTTCCTGGGAACCCTCTACTTTGATTGTTCTATCTTTGTCTTCGTGACGGTTGTGTACCACGAGCCTAGACCAGCAGCACAATAATACCCATCCCTAAGCCCGGCACTGCGAAGATCAGGCCTATTTCCCTTACTTCCTGTTTTTGTAAGGTTATGGAGAGAATCTTACTCAATCGTCTCATGTACAGACTGCAGGATCGCCTTTCTCCATGGCTGTTTGGTTTCCTTCCCCAGCAGAGCACACACCACTGCCTAGTTAACCTGTACTCTCGCCTTTCCAGGGGCAGTGTGGTGGTTTTCATTGACCTTCGAAGTGCCCTTGATGTTGCTAATAGAGACGTCATTTGGGATCAACTTGTTTACTTGGGGATAAAAGGTAATCTACGACATTGGATTCGGGGCTACCTGAGTAACAGGACCTCCCGTTTGTTTTTCATGAAGAGGAGAAAGAGATGGTACGTCCGTCTCCTCCGACTACCTCTGAGCGCGGTTGGTCGGGCAAAATGTCCTTCAGGTTGGCCAAGTAGGTCCGACGAAACGTTGTACACCGTGAAAGCCATTAAGAGCAGGTAGTAGAAAAGAGTCACCAGAACACCATTAATTTACCTACCTGCATCCACCTTAGACCATTAACACAGACCATGAACTTTCCCTATCTTATTTTCATCTCTCCAAACCTAGTGCTCTCAGGTCATAAAGGATGTTTGTTCCTTTACTCACAAAAGAGAGTAAGAGAGAGAGACAGTGAACGAAAGTAAGAGAGGGAGAGAGAAGAGAAAGGGGTGGAGCTTTACTAGACCTTCCCCTTTTCAAACTGGTAATAATGTATCTAGACATTACTGGCATCTCCAAGTAAAGAATGAATATAAACTGACCAGAATAGCTTTAGTTAGGGACTCAAGATCGAAACAGCCAAAAGACATCTTCTCTGTTCTCCATTAACACAAAACAAGACAGGGCACAAAACTCCATTAGAATTAACCCCTTAGGACCGACTTCTTCTTCTTCTTTTTTCATCCCCAGTCGACTTCTGGGGGGTCAATTTTCAACTTTTATGTAGGCAAATTTTGTTCTTAAAGAATGAAAGAGCTTGAATTTACACACCAGGAACTGAAAACGGGAGCCTCCTAGGTGTACGCGTTTGCGTATGACAGAGCGTCAAAGTCCGATAATAAATAAATAGTATCCCCTGAAACGCATGAAAGAAAACCTCATACGCTCTGCGTACGCTGTAAACATGTATATAAACACCTAAATAATGCGTCTAAGTGGTTTTCAATAATGATAAACGTATTTCAGTGTAATTTTGTCTGTCTAGACTCTCCTGGAGTATAGTAGACAGCAGAGAGATATAAGAAACATAAGAAAACACCATGTAGTGGTGAGATATTTCCTTGTTGGCATACGCAGCTGCCAGACACCACTACCACAGTCAAACCTTTTCTCAAGGACGTTAGCTTTCCATCGTTACCAACGCCAGCTCGCTAGCTACTCGCTACAGTTTTTTGTAGGTACGTCGACATGTCGGTTATTCGGAGGGAACGATTAATTTTTTTATCACCGACATGTCGGTCAATCGGTCCTAAGGGGTTAATAAATAAAGTAAGTCTTAATTTTACTTACTGAAGTTTATTTCCAACCTTGACTGAAAACCACAATGCTGCCGAGCTAACTACCACAACCAACTACAACAACTCCAGAACAAGGTACTGTACCAGATTCTTCAAAGAGACAAAATCAGGTCTGGTACAACGTCAAGTTTTGTGAAGTAGTCCTGTGAAATGCCCCGTGTGAAAGACACTATAATAAAATGTTACTTCACCCAACCTACTTTGGAGTTAAAATATGTTTAAACTTTTCCCCTTGACTTAAAATAATGATAGGACTTGATAAATATTGAAATGTAGACCATCATGCACAATTTATTACAAGAAAATGTGTACATGATAATAAATATTTATGCGATATATTTATATCAGTCATATGATGTCGACGTCGATGCTATTGCAGCTGCATAGCCTTCTGCTTATCTCTTCATCTCTTCTCGCCAAAATATACACCCCAAGAGCTACAATATTGGCAGCAAATCTCCATGACTCCCGCCGTCTTCGCTCCATCTTTGTTATCATTGTTATTGTTCGAGGAATCACAAATTGTGTGTGGCCGTGGATAGCGAATGCATCTGCTAGAGGTGTTTTCCTAGTCCGACGAACTAATTGTACAGTTGGCTTCACTTCCGCGCTTACCACTTAGCGTTGCCAATGTTGAACCACTTAGAAATTTGAATCCCAAACCACGTGTGATCATGAGGCAAACCACTCATTACAGAGTGAAATGGAAAGAGGGGTTAAGTTGAAATGCTAAAGCATCAACAGTGATCGAGTAGTGCTATTTGCTGTATTATACAAAGTTAATACAGAATTTATATCACAGTATAATTTACATGCCAGCAATTCTTTATTTTATAATGCTATATTTATGAGTCATGTAGTAAGTTATTTTTATCCTGCCGGTTCCTAGTAAAGAGAGAGGGGAATAATCAAAAAGAATACATCCATAACCCTTAAAGATTGTGTTCGTGCACTACCCAATTTATGATTATTATTTGGTTGTCGCTATGATTTTAACTTTGTCATGGTAGACAATTGTAGCATCGCAAGGAAGAATAACCTGGTGGTAATGAACGTTCCTTAAAAAGTTTGTGTAATGAATTATTACCAGTATATACCTTGTCAATATTGCCTCGTGAGGAGTTCACAAAAGGCTATACAAGTTGAAAACACATTCCTCCGGCTCTCTTCCTTCATATAGCTACATAGTAAGTATCTCCGAATAATGGAAGATAAAAGAGTGACGTTTACGTCTACGTATGATATGCATGTGCTCAATATAATCCAATTGTAATGAATGAGTTTGAGCCTCTTGAAGTGAATGAAGAGAAAGAAAGAAGGCCAAATTTGTTCTGGAGGACACTAAAACAAAAAGAAAAAGAAATAAAGAAGATAAACAGTAACCAGAAGGAAAAAGGGACAGTTGAAGAATTTCAAGGGAATAGCTTGAGTCCGCATGGGGGCCAAACCTTTTATTGTATCCTAAAGTTGTTAATATATTACCATGTTATGCAATAAAACCTTCCACCATCTATTCATTGTTCTATTATATTACGAGTAAGCCAATTTTGTTACTAGACCTCAGTCAAGACATTTTCTGATTAATTACTTTGTGTTACTGGTTACCAATGGATACTGTTTTGTAGTGGAGGGCGAGTTAACTACTCAATGATCACTCTGCCACTTCTCCACACCCTGTCCCACACCTCACCCACATCCTCTTTCCATTAGCTTTCTCCTTTACCCATTTCCAGTACTCACTCTACTCCTCCCTTTCACCACCACATTCTTCTTCTCACTACCTCCAACATCATTTTGTGTGGCCAAAAATTATTAGTGTGATTATGCAAACAGGACCTGAAAAAAAAATAAAGTGATGTTTTGCATGCAATGTCTAGGCCAGACAATCAGGCTTTGGAGAACCATCACAACTGTTGGAGAGAACAGTGTTCGAAAAACTGTGTTAAATTTATGCACCCACCATCTCACTCTGTAGTGAGTGGTTCGTATCATGATCATACGTGGTTAGGGATTCAAATTTCTGGGTGGCTCAACATTGGCAATGGTAAGTGGTAAACGCGGAAGTAGAGCCAACTGTACCAAATTACCATTTGGTTGAGTGAGGCAGTCCAGTGAAAAGCCCCGTGTAATATGCGCTTAAGTACAGTACGTGTCGGTAAATTTGGAGCAAGTGCTTCCTCCAAACTATTCTAAGCAATTAACAGGCCACCAATATTTTCCTGGTATACTTTGGAGGAATCAAGGAGCTCCAAAGTACCAAAAGTATGCTATTATTATTATTATTATTATAGAAGCTGTCATAGCCTCCCAACAGGGTGCAGACACATCAATAGATGGATCCACACAAAATACCTGGGGAGTACTGAAGAGAGACTACAACAACTAAGAAAAAAGGAAAGGGGCTACTGAGTATAGAGAGCCCAAAAGAGAAAACTAGTTGTCAATGAAAGCTTATACAAAAGAAAAGATATGATTTTTAAAAAATAGACAAACTACTGTTGCAATAAGACATTAACTTTAGATTTAAAACCAGTAATATCAGTTGACTGTACAACCTCGTTAGGCAGATGATTCCATAAGGTAATCATAGAAGGAATAAAACAACGAGAAAATTGAGATGTAGAAGCATTAATTAGAGTCATGGCAAAGTCATTAAGACTCCTTGTAAACCTTGTTATGCGAGTCGGAATAAAACGTTCAGGTAAAACACTATGCAGGGGATGCCGAGTATTGTTAAAAATTTTGAATACAAGACTAAGGGCACCAACCTGACGCCGATGATGGAGATCAAGAGATACAGCAGGTAGAATTTTTTTTATAGAAGTAAGAGCTCTGTCAAGCAACTTTAGATGACAGTCAGCAGCAGAGTTCCAAACAGAAGAGCAATATTCAAAGTGAGGCAAAATAAAAGCATAAAAAGATTTTAAGACTATGGTTTCACACGCAAATTTTTTAAAACACTTGCGGAGTAAACCAATCTTTTGTGCAATAGTAGAAGATAAGGAACGAATATGCCTTTCAAAGGTCAACTTGGGATCAAGAGTCACTCCCAACAAATGCAAACCTGTCACATCCTCAATTTGTTCACCAGAAATATGCAAACAAGGATGAGGAGGAACCAAAGTGCGTGATCTGCTAATAATCATGGAGTGAGTTTTCTTGGCATTAAGCTTCATACCCCAAAGTTCACACCAAGAAGTAATCTTAGCCAAGTCCCTGCTTAGGGATGCTGCAACTTCAATTCTACTCCCTGGTGATGGAATGGGTGAATATAAAGTTGTGTCATCAGCATAAGAAATAAGCTTATTTTCGAGCTCAAAGCCCAAGTCAGCAGTAAAGAGAATAAAAAACAGAGGCCCAAGTACACTGCCCTGTGGAACACCCGAAACAACAGGTACAGGGACAGAAGTGCACCCATCAATGACAACACATTGTGACCTGTTCATCAGAAATTCTTTAAAAATTGATAAGAGACTACCACCAATACCAATAAGTTGCAGCTTATGTAAAAGTGCTTTATGATTAACCCGATCAAAAGCAGAGCTAAAATCAATAGCCACAACACGAGATTCATATCCCTTGTCCAACGAAGATTGAAGTGCGTGAGACAAGGTCAAAAGTGCATCGCAGGTACCCAAACCTTTGCGAAAACCAAATTGTGAAATGGGTATTAAATCATTATTATTACAATAAGAGTTAAGACGCCTCGCTAAAAGCCTCTCAAAGTTCTTAGAAAGAATAGATGTAATGGAAATGGGACGATACTCGGATGGATTTGATGACGCAGTGGCTCCCTTTGGAATTGGGGTAATTCTGGCTTTACGCCAGCAAAGAGGAAAACTACCAGATTTCAAGAGCAACCTAAATACCACAGCCAATTTAGGTGCTAAAACAACAGCAATCTTCTTAAGGAAGAGAGGGAAAAATCCATCAGGGTCAGTCCCACCATAAATGTCAAGATCCAATAGATATTGTTTCAATTCAGCTGATTTAAAAGCCATTGACTTTAGACCAGGACTAGGGTAACATGTTGAAGGTAATTGCAATTCCTGATCACTCTGCTTACCAATGAATATATTTGAAAGCATATTAGCCTTAATCAATGGATCAAAAGAAACAGAACCATCAGAATCACGAAGTGGAGGCATGGAGGAATCAATACCAAATAATGAGGCCTTAAGTGAAGCCCACCATTTATGTGGCTGAGTAGCACCTGCAAGAACCTCCTGTAAATGGGAATTGTAATCCCTCTCAGCATTACTATAAACTCTCTGCGCAACTGACCTAAGATGTATATAGTCATCCCAAAGCAACTGGTTTGCCCTTAAAGAAAAGAATACGTGGCTGTAATCCAACATGTCAAAATGCATTGAGGGTCACTGAGTGGATGGCAATATATACAGTTGACAAGACAGATAGAATATTATCTCGATAGAAATTTTCACAAAAATACTATACCGATCTGCACTCTCTTGGCCTTGGATCTGCACATGTTCTGAGTTTGATATGAAATCTGATTATGCAGGTGTGTGTGTGTGATACTGTGACATGGATTTTAATTATGCAGGTGTGTGTGTATTGTCACTACACGTTGGTTACATCTTTGCCCTTGGATGATATTAATTAACTCTTGTGAAACCAGCTTGCAAGGGACAAAATATAGTATGAAGTTGTATGGCTCTAAGTGGTGAACACAAGATTATTAATAATAAGGACTGTCTGGGGAGGGAATATCACATACTAGTTAATATCACACATAGTTAAACATGATATCTATATTATTCACAGACATAAATACATATATAACACCCACAAAACATAAGGGTAATATTAGGCCTACATATAAGAGACATAGTCAAGTGTGACCACGTCTTCCTATAACCCTACCACAGGACACAATATACCTGCAATGCAACAACACATGCATTATCTAGGAAGGTGAGTCGAGGAGTAGGGATTAGGGTAAAAGGGGTGCGCCAACTCTACCCAGTCTGGTTCCGTGTATATTTTTAGCCATAACAAGTTAAACCTAAATTAAATTGAGTGTAATACACAATTAGAATACAATAAGCCTGACACAATATCAAAGCCTAGAAATATTTAATTTACCGTGGGGGCTGACGAAACCAATGAGACCGACCCTAGCTCTCTACGACTCTTGGATGCAAAGATATGATGTGAGGAAGAGAAGTAACTTATGGCCCGAGAGCGCGGTGTGTCCATAAACAATCGTGACACAGTCATGGCTTGGGGAGGTTGGTGGGGTGGTGGGTGGTGGAGGGAGTTGTCAGGCGGCAGAGGCGCATCAGTTTGAACGTGTGAGAATATTTCCAACATTGTCAGCCATCACATCAAACATTTGCACACTGACTGAGTATGGCTATCCCATTGACACACTGCTGGCTATAGCCCAGTCCCAAAATTATAACCAAAAGTGGCTACATATTCGTGGAATTGACAACATCGGCTAATGCCTCATATCCAGATCCCCGGGCAGCTCTGCAGGGTTCGAACAGGAGGGGTCAATCGTCCTCATCTATAGTAATAGAGGAGTAGTCCAAAATCATGTCCAATTTCGTTCGAGATGCCTTGACACAATGGGTTTGAAGGAGCATAAGTCATAGTAAGGTGGAGAGACGGATGAAGGTAGAGTGTCCAGAGTTGACCAATTGTGTATATGAAAAACTGAAAGTACAGGTTAACTCCTGCATGAGGGAGTAGGACAGAAAACGGGTGAGAATGAAAGGCTTGGCAAGTGTTGCATGCTCTCCTGAGTGGAGGAAGCATACATTGAGAAAGTTCAGAAGAGCAATGTTCAGTGTAATAGCGATAGAAGAAAGAAAGTGATGCAACATTATGGCGAAGAAAGAGAGGTGATAGTGAATCAGTAAGAGGAGGAGGGTTGATGAGACAAAAGGCCTTTGATTCCACTTTGTCCAGGAGTGTTGTGAAGGTTGAGCCACCCCACACATAAGAGCCATACTCCATACAAGGGCACAACCATGATCAGATAGTGGCATCTCGAGGCCTGATCAACCACTGCTCGAGGAAGTAAAGGATGTGTAATCATATCCATTTATCATTGATATTTATCATTGATATTTATATGGCCCCAGAAGCCAAGAGCTACTACCTACCAAGCAGACGAGGGGACCGAGCCCTGGTTGCCGTGGGCAGGGTACCTCATCTCACACGGGGCCATTCGTTATAAATAGCAGCCCCAATGGCCCGAAAGTTTGCTCACGACGGTGCGGAGACCCCATTTCTCAACATTTCCCGGCCCAGACACCCAATCATCCAACACAGGACAGCCCTAGAAAGCATTCCCTTTGGCGGACAGCACTGTTGGCTTGTACTGGCAGCCTATTGCATGGGAACCCTTTAGTCTCTTACTGGCGACCATTCTAGCTTAGGAAGCCCTCTCTTCCTGATATCGGTTCAGACCAGAGCCCGGAGCCCCCACTAGTCTAGTTCGCCAGGTCTCAGTGACACCCAAGCCCCCTCACCATGACAAGGCAGTTTCCGCTGGGGAAAAATGACAGACAAAGACGAAACAGTTTGCCTAGGCAGGGTGTCAGCACAGAAGCACAGTTCTTGAGAACAACAGGAGAAATTCCATCAGGCCCGTACGCCTTCCGAGGGTAGGCATAAGTAAGTCAGAGGGGGGTGGAGATGGAGGAACAGAGCTGGAATCGTCCAGAGTGGAGTTGGAGGTAAAACTATGAGAGAAGAGTTCAGCTTTATCAGGTGAAGAAATGGTGACATTTCCATCAGGAACGATGAGAGGAGGGAAAGAGGAAGAGTATAAAGTTACTAGAAAGATTTTTGGCTAGATGCCAGAAATATACAGATCACGATATTCATCAGTTTGAAGGTGTCAGTACTGTCTGAAAGCTTCCCTTCTTGTTGTTGTTGTTGTTGTTGATGTTCTCCTGGGCAGAATGGCCTCCTGCCCCACAGATCCGTGGTACGCTCCGGTCGCAGTGAAAAAAAGAAATAAAATAAAGGAGGGGCTGGTCCTATATGCCTGGGCTACCGAAGCACATCCCAGGGAAATGGGACCAGAGCAGTCTGGGGGCCTCCGACCGCCAGGGAGACTGGGGGGAGGACGTTTGATCTCGCAGCCAGTGCTGTGGGCCCAAGTCCACATTACCACAAGAGCTACAAGTGGGGCTACACCTTCCATGAGACCAGCCCTGAAAGGACCATAAGGGGGAGGAAGTTTAAACTGTTGCATGCAAAGGGATAATGCACCCCCGTGTGCTGGCAGTGATCACAGCAGTGGAGAAGAAAAAAAAAAAAACCTCACGTGGATTACTAATCCATGTGGGCAGACCTCGTCAAATCCACCAGAAAGTGACCAAATCCTACAACAATCTTTATTCTAGCCCTGTAGGGGATGGCTAATATTCACAGAGAATAAAGTCAGCCCCCCTGGGCAGCTTCCTCCTTGTTGAAAACTATTATTTGAGAACGTGAAAACATTAGTATAAACAGCAATTTGGTTGAATAATGCATAAGTGTATTGAAACTTATGTCCAAGACTATGTACAGTTGCGCGCAGATGACTCGAGGCCACCTCATCCACCAATATGCTGGTGTTGTATCTGGTAACAGTGGCAGCTATGAATTGAACCGAAATTCAGTCGTCTGCTCAGGCGAAACAAAATTTGTCAATATGCTGGTTTAACTGTTCTCTAATAAATATCACGTAAGTAAACGTATTATATTGATAATGAATAACATGTTATAAACATTATGGACATATTACAACAATAATATTACAACACATACTGTATATCCAAATAATGATACATTCATTCATGTGAGAAATACGATTTTCGAATACTGCATCAGTACCGAAACCAGTTTGTCTCACATGAAATAAAGCTTCAGTATTTAATTATATGTGTTGTAATACTGTGGTTAAAATATGTCCATAATGTTTATAACATGTTACTCATTATCAATATAATACGTATATTTACATAATATTTATTAGAGAACAGTTAAACCTGCATATTGACAAATTATAATTGGGTTTGTTTCGCCCGAGCAGAAGACTGAATTTTGGTTCAATTTATAGCTGCCCCTGTTACCAGATAAAACACCAGCATATTGGTGGATGAGTTGGCCTCGAATCATCTGTGCACAACTGTACAATCACAGAAAGCCCAGGTGACTTGTTATTTCAAAGAGTAGTAATTACTGTCAAAGAGAGTGATATCAGACACTTGGATATATTTCTTAAAAATAATAAAGAAATGTTAATGGTACAGGGCTGGGTGTGTGTCAATGCTAGTTATTTGAAATGTTAATAGCAAAAGGCATGAGGAAGTGTTATTTAACTTCTTCTTATGGGCAAAGTTCTCTTCGTCGCTCAGTTCCTATTATTTTACAATACAAATTTAGCAACGAAGAGAACTTTTCGTTGAAGGGTCAGTATAAGGGGGTCATATACTTTTGGTACATTGAAACGCCTTGATTCCTCCAAGGTATGCCAGGAAACAGGAGCAATGAATATATATAATGGTATCCTGTTGCTTGGAACATTTGGAGGAATATGCTGCTCCAGATTTACAATCAATAACACTGTACTATTATAAACCCTTGATAATACCATACTGAGTGTATAATTAAAAATGTTAGTTTACAGCTGAAACCAACTATTACCTGTGTCAATTATTACCTGTGTTAGTTATTACCTGTGTTCTTGTTATCCTTTTGTCTTTCATTGTGTGTATCATGATTCATGTTGGAAACGTATCGGCCGCGTTTTACATAATAATATTAATGAAACACCTTCATGCACTTTGAAATTATTTTAACCTTAAGGAAAGAATGTTTGTTCCATTATCTTTCATGCAGGATAATGGAAGATTTTGTTCACAAATATTCTCTTCCTACCAATCACATTGGTAAAAAAATAATATAAAAACGTTTACTTTTGACATTTCAGTATTTAAAATGGCCTTGTCCTTTGATTTAAAGGACGGTATTAAGGTCTGGAGAGTCAGGTGGTCTAGCAGTGGTGCATTTTTAATGAAAATAAATAAAAAATAGAAATTTTACGCAAAAAATATATAAACCTTTTTATCCACTTAATATGACCCTGACCTTTGACCTCAGGGAATGAATTTAAGTTAACATGGGCTGATGTACGGTATCACATTCTAAGCAAAATCCATCTGAAATGGTACTGTAATATTCTAAAACATGTATAATTACTGTCAATGATCTATTGTTGGCATTTTAGCTCAAAGAGTATGTCATATTTTGCCGGTATTCAAACTTGCCCAAGATAATTCCCTTACGAATAAAAACACCAAAAATGAAGGGCCTAGGTCACTTATTCATGTCACTAGAACTTAACCAGAAAGACAAACAGACGGACAAACAGACGTGACCGACAGGGCTGACAATGGTGTTAAAAATATTTCAAAAGACTGGGAGCCGATTTTCATGAAATTTATTACGTAGTTGCATGGGACATGGACAAAGGAAGAAGTAATCTAAAAAGTAATCTAGAAAGTAATTTAGAATGCAGCATTGAGAAAGCGATCAGTAGAGTGGAGGCGAAGGTGTGAGGGCAAAGCCCCCTATATATGGTTTAGTTGTTAGGAGGGCTTCCTGCCTTGATTCCTCGCTTTTCTCAATATAGAACTAACATTAAATCAGTGTAAGCTTCACATTACCAGCAACATATTTCTTGCACGTACACTATATTCCTCACCACACTATGGTACACATCATTGAAATATAAGACTGAGATTATCCCTCATGGTGATATGTTTATATGTTTAAGACTATATCCCTCACTACTATGACACAGAGAGAGACTCACCTTTCAGTTATAAGACTGTGATTATCCCTCATGGTGATTTGTTTATATATTGAGCACTATATCCCTCACCACTATGACACACACCATTACAATATATGACTGATTATCCCTCATTGTGATTTGTTTTGCCTCAACACTAGGTCTGTATGCAAGAACATCCGTGGTGTTGAAGATGGCATGGTACCGCTACAATGGCCCTGTAATGTGTGTCTGGAGTCATCGTACCGGTACCACGCCATCGTATGCACCATCAATGTTCTTGCATACAGCTCTATGTAGGCCTACATCACAAGAAAACATCTGGCTGGTGGTCTCGTCCGTTGTTCATCTCTTATTGCATTATTATATGAATGATTGTAGACGAAAAAGTAATCATGTGTGTTTGTGCGTGTGTGTGTTAACGGACTGTAACACACATACACACACACACACACACTCGGTATATAAAGGTGGGAGAGGTTATCACACACACACTCACTTCACTTCACCTAACTCAGCGCTCGCCTCACCTCTTTAGTAAGAGTTTACTTTGGTTACATTAGAGTGCCTTGATTCCTTCGAAGTAGGCCAGGAAACAGGACCAGAAGAACAGAAATAAGGGTGGCCTGTTGTTGCTTGCATGGAATTGTTTGGAGGAATCAGTTGCTTCAGATTTACCACCAACACTGCACTACCCCATTAATTTAAGGAGACCTTCTTGTTGCCTACTGATTTCCCTAACTTTGCCAAAAAACACACGCCATCAGTGGTACTATTTGGGGGAATCTGCATTGAAGGGGTCTACAGTAGGTTTAAGGGCTGTATGCAAGAAAATTGATGGTGTTGACAATGGTTTGGCAACGGTACGATGACTCCATAGACACACTACAGAGCCATGGTACCGGCACCACACAAACGTCAACACCACCAACGTTCTTGAATACGACCCTAAGTTTGATATGAATTTGTAGACGAAATGGTGGCTGGTTTTCAAATTGAATAGTATGATTAATATGAATAATATTATAATCATTATTGAAGATTATTATGAATTTATTATTGATTTTGAGGCGTCAGTTGCCTTCAATAATAAATTCTTCCAAACCACATAATACTGTATAACGTCCTACTTTAACCCACTTATCCATGTGTATGTGGGTGTGTGTGTGTTTGTGTGGGTGATTTTTCCCACTGACGCACGGTGTGTGTTTTTTCTGTCTGGATGCATGTGTGTGAATATCCTAATTTCCATCACTTTTTGCATATAAATTAATCATTTGTTTATTATATATATATATATATATATATATATATATATATATATATATATATATATATATATATATATATATATATATATATATATATATATATATATATATATATATATATACAGTCCGCGCAAATGAAAGTGTTGCGACGCACTAATAATTTATGACAAGGAGATGATTCAACATCTCTCTGTGTATTTTAAATATAGCTCCTCAATGGGGCCGACCGTTACTTGAAACATGGTTCTCGTACATCTGGTAACCAGTTCACACCTAGGCTAACGTTTTTTTTTAGACACCAGTGTGTGTCTAAATGTGATAGAAGAGGTGATTGTAGTTGATAACGACCGATTTTTGTGTGTTGTTTTTTGTCACTCGCCTCTCTTTACACACCTCATTGGCCAAAAATGTCTGTGAGACCGCAACTGCAAAGTGATAAGATTGCAGTGATAGTGGCCCTGTACAAGGACAGGAAGCCACTAAAGGAAATTTCAAATAGTACAAGTGTTAATCTAAGAACTGTGCAGCGTTGGATAAAGAAATTTCAGGATGGTGACGGCGTCTCATTACCACAGCACAAAAAACATCCTGGCAAAACAAAAAAAGTTAGCCAACGGACTTTAAATGTCATTAGACGTCAACTAGAGGTTAATCCACGGCTTACAGCAAAACAGATAAAAGAAAACAATCCCAACTTGCTTGACACCATTAGTTTACGTACAGTGCAACATTATATCCATGACGATCTCAAGTACCTCTCGTACCGGCCGATCTCAAAACCAGAGCTGACAGAACGTCAAAGGAAGACCAGAATAATTTTTGCTAATAAATACAAACAATGGGATGATATCAAGTGGCGTAGTGTTCTCTGGAGTGATGAGGCAATGTTTTGTGTGGCTGGCAACACATCTGGCAGGGTGTACCGGCGCCGAGGCAGTGATCCCATTGACCCCAAATATACCCGAGGTGTCGTGAAATTCCCAGACAAGGTGATGGTATGGGGATGTTTTTCATATCATGGTGTTGGTGAATTAGTATTCCTTCCTGAAAATATCACAATGAACAAAAACAATTACCAGGAGCTCCTGTGTCACTACCTTCCATATTCTTTTGACAAGTGCGAGACAGACTTTTTCATGCAGGATGGTGCACCCTGCCACACTGCCAAGGATGTAACTCAATGGCTGACAGACTGTGACATTTCAATTTTTAATGATTGGCCAGGTAACTCACCTGATTTAAACCCCATAGAAAACCTATGGGCCATTATAAAACGAAAATTACGAGAAGTAGATACTTCATCCGTAGCCCGGCTCAAGGCAGCAATCATGAAGGAATGGGAGGAAATTAACCCTACCACACTGCAAAACCTCGCCACTTCTCTTCCTAACCGTCTCAATGAGTGTATTAAACGTAGGGGGATGCCTACATGCTATTAGAATGTGGTAAGTGCTATTTTTTTTATTTTCTTAGTACTTGTATTTGTTGTTTACGTCTGTGGCTAGTCGCGACACTTTCATTTGCGCGGACTGTATATAATTTTTTTTTTTTTTTTTTTCAGATTGAAGCAAGAGTGGTAACTTTAGTGCCACAATGTTTACACGTCTTCAGTTCATACTCCTCCTCCTGACATTCTCTCTATGTGAGGTTAGTATAATTATTAACACTCTTGTCTGGCTTGAACAGTGCAAGGTAATAGTTTCAGTCACATCTATTTGCCTGTATTTTTGTTATTATGTTTGTCCGTTTGTCCGTTTTCAGTTTGTCTGTTTGTTCGTTTTTCTGTTTTTCTGTTCAGGTGTTTGTCCATTTGTCTGTTTGTCTGTGTGTTTTTTTGTTCGTCTGTTTGTCCGTTTGTATGTTTTTCTGTTTGTCCGTTTGTCTGTTTTTCCGTTAGCGTCTTTGTCTGCATTTCAGATAGTGTGTTTGTCTGTTTATTCATTAGCGTGTTTGTCTGTTTGTTTTTTCGTTCATCTGTTTGTCCGTTTGTCTGTTGTTCCATTCGTCTTTTTGTTTCTCTATTAAAAACAAGATGAGGACCAAAGGCTGGGGACCCGCTCATCGTCCTCATTTAAAAAAATATAGAAGAAGTGGTCCAATATCATGTCCAATTTCGTTTGAGGTGCCTAGACACATTGCGTTTGAAGGAGCATAAGTTGTAGTAAGGGGGAAAGATGGATGAAGGTAGGATGTTCCAGAGTTGAACAGTTGTGTATATGAAAGTCTGAGAGTGCCAGTTAATTTTTGCATCAGGAAGTTGGACAGAAAAAGGGTGAGATTAAGTGGTTTGGCAGGTGTTGCATGCTCTCCTGAGGGGAGCAAGCATATACATTGAAAGAGTTCAGAAGAGCAATATCCATTGTAATAGTCATAGAAGAAAGAAAGTTATGCAACATTGCAGCAAAGAGAAAGAGAGCTTATAGTGAATCAGTAAGAGGAGAGTTGATGAGAGGAAAGGCGTTTGATTCCACTTTGTTCAGGAGTGTTGTAAAGTTGAGCCACCCCACACATGAGAGCCATACTCAATACAGGGGCAGATGAGACCCCTGTACAGAGACAGTAAAGGTGTGGGGTGAAGTATTCATGGAATCTACATACAGTGGCACACCTAACTTCTTTGAGACAGTCTTAGCAAGAGATGTAATATGATCTCTCCAAGAGAGATTGTGAGAGTAAGACACTCCCAGAACATTAAGGAAAGAAGAAAGATCAAGTTGTGTATCGTTGAAGAAGAGGGGATAGTCATTTGGAAGGTTGGTGCAAGTTGAAAGATAAAGGAACTGTGTTTTAGAGGTTTTAGAGGTTCTCTTTGCCCCAGTCTGAAATGAGGGAAAGATCAGAAGTCAGACTTGCTACTGCTTCATCACGTGTTGTGGAGAGGAGCAGCTGGGATGAGCGGTTGTCAAACTGGGTGGAGTAGTGTAGGGTAGAATCATCGGCATAGGAGTGGATAGGGGAAGAGGTACAGAGGAGGAATAGGAGAAAGAGATTAAGTGATAAAACAGAATCCTGTGGAACACTACTTTGGATAGACTTAGAAGAAGAACAGTGACCATTTACAACAGCAGTTATAGAACGGCCAGAAAGGAAATCAGAGATAAAGGTGCAGAGGGAGGTAGGGATAGAAACCAAATGAGGGCAGTTTGGAGATAAAAGCTTGTCTAACTTGACAGAAAAAGTTTCACCAAAGTTCCGAATAGAGGATGGCCATGAATCAGAATGAGGCAATAGAAGATCGCCAGTAGAGCGTCCCTGACGGAAACCATACTAACGATCTGAAAGAAGATCGTGACGATTAAGGTGTTTTTAAATTTTGGAGTTATGAATAGATTCGAATACTAAAATTTAGATAGACAAGAGATCAAAGCAATAATGCGGTAGTTGGAGGGTTGGGAGCGATTTCTTTTCTTAGGAACAGGTTGGATCAGAGCAAACTTCCAACAAGAAGGAGAAGGTGCTAGATGACAGACAAAGATGGAACAGTTTGCTTATGCAGGGTGTCAGCACGGAAGCACAGTTCTTGAGAACAACAGGCGGAATCCCATCAGGTCCGTACGCCTTCCGAGTGTTAAGGCCAGAGAGAGCAGAAAAAAACTTCCTTTGAAGAGATTCTGATGGCAGGCATAAGTAAGTCAGAGGTGGATGGAGATGGAGGAATAGTGGCGGAATTGTCCAGAGTGGAGTTAGAGGCAAATGTATGAGAGACGAGTTCAGCTTTTTTTGTTGAAGAGATTACAACATTTCCATCAAGAAGGATGAGAGGAGGGAAAGAGGAAAAGTGTAAAGTTACTGGAGAGATTTTTGGCTAGATGCCAGAAAAAATGGGAAGAGGAAGAGTTGGAGAGATTATTGCACTTGGCACAGGATGAAGGATTTTTATGCTAGTCGGAGAACTTATTTGGCACGATTCCAGGCCGAAATATACAGATCACGATGTTCATTATATTCACGATATTCACCATCTAAAAGCATCCTCCTTGTTGTTGACAGAAGTAGAACAATAGTTTCGTGAATTAGTAAAAGGCAAAAAAATATGGAATGTATGCCTCCATGCCCGAGAGTATCACCTCTGTAATGTGTGCAGTACATTCAGAGGGACCCCGGTCACGGAATCAAAAGTAATTCCGTGGAAAATCTTGAAAGTATTGCCTCAGATCATCCCAGTTGGCAGCACTGTAGTGCCACAGACGCTGCTTCCTAGGAGGGTCCAAAGGTCTTATGGGAGCGATAGGACAGGATGCTGAAATAAGATTGTGATTTGAGGAGCCCAATAGAAATAGAAAGATAAGATGGACCGTTGAAGAACTGAAAGTAAGTGGCTGGGGCCGAAGGGGCGCCAAAACCCTTAAAGTATTGTCCACATCACTACGGCATTATGGAAGAGGTGACTGCTTATGACCTTCCATATTTAAAAAAACACATCTGATTAATGTTTTATACTCTATATATATAATAGTAATGCAATTGTTATTCTCACTATTTCTACTAAAGTGCAGCTGACGAGTTTCATAGAAAGAATTTGGCGAGTTATTTTTTTTTAACTTTACAGTTTTATTTTTTCCTGAGTGTAAGAATCTCATTGAAATATTATAAACTTAAATCACTAAAATACATTACGGTCATTATATATTTTATTAATATATCAATCTAGGATCATGTAGATATTGTAATGTTTGTCATCCATTCAGAAGGGTTTAATATTTATCTTTTTGTTACAGACGTGTACAATGGATGGCGCTGTGTGTTACAATACCAGAGACAATACAGTAGTACAGCATTGTCTATCAAGTAGCCTAGTGCAGCCTTAAGATGAGTGTTGGTGGTTGTGGTGGTGTTGTGTCTGTGAACGACAAACCAGTGTTAATGTCACCAAGGGAGTGTTGGTGGTTGTGTTGTGTCCGTGAACGACTAACCAGTGTTAATGTCACCAAGGGAGTGTTGGTGGTTGTGGTGGTGTTGTGTCCGTGAACGACAAACCAGTGTTAATGTCACGAAGGGAGTGTTGGCGGTTGCGGTGGTGTTGTGTCCGTGAACCACAAACCAGTGTTAATGTCACCAAGGGAGTGTTGGTGGTTGTGGTGGTGTTGTGTCCGTGAACGACAAACCAGTGTTAATGTCACCAAGGGAGTGTTGGTGGTTGTGGTGGTGTTGTGTCCGTGAACCACAAACCAGTGTTAATGTCACCAAGGGAGTGTTGGTGGTTGTGGTGGTGTTGTGTCCGTGAACCACAAACCAGTGTTAATGTCACCAAGGGAGTATTGGTGGTTGTGGTGGTGTGTCCGTGAACGACAAACGAGTGCTGGTGGTTGTGGTGGTGTTGTGTCCGTGAACGACAAACCAGTGTTAATGTCACCAAGGGAGTGTTGGTGGTTGTGGTGGTGTTGTGTCCGTGAACGACAAACCAGTGTTAATGTCACCAAGGGAGTGTTGGTGGTTGTGGTGGTGTTGTGTCCGTGAACGACAGACCAGTGTTAATGTCACCAAGAGAACATAAGGTTACAGTGGCTTGTCCAGCAAAACTCTTCTTGTCGTTAAGGTAAGGATTCATACCATGTTGTGTATATTATATTAAGGGATTAGCATTTTATGGGATAGTATATATAGGACACTTGTGGTTCATTGGAGCACTTTGATTCCTCCGAAGTATGCCAGGAATCAGATTCATGCTAACGAAAGTAATGGTGGTTTGTTTTTGCTTGGAATAGTTTGAGGGAATAATTTGCTCCATATTTACCAACACTGTAATACTCCCTCATTAACCTTTTCACTATCTTCCATCAGAGGAGTTGCCCTGCGTGTTGAACATAAGTATAGATATTATACATCTTGTTATTATTATTATATCATTGTAACACAGGGCCGTAACATAAGTATAGATATTATGGATCTTGTTATTATTATATCATTGTAACACAGGGCCGTAACATAAGCATAGATATTATGCATCTTGTTATTATTATATCATTGTAACACAGGGCCGTAACTCTAATAGAATCACAATTGTTACGCTCTATGAAGAAAATTATGGATATTAATAAATAGTCTCATCATTCGAAAGTAGATTTACAGAAAACTTATACGACATTATACGAATACTTATTATCTTAGGAATGTGTTGACAAGTACGACAAATGTTCGTTGCTCTTACTCCCATTTAGTTTATTGATATGTAGCTTAAGGGAATAGTATACTTTTGGTTCATTAAAGTGTATTGATTCCTTAAAAGTATGTCAGGAAACATGACCAGATTGACAAAAATAATGGTGACCTGTTGCTTGAAATAGTTTGGAGGAATAATTTGCTCCATAATTACCAACACTGTACTACCTCCTTAATGTTGAAATATAAATGGTGCTGCCTAGTTATTACTTATAAAGTGTTTACTCCTTCTTTCTATTTTGAAGTACCAACGTAATATTAAAGTTTTAACTTTGAAGTCTACTCCCATTTTATACAGCTTACTGTAGGACAGCACCACATATGTTAAAGGAACACTACACAACTGCGTTGACATAATTTGTCCGAAAACCGTCGTATGAAAGTAATTACTGTACATATTTCACAATATCAATTGCATAATTTAATTTGTTTTTACATATGCAAAATATTTTCGTTACAGCAGTTTTTCTATAGTAACAACTGGTATAATATTTTACATATGGTAACTTACAAACCTTCACACGAGAACAAATGAGGTCGTTGTATAAGTATATGCAACTTACACCTTTGGTACGTAACTGAAGATAAAGTAAGAGGAGACAGAGAAGGCATTGATGTCAGTTGTTGTCATAATAAATATGACAGTTTCTTTGTAGTCAAAATTTCCGTTTTGTATACGAGGTCGTCTGAGCCTGAGTCAAAAGGCAAAAACTAAATGTTTCACCGGGAAATGCAGGATACTTTTGTCAGCTACTGAACATATTATTATTATTGTTGTTATTATTATTATTCATATTATTATTATTATTATTATTATTATTATTATTAATATTATTATTCATATTCATATTCATATTATTATTATTATTATTATTATTATTATTATTATTATTATTATTATTATTATTATTATTATTATTATTATTATTATTATTATTATTATACTGTAATGCCTTACATTAATTTAGCAGGAATAACAGATTTACCGTATGTATGAACAGAGTTGTACAGTATACTAAATAATTTTCTTATCAGGTATATCAGACTTTCCGTATATGTATGAACATATAGTGAAGAGGGAGGTAAGGAACGGGGGGATTGAGGGACAGAATTGGCCAGAGGGATTGAGGAAAGAGGTGGTGAGTGGTATATGCATGACAGTAGAAGCTATAAACGTTGGTAGTGGATGAGGTGAAGAGAATTTGTCGAATGTTTTAGATGTTGTGTGAATGTGTGTGTTGTAGCAGAAAGCCATTTTAAGAGGTGGGGTGGAGTAGTGTGGGTCTGGATGGGATAGTATGATGTGGGAAGGGATGGAGGAGTGATAATTATGGGCTGGTACGGATGAAAAGTGCTGGTGTCCAGAAGGGAGTGGACGCCCGGGCATGGATGGAATGGTACAAGGGTGCAAACCAAAATGGGAAGAATGGAAATGAGAAAGTTTTGGGAATAGCTGAACGACAGTTTGGGAAGACTTGAAAGGAGATATATATAATAGTGTTGGGGGATATGAATGAAAAGGTTGGAAGTGAGAACGATGAATTTCTGGAATTCATATCAAATACTTTCTTTGAGCACAAGGTGATCCACAGAAGGAAGAAAGGAAGGCAGGGATGGTGGAGAGAGAGAGAGAGAGAGAGAGAGAGAGAGAGAGAGAGAGAGAGAGAGAGAGAGAGAGATGGTGGAGAGAGAAAGAAGGAAGAGATATACTTTATTATGTCAATGTTGCCAACTTTTTTTTTTTTTTTTCTGTCATTTTTAATGTTTTCGTTAATGGTTACACAATAGTTGCTCATCAAGTAATTTGATGAGTCAAATATCAAAATTTTCTGTATTTTTTCCACATCATGTCCCGCATCAAAGTTGTTCAGTGGCAAGAAGGCATCATTATCAGCCAGGGTATTCAGCGAAATTTCCGTTGCCAAATTCGTTTGATTCATGGATCTGATAAATGCAGGACACTGTGTGAGTTTGTTAATGGTTATGTAGGAGAACATTACTACATTAACAGATTCACTTGGTTGGATCAGTCCTCCTCTACTGATACCCTGTACAGTCGGCGGCAGATGTCCTGTCGCCTCACCTGCTTCACCGAGACAAGCAGTGTTCATGGACTAGAGAAATACACACGTTTACTACACTTAATAATTTCGAGTGTATGAATATCGCGTGCCTCGGTGAAGCAAGTGAGGCAACAGGACTTTTGCCGCCGACTGTACATATGTATTGATATCAGGTAGATTTTCCTAGGCTTCATGACAACTAAGTAGGTCTTTACATTCATTACACTTCAGTTTATCACCATCCCATACACACAGTAACCAGCCAGCAGGAATGTCATAACCGGAAGGAGATTCATGCAGTTGTCTATATCATCTTCGTCTATATCAATAGCAAAAGAATCTAAATTTGCCTAGTCCTGGCCTTGTACAAACTGCCAGATTATTTCCTCTAAGTTTTTTAGTTTTATATCATTATAGAAAGACAGTCTAAGAACATATATGAACCTCAGTTTTATTTCACACTCATAAACCTGCCTTAATGAAATATTTTAAATGCACCCGGCAAGTCGACGGTATTTACCAAATCTACTTTTCAGTTGATCGGTCTGAAATTTTCCAGGCAGAACTACTTCATGCTTTGTTTTTCTAATTAGTACTTTGTTACCTTGATCATTGCACTGGTATTGTTTTTCAATGCAGTGAATGTTTCTCTGATCAGTTTTCCTCCTTTTTTCAGGAATACTGTCTCAGAGATTTAGCCATACAAGAAAATTATGTAAAGAAAATGTATTTGTCATAATTTATTGTTAGTGAAGTGGCATATTTGTTTCTATGACGAATACCTTTCTCTGGATGATTAACATTCATTACAGTCCAACAGTGCAATATTACTTTAATATAGTTCGAAACCTTTTCAATATATATATGGCAAACTTTCCAATGGTCATTAGAGATTCTATAACAAATTCATTGAAAATTTATAGGATAAGACTGACGTTTGTCTTTCAACCCTTTTCAATTCTTTATTAATGTGTAAATGCCGTATATATTGACATCCAACCTGGGATGAGGACTCCTACCCAAACCAGCCAACCAGCGCTCAGTCAGGCCTTGTAAAACAGAGGGCAGTGGTGTAGGGCTGTATTTCCGATGGGTCCCACCTCAAGGCGTGGTACCGACCACAGTGTATATACAGGGCCGTGACACCTCCCCCCCAAAAGAATAAGGCTTCTGGGTAGAAGACTTATGGAGAGGTTGTAGATGGGCGAACTCGAGACAAGGTGTCAGCCAGGATGTTGTCGGTACCCTTGATGTGCCAGATTTCGATTGGATATTGTTGAAGGAAGAGGGACCATCGTAGAATGCGTTGGTTGGTGTGTCGTACCCTATGGAGGAATATTAAGGGGTTGTGGTCAGTGTAGACGAGCAAGGGTTCCACTCCATACAGGTAACACTGAAACTTCTGGAGTGCATTGATGATCCCCAACAATTCCTTCTCGACAGTACTATAGGAGCATTGATGTGGCTTCAGTTGAGACGAGTGGTAGCAGACAGGGTGAAGAATTCCATCGGGTTGAGGTTGCAGCAGTACTGCTCCGGTTCCAGTCACACATGCATCCACATGCAATATGAAGGGCAAGGAGAAATTAGGAGATTTCAATACAGATTCATGGGTTAAAAAGTCTCTAAGGGAATTAAAGGCTCTCAGACAGTTACCAGGAAGTAGAAATGGAAGCAAAGTTGGGACAAAACCTGCTGTAGAAACCAACCATACCTAAGAATATTTGAACTTCTTTCCTAGTAGCTGGGATGGGAAAGGATAGGATAGCTTTTACATTAGCTGCCTTAGGTTTAACTTCTCCATTACCCACATTGTGTCCTAAATAGGTCACAGAGGCTGAATAAAAGGTTGATTTGATCAAGTTAACTGTTAAGTCCCAGTCAGTTAAAGACTTTAAAACACTATATAATCTATCATGATGTTGGTCTAGGTCGTCTGCCACTATCAGAATATCGTCTAGGTAGGTACTAACTCCAGGGAGGTTTCCGATGATCCCGTTCACCATTCGTTGGAAGATACTAGGTGCATTACGCAACCCAAACGGCATTACTGTATATTCGAATAACCCTAAAGGAGTAACGAAAGCAGAAATCTGTTGGGCATTCGGAGTGAGAGGCACTTGATAATAGCCTTATAGCAAGTTTAATTTTGATACGTATTTCGCTTGTCCCACGTTGTCAGTCAGATCATCTACGTGGGGTAGATGAGGATAAGCATCAGGTACAGTAAGAAGATTAACTTGCCTATAGTCCGTACAAAATTTTACACGTCCTCCTTTCATTGGTACCAGGATTGAAGGTGATGCCCATGGGGAACAGCTGGGGATGGCCAGGTGGTTTTGAAGGAGGCAGTCCACTTCCTGGCGCATCAGCTCCATTTGCTTGGGACCAATCCGTTAGGCAGGCTTTCTGATGGGATGAGCACCAGGGATGAGCTTAATATCGTGGTCGATGTAGGGACACCACTTGGGGAAGTCTTTGAAAAGTTTGGAATATTCCGTGAAGAAAAACTTTAGTTCTTGTTGTTGTTCTAGGTTGAGTGAGTCGAAATGAGTAGGAATGTTAGAGATTATCTCCAAATTTTTGAGGGATGACCAACTTGTTATGAGATCTTCATTACCATCATGACGAGTAATACTATTGATGCATAATATGACATTAGAATTTTGCTCCTCATCAGATCGTACGTTATATTTCTTTAGGCGATTTACATGAATTAATTGTTGGGATTTTCTTCCATCAGGAGTGTTGATTACATAGTTGTTATGTTGGAGAACTCGTTCAACCTTGTATGGGTCAGAAAATTTAGCTGACAAAGGGTTTGATTGGGTAGGAATGAAAGCTAGAACCTTGTCACCTACTTTAAAAGTTCGTTCTTTGGATTTGTTATCAAAGTTTCTTTTCATCTTTACCTGAGCTGTCTCCAAGTTTTATTGGGCATAAGTACAGTCGGCAAAAAAAGTTTCGTTACCACCCCTACGTTAATTTTAACATCGATAAGCGCGTCAGGGTTGGTACTCCGCCGTCTGAGCAGCTGTGCCTCGCGGGCCGTGGCAATGACAACTTAGCACAAGGCATTCCCTTTCTTTTTATATCAAAAGTTTAACTGATATTAAATTAAATTTTGAGTGTTCAAGAACTATTACTATTTAACTATTCATCATTAAACATAAAGAAATACGTTTGAGTATTTTAGAACAAGAATAACCTTGAAATACCCAGAAAAAGTAGCACTGGGTAAAAGTACGTCATTCCTACTTGCCTGACCAATAGACACTGAGGGGTCCGGGAGGGTGACAGAGGTATATATGACACTCTCACCCATGGAGGTAGTATAGGTGGAGGCGCCAGTAGGACCTGATTTGTGAAGCCACCAATCTGTCATTTCTGGCGCCTTCAAGATGGCGCATACCTTTGTATGTCAGGTCAGAAGTCCACTTTAACTGAAACATATCTTGGTGTCCGCCATATTAAAGGCGCCGAAAATGACAGTTCGGTGGCTTCAATTTACTCCTCTGGATTAGTGAGCCATGGCGACTCCACCTATACTACCTCCATGCTCGCGCCACATCTGACTCACCAGTCAGGCCTACCAACATTACATCACACTGTTAAAAGGATGGTAACGAAACTTTTTTTGCCGACTGTACATATTTCAGAGAGTACAGCTCGTAAGTTAGCTAGGTAGTTTGAGACAGTTTCCCTAGTGGTGGAATTTTTGTTTAATCATTTGTCCTTCACAACTCTTAAGGGACCTCGTACTTGTCGACCATACAATAGTTGAAAGGGAGAAAAACCAAAACTTTCCTGTTTAGCTTCTCGAAGAGCAAACAACAAGTACTGCAGAGAATCATCCCAATCTCGTTCATGTTCGAGACAACATTTTATTATCATGGTCTTTATTGTTTGATGCCAACGCTCTAATACACCTTGGGATTCTGGATGATATGCACTGGACAACTGTTGCTGGATACCAAGTTCGTCAAGTACCTCCGTGAATAATATACTAGTAAAATTGGAACCTCTGTCCGATTGAATAACTTTAGGGATGCCAACCCGAGTGAACATATGATTAAGATGGGTGACTATGGTCATTGCACAGATGTTCTTCAAAGGGAAAGCCTCAGGGTAACGAGTGGTGGGACACATAAGGGTTAGAATATACTGATTTCCATTCTTGGTGCGTGGTAAGGGTCCCACACAATATATGATGATACGTTCGATTGGTTCAGATGTTTCAGGTATAGGCTGGAGAGGGACTGGTGGGATGGGATGGTTTGCCTTTCCTACCATTTGACATATATGACAAGACTGTACAAACATTTTTATATAATTTTTCATGTTGGGCCAGTAGAAATTACCTAAAAGCTTATGATAGGTTTTATACACACCAAAGTGGCCGTTTATACCATCATGACTTAATTCTAACAAAGATTGCCTTAAGGTGCAAGGAACAACTACCAGTGTGATATTTGCCCAGACATCAGCTGAAGACAAGCGAGGTGATCTATAAAGGCACATAAATACGCTGTCCTCATAATAAAATCCAGGAGTTTTCACAACGTCCTTCAATGTATTCACAGCTTGACTACGACAAAATTTGAGAGTCTCATCCTGAGCTTGTGCTGTGATTAGAATTACTTTTGACAGGGATTGTGAACCAAAATCAACTAGAGAATTATTACTTGCCTCATCACAGTAGTCTTCAGCTCGTGCCTGAGAACGAGTTACCACACATACTGGAAATAAATCAGGTTGTTCCTTGTCGAGGGCAGTAGTCGGAGAGATGTTCATTGGAGTGCTTCGGACCAAGACATTGGGTACCACTAATCCACCTGCTAAGTCATTACCTAGAATAAAGTTTACATCACTTAATGGTAAGGTATCAACCAATCCCACCTTCACATCTCCCACTACCAAGTCACTCTCAAGATGTACCTTAGCCAGTTCAACTGTATATAGGACAGAGGAGAGTGGCCGTAGTAAAACCTTATCACCAGTGACATTCCCTTTTACATCTGGCAAGCATTTTCGGACCATCAAACTTTGAGAAGCACTTGTATCTCTGAGGATCTTAATTGGTACTTTAGGGGAGTCACTAGTTAGAGCAATGGTACCACAAGTTTTAAATGCTGCAAAGGGGTCATCTCCAGAATTTACGTTGACTATAGGAGCAACAGGTTTCTTTGGGGGTTCGAAAGTTAATTTAGAGTTGGTGAATGTTGAGTTTGGTACTACACTGGGGTTGGTGAAAGGTACGTAAAACTTGGATTGACGACACTTGGGATCCTTACAAAATTTTACTGTGTCCTTCCTTCTTACAATAATAGCAATACAAGGGAGTGGGTGAATTTACCGTAGATCCTACGGGGCGAAACGTAGAAGAGGTCACTGTGGTGTCTGAAGAGGGGTTTAACACTTTTCGCTGTCCACGGGGATTCTCTACAGCTTTGTTCAGGAGGGATTATTTATCTACCAATTTGGCGGCCTTTATAGGATTAGTTTCCTCCTTGTCTGCAATGTACACCATGACGTGATGAGGCACACGCCTATTGAATTCCTCCAAAACAACAAGATTTCTGAGTTCCTCGAAGGTGGCTGTCTCAGCCTTTTTCAACCACTGATCGAACCGTTTGAATTTTTCTGTAATTAATTCAAAATAGGTAGTCACTGAAGTTTTGACATAATCACGGAATGCTTGCCTATATCCTTCCACCGTGATAGAATATGCATCAAAAATGCCTTGCTTTATGGACTCGTAGTCTGCGTCTTTTGGGAGTGCCAGATAAGTCTGTACAGCCTTTCCAGTCAACTTAGGTTGCAGTAGCCACTTCTGGCCAGTTTAAATGTACAGCTGTATTTTCAAACAATTCAAAATATCCATCTGGATCAGACTCTAAAAGCAGGAACGAGTTTAAGGTTTCTGGCGAGATCAAACTCATGAAGAGTCCTATTTCCAGCTGTAACATTTTGAAGCTGAGGATGAGCTAGTTGGAGTTAATGTTGTCAGTCTTTTTCTCTCTCTTCTCGTTCTTTTTTCTTTTCCTTCTCGTTCTTTTTCTTTTTCTGCATTTCTCTTATCTTCCAGTTCAATCTGAAGTTGTAGTATCTCGGAAATAACTTTATGGTCTGTCTCTGTTTGTCGAGTACTAGCTCCTTCCTCGGTTGAATCTTCCCAGTACAGATCAGTTTCTTGTAATATGCCAGAGTTAAACAAATGATTTAGGACGAGTTTTGCACGTTGATCATGGGTAGAGGAACTCTTATATGGTAGTCGTGACGTGGTGTGTGTGAGAGTAGCAGTTGACCTGGGCCACTGTAATGGGCTTGATGAAGCCTATGTCCAGTGTCAGAACATTAAAAAAAAAAAAAAAAAAAAAGCACACACACACAGAAGATAAGTAATTTCGTCCTTATTGGCATATTTAAATTGGTCAAGTCCACTGACATGGTCATGTTCAAATCTCTTAACATTAAATGACATGTTGAAGTGTGCAACAATAAAATATCACGTAGACAAGGTGAATGAATCACGATAATGAAATGTTTTGAGTAAAATGTGATCACATGTGATAAAAGATGATTAGTTCAAAACAGAGTAGGGTAAGTAGGTAGGCCTACGGTCACGGATGTGACAGAGAGGACTTATTGATATGACAACTAAGCGGATCTCTCCATAAGCGCCCCACGTTTTGCTTATGGTAACCAGGACAATGATTAAAAGAGATCGAGCCCTTATGTCTCCCAGTGCAATGAATGAAAAGATGTAAAATACTACGGTCTTAGACACTGCACAGCAATGATGGGTAAGATTAAGGTGTGAGCTCTAGGAGTCTGACAATAAGGCACGGTTCATTTGAACAAAACAGGAATATTATCGCCAAGTGAGAGTGAAGCTTTATAGCTGATTTGGGAAAGATTGCTACAATACCATCTCTGCTCAAACTATTGAATGCTTCATCCACTGAGGGGAATTGGATGACTATAATTAATTTTAAACATGAATACTGCACAAATAAACCAAATTAAGCCAAGAATAAAGTGAATACTTAAGCAATAAACAACTTAAGTTACAGATCAAAATAGAAATGCAATTATTAGAGTGAAACCTCCCGGACAGGCCCCCACATCTTGTTACAACCCCAGGTATGGCTTGTTTATGTTTAAGGGAAGATCCGAGGTTGTGAACAAGCTTGAGTTATAACTCTGGTAGGTATGTTACTGTAGTCAATGGAATTACAACTAATGAAATGAAGAAAGGGAACCTCACTCCAATCCCTCAATGGATGTTTGCCCAGAAAAGAATAATGAAAACAAATGACAAATTAATTTACTATGTATATTATTACGATCACCAAATTAAAAATTAATTAGCCATTTAACAAAAGCTAACCCATTATTCCATTTATAATTACAATATTTTACAATTGCGCAGTCGCAGTATCATAACCAATGAGGTTGTGATATGTGCTGCTGCACAGAGCAACATCTGTCGGTATTGGGAAGAGCAACAATCTCGGTGACCTAACCCTCCCTAGGAAGGGTAGGTAAGTCTTACCCCGCCTCCAAGCGGTCACCTCGGGGGTACACCTCCTTATTGTATCTTCATTTTATCCATTCAGGAGGTGGTGCCAAAGGGGAAGGCGGTGTGAGGGTGAGTCCTAGCTGACCCCACATATAGGTTTTAAGGTTTTTATTGTATTTTAGTGTTTTAAGATTTTAATTTCTTTTATTGCGTGTTTCTATATTTTGTAATAATTTTTTTCAATTTGTGACCGTGTTTTTAGCTTTTGACAATGCCGACGGCCCGTGTCCCTCCGGGAATGAGCACTGCATTGGCCTTGCCAGCCATCAGTGGCCCCCCCAATGGGGGAGTGGACAGCTATGGCTACTGGCAGGGGGGAGTCTCCGCGCTGCCCTGTAGAGGGAGGGGGGAAGAGAGATAGTATGAGAGTGGTAACTGAATGGAATGACAGATGGGACTAAGAGGCGAAAAATTGTAAAATGTTTCAAGAAAGGAAGAGTGGATGTGATGGGAGTGACGGAGACGCATGTGAAAGGATGTGGAGTGGTTGAGTGTAAGGAGGGAAGGGAGAGTGTACTGTGGGAGGGAATGGAGAGAGGAGTAGTATGGACGGGTATGAATGAAAAGAGTAAAGGAAGAGGGAAGGAAGGGTGTGCGCTGTTGGTGTCTCCGTGGGTGTGGAAGGGAGTGGATGGACATGAGTGGAATGGGTCAAGGATAGTATGGATGACTGAAAAGATTGGCATGGTGAAGTATGCGTGTGTGTGTGCATATGTACCAGTGGAAGAAAAGAGTAAGACGGGGAGAGAGAAGATGAGTGTTTTGGGAGGAGTTGAATGCATGTCTGAAAGGGATTGATAATGGAAGGAGAGTGGTGATGATGGGAGACATGAATGGAAAGATGGGAGGTGAGGAAGTGGGGAATATTGTGAGTAAGGAACAAATGAGAATGGTGAGTATCTGGTGGATGTCTGTGCTGAGAGGGAGTTGTTCTTGGCAAACACCTTTTTTCAGCACAAGGTGATCCACAGGTATGCATGGAGGAGAAGGGATGAGAGAGGAGAGCTAAAGAGTTTGATTGATTATGTGGCAGTGGATGAAAGGTTGAGGAAGGATGTGTACGATGCAAAAGTGGTGAGAGGAATGATCCAATGCTCCGACCATTTTGCGGTGTTGGTAAGGATGAAGGTTAGGGTTAAGTGGGAATATAGTATAAGGGATGAAGGGGTGAGAAACAAGATGGGAGGTGGCTAGTGGGAAATTAGATGTAGCAGAGTATAGGGAGGAATATAAGAGGAGGGTGAGTGAGGTGCTGGGGGATGGAAGGATGGGGATAGGGGAGGGAGTGGGAGTAAATGCTGTGTATGAAATTTTTAAGAAAATAGTATTGAGGACAGCAGCAGAGGTAGTGAGATATAAGACAGAGAAGAGGGGCAAGAAAGGGAGTGCTTGCTGGTCAGAAGAAGTGAAAGATGCCGTAGAGAAGAAAAGGAACGCATATAGGAAAACATTACAGAGGAATGTGTCACAGAAAGGGAAAGAGAGATGGAAGAGAGACTATAATGTATGTAAGAGACACGTGAAAAGGATGGTGAGTGAGAGTAAGAGGAGAGTGGGTGAGGAGTTTGGTATGAAACTGAGTGAAAAGTTTAAAGGGAACAAGAAATTATTCTGGAAGGAAGTGAAAAGAGATAGAGGAGAAGGAAAGTTTGGAAGCGTGAGAATGAAGAGAGAGGATGTAGTTACTGTAAGTAGAAGTGAGGAAGTGAAAAGTGTGGAAGAGGCATTTTGATCGGTTGATGAATGGAGGGACGGGAGGGGAGGCGGTGGTGACATGCATGGGGATGGAGGCAGGTGGTAGACGACAGGATGTACAGGGAGAATTAGGATGGGAAGAGGTTAGGAAAGCAATAGGAAAGTTGAAGATGAGAAAGGCACCCGGGGGTGGATGGGATAACTGCTGAAATGTTAAAGTGTGGGGGGGAGGTAGTGGTGGAATGGATGTTGCTTATATGCACATTGGCTTGGAGGTAGGAAAAGGTGCCAGAGGATTGGAGGAGAGCCATGATTGTACCTTTGTATAAGGGGAAGGGGAGTAAGGATGAGTGTGGTAGCTATAGGGGAATAAGCCTTCTTAGTGTACCGGGGAAGGTGTATGGGAAGGTTCTTACTGAAAGACTGGTTGAAGTAACAGGGAATAAAGTTAGTGAGGAGCAGGGAGGGTTCAGAAAGGGTAGAGGATGTGTGGACCAAATATTTGCATTAAAATCAATAGTGGAGAAATATATTGGGAAGGGTAGAAAGTTGTATGCTGCCTTCATGGACTTGGAGAAGGCATACGATAGAGTTGATAGGAAAGCTATGTCAGAGGTGTTGAGAATTTATGGTGTTGGGGGGTCTTTGCTGAAAGGCACTGAGGCCTTTTATGCAGAGGCAACAGCATGTGTGCGGGTAGAGGGTGATCTAAGTGAGAGTTTTAATATTAACGTAGGGCTGAGACAGGGATGTGTTATGTCACCATGGCTGTTCAATATATATATGGATGGTTGTATGAGAGAGATGAAAGCCATAGGGAATGGCCTATTGGTGAAATTGAGGCTGAATGAAGCAAATTGGTCCTTGGTGGCAAGTTTATTTGCGGATGTCAATGTGTTGATGGCTAAGAATGAAAGGGAGTTACAAAGGGTGGTGGATGAGTTTCAGTCCGTGTATAAACGAAGAAAACTGAAGGTAAATGTTGGTAAGAGTAAGGTGAAGGTATTTGAGAGGACCAAAACAGAAGTAATTGACTTTGCTACACCCTATAGAGTGGCTGTACCAACTGGGACGAAATGTGAGATAACCTTAGGGGGTGAGAGGATACAGGTGGTGAGGGAATTCAAGTACCTGGGAACAGTTCTGTGTAAACATGGAAGTATGGAAGGAGAAATCAGGGAGAGAGCAATGAGGGGCAGACAGGTCATAGGATCACTGGGGAGGATTATGAAGGGTAGGAGTGTGAGTATGGAAGTGAAAAAGGGACTGAAAAATAGCATTTTCCTGCCAACACTGACATATGCGTCGGAGACATGGACATGGAGTAGGGCTCATCATTCGAGAATAGGTGCTGTGGAAATGGGTTACTTGAGAGGAGTATGTGGACTTACTAGGTGGGATGGAGAAAATAATGAGTGTGTATGAGAGATGTGGTATGAGTGAGAAGGCAATTGGTATTGAGTGTGGAGTGGTAGAGAGAGTGAAGCGTAATACACTGAGATGGTTTGGACATGTAGAGAGAATGCAAGGTGTGGAGTTTGTAAAGGTGGTGTACGATAGTGAAGTTGTGGCACCTGGTGTGAGAGGTAGACCACCGGTTAGATGGCAGAACAGAGTGGAAGAGTATGTGAGAGCGAGAAGTGTGAGGGAGGAAGGGGGGATGGAGCAAGTGAGGAGGGAGTGTTGGAACAGGGAAAACTGGAGACTTTTCTGCCGTGGCCACCCCCTTGGTGGGAGTTCCCGGAGGGAGCGAGGCGTCGGAGCTATAGATGGATAGAAGATAAATATATTATGACGTTAAGAGACACAGAATTACACCAGTTATAACACCAAATAAGAGAACACAATCAGAGTAGAGTAGAGCAGATCTGGTATGTAGTAACGGAGTGAAGCCTGAGTCTTCACTGAGTTGAAGCGTTGTCGCAGGAACCACACTGTGTGTGGACAAGCGGTTGCCAGTCCAGCTTTTTTGTGTAGCCTTTAGATCGGCATTCTCTATGAAGGGTGGGAGGGGGACTGAGCTATTCCACTACATACAAACAACTAGTTTAGTATATAAAACAACCCGCTCTTCCCCATCTCACCCACAGTACTCTCTCTCTCTCCCCCATCACACCCACAGTACTCTCTCTCTCCCCCATCACACCCACAGTACTCTCTCTCTCCCCCATCACACCCACAGTACTCTCTCTCTCCCCCATCACACCCACAGTACTCTCTCTCTCCCCCATCACACCCACAGTACTCTCTCTCTCCCCATCACACCCACAGTACTCTCTCTCTCTCTCTCTCCCCATCCCACCCACAGTACTCTCTCTCTCTCTCTCCCCATCCCACCCACAGTACTTTCTCTCTCTCTCTCTCTCTCCCCATCCCACCCACAGTACTTTCTCTCTCTCTCTCTCCCCATCCCACCCACAGTACTCTCTCTCTCCCCATCCCACCCACAGTACTCTCTCTCTCTCCCCATCCCACCCACAGTACACTCTCTCTCTCCCCATCCCACCCACAGTACTCTCTCTCTCCCCCATCCCACCCACAGTACTCTCTCTCCCCATCACACCCACAGTACTCTCTCTCTCCCCCCATCCCACCCACAGTACTCTCTCTCTCCCCCCATCCCACCCACAGTACTCTCTCTCTCCCCCCATCCCACCCACAGTACTCTCTCTCTCCCCCCATCCCACCCACAGTACTCTCTCTCTCCCCCCATCCCACCCACAGTACTCTCTCTCTCCCCCCATCCCACCCACAGTACTCTCTCTCTCTCCCCATCCCACCCACAGTACTCTCTCTCTCCCCCCATCCCACCCACAGTACTCTCTCTCTCTCCCCCATCCGACCCACAGTACTCTTTTCTACACACACTGTGGGCCGAGTGTTGCCAAAGTAGTGTCTGTTTTCCTCATCGTGAAGTTGCCTCCATTTTCTTATGTTAGTCGTTGTAAAAGAAAACGGCACAAGGTCTACAGATTAGGTGATAATCTACGCTATGTTCAAGTTTAGGGTCCCGCAGAGGGCAGCTCATGGGCGGCATAATATGCGGGGGTTGTGCGGGGGATTTAGGGATCCAGGGTAGGATTAGGAAGAGGGTTAGGATAAGGCTGGATTGGGTCAGGGACTGTGGGTTGGGGATTAGGATTGGGGAGGTAATGATTGGTGATCCTATTTCTAAACGTGTCAAAAGTGGGGCTATTAACTACGTGAGATGGGAGATGATTCCACTCTTGGATGCTGCGGGGAAAGAATGAGTGCCTAAATATATCAGTGCTTGTCTGATATGTATGGTATTTTAAGTTGTGGCTGCCTCTAGTGGATCGTATACTTGTAGGGTGTAGATATGTGTCTTTGTCTATGTCAACTAACTTGTTTGTGATTTTGTATATCATCTGTTGTCTGTGTATCTGTCTTCGTGTTACTAATGGGTCTAGTTTTGTGTCTTGTTTAAGCAAAGTGACTGATGTAGTGTGTCTGTAAACACGTCTGGCCCATCTTGCAGTCTTGTTTTGTATGGACTCTAATTTATTGATATTATTGTAAGTGTGTGGGTCCCAGACGGTGTCGCAATAATCTAAATGTGGCCGAACGAAAGTGTTATATGCAATAATTTTGGTGTCTGTGTTACACCTGCTGAGGTTCCTGCGCAAGAACCCCAGGACCCTACTAGCTTTGGCCCTGATGTTACCTATGTGTGTGTTCCACCTCATGTCCGCTGAGATGTGGACGCCCAAGTATTTGTGGGAAGTGACTGTGTTGAGGTTGGTGTTGTGTAGTTGGTATGTATATGGAATGACATTATGGGCACGGGTAAAACGGATGTGATGGCATTTGTCTGGTCTAAATGTCATCTGCCACTTGACTTCCCAGTCTTCAAGTGCAGTTAGGTCGTCCTGTAGTCGAAGGCAGTCATTCCTATCATTAATCAGTCTGTAAACTAAGCTATCGTCTGTAAAGAGTCTAGTGGTAGAGGAAAGTGAGAGTGGGAGGTCATTAATGTATGAAAGGAAGAGAAGGGGACCCAGGACAGTTCCCTGGGGTACCCTAGAGGTCACAGGAACAGATGGAGACTGACTGTCGTCAAGAACTACACGTTGCTTTCTGGTGTTCAAGAACGTTCTAATCCAGTGAAGAAGTTGTCCCTGTATGCCATATAATTCTAATTTGTGTAGTAGTCTTTGGTGAGGGATTTTGTCGAAGGCATTGGCAAAGTCTAATACTATGGTGTCAACCTGTCTAATTTTTGTGTCATTGAGGGACTGCAAGATGTCATGAGTAGTTACCAGTAACTGCGTCTCACACGAACGTTTAGGCCGAAAACCGTGTTGATTGTCAGTCAGTATATTTTGTCTATCAAAGTGTTCCATTATGTGTCTATGAATAATGTGTCCTAAATTTTGCAGGGGACTGAGGTAAGTGAAATAGGTCTATAATTAATGGGAAAGGTTCTGTCTCCGGATTTAAAAATTGGGGTCACATTTGCCAAAAGCCAGTCTTGGGGGAGTTCACCGGTCTGTAAAGTCTGTGAGAATATAACCTGCAGGACAGGGGCAAGAACGCTAGCATTAGTCCTCAATATCCTTCAGGGTATATTGTCTGGTCCAGTCGCTTTGTGTATGTCTACCTCAGATAAGAGTTTCTCAATTCCTTGGGTGTTTATATGAATGGGAGGGATAGGTGGGTGTGATGGTGTTGGCATGTCTGGTAAGTGTTCATGTTCATGGGTAAAAACGGACTGGAATTGTGTGTTAAGGGCGTTGGCTTTGTCTTGTGGGTGTGTAACCAAGGAATTGTTGTGTAGTAATGTTGTAATACCGTTCGAGTCTTGTTTGCGTGCTTTAAAAAAGCTGAAGAATTTTTTGTGGTTTTGTGTGTTGTCTGCGAGGAAAGTGGATGTGTATTTAGTTTCTTTCTGTAGTGTTTTCTGTATATTTTTGTATTCTAACCAGTGTTCTGTATCGTTGTATCGTTTTGCTCTGTTGTATGCTTTTACCTTGTTTCTGTGTAGTCTTTTTAATTGTCTATTGTACCATGGTAGTGACCGGTTATGTGTGATGGTTTTCGTAGGTATGTGTTTGTCCATTGTGTCGCGTATAAAGTCACGAAGTCTGGTCCAGTTTGTTTCCACAGAGCTGGCCATTGGGTCTGAGTCAAGGAACGAGTCACGAAATTCAACTAAGTCTTGGGTAATGCCACCCATGTCAGCTCTATTGTACATGTAAATTTTCCTGGGTAATTGTTTTTGTGTTGTTGGCTTGATGTTTGCGTCAATGAGTACCATCTCATGGTCACTAAGACCAGGTAGTACTCGTGTCCGTGAAATTAAGGAAATGTTGTTTGTGAGAAATAAGTCTAATATGTTGGATGTGACCCCGTGTCTTATGTTAGGATTATGTCTTTCTACACTGACTTGTGTGCGTGTTGGTTCGAGTACTGTTTGAGTAAGTGAGTGGGTGTTAATGATGTCAATGAAATTTTCATGTAAGAGTTTCATATCATTCTGTAATAGTAAGTCGCCTTATATGGGTGGAATTGTCCAGTGTCGCCTGTGCTGTCCAGTTTATGTCGGGAAGGTTAAAGTCACCAGCCAACCATATATTTTTGGAGGGGTCAATTTTAGATAAACAATCGTCAAGGGTCTGCAGGTATTCTAAGTTTGAATTTGGGGGACGATAAAATGATCCTATAATGAGTGTCCTGCAGCCCTGTATCTGTATTTTAGTCCATATAATTTCAGAGTCCGTGTTCAGTTCGGTGGCTGGGGTCGCAACTAGTCCTGGCTTTGTCGCAATTAGGACTCCGCCATGTTTATCATCTATTCTGTCCTTCCTGTGTAGGGTCATATTATAGGGACTGTCCGTCGGGAAGATTTCACTGTCCTGGATGTCAGGTGTGAGCCAGGTCTCTGTCCCTATAATAATGTCGGGGTCATAGGTCTGGAGGGTTTGGTGAAAGGCGGCTCTTTTGTTTATGATGCTGCGGAAGTTAATGATTAGGGTACGAAGGGAAGACAGTTTTTTATGGGTGATGGAGTCAAGTGTGGTGTTAGTGGTAGAATGGGGTGTGAGGGTGGATGATCTATTGGGGATGGTGATTGGTGTTATGGAGAATGAGTGTGCACTATGGAGAGTCTGGTTGGGTGTAGAATGGTTTGGGAGTGGAGGAGTGGATGATGCGGAGTTAAGGGAAGTCATGTCTTGCTGTCGGTTTTGTTTAGGGGAGGAATTGTCTCTGTTGCGTCTACCTAAACGTCGGGTGATCCTATCTAATGGTGGAGGTGTGTTGTCAGTTGTGGGTGGTGGTGAAGATGAAGTGGTGGTGTCTAATAAACTGAATCTATTGGTGTAGTGTATTGGGGAGTGAAAAAGGGAGGAGATAAAATTAGGCGCACCACAGTCCCAGCAGATCCACGAAAGGCTCCGACCCTCCAATCCGTCGAACGCAGCCGTGAAGCCCCCAACACAGCTGACATGATACCAGCCTGCATGCTGGGAAACCTCACAGCAGCGATCGCACTGGATGGCCCGCTGGCCCCATTTCACCGCCCGTCGGCATAATTGACAGGGGTACTTTGGGGAGCGGGGGCCAGGGTTGATCAGAGCCCCTGTGTCACCACACAACATAAGGAGCAACAGGGCACCCCGGAGATTGCCGAGACAAGCCACCTTTAACCCTTGAGGGCCCTTAGGGGTGCCGAGGTTCCCAAACAGATTTGTGTTTATGGAGGTGTGGGTGTAGATGTCTGGTGTTAGTGAGTCTGGTGTGTTGGTATGTGTGCAGCCAGTGTTTTTATTGTCAGTGTTGTAGAGTATTAAAACTAGTGAGCAGTATGTGTAGAATATTGTTAGTGTACATGTGTATGTTGTTTTGTGTGGGGTGTGTCTGTACATGTTTATAAAGCACCAATATAAATATACAACACAAACTTACCCCTGTACCGAGACAGTCTGCACAGCTGCAGGAAGGAATAAAACGTAAACAAACCCCTAACTTGTGTCAGGGGTCAGTTATATAAAAAAATGAGAATTGATAATAAAACCTATGAATTTAACTAAAAAGGATATACAAATGTTAAAAAGATGATAAAATACACTAAAAAAAGAACTGTATTATTAAAAATAGTGAAAATTGAGGGGTGGGGGACGGTGTTATGTTGAGGGAGGGTCTGTGTAAATTTAAAAGACATTAAAAACGGTAATAAAAAGAAGGAAAAGATGACGTGAAATGACAGCCAGAACAAACAATCTCGATACTTATCTTGATGAAATGTGATGATATGAAGGGTTCGTTAATTAAAAAAAAAAGAGGAAAGGATAAATGAGAAGGAAGACGGAGCTCGGGGAGGCCACGTCCGAGTCCAGGGACTCTACGAAGATCATTATAACAACAGGTTTATCTGTATATTTCCCACGTTGTACTTTCACACACTGCCTCATACATATCACTACATATAACATAACTATAAATAAGGGAAATGCTTTCTTGTATAACGAAAATTTTAATTTTGTTCATTATTGTAATACAAATAATATAATTATTTGCAAACATTACAAGGATTATTAAAATCAATGTAAATTAATAATGTTAATATAAATGGTCAGTTTATATACCACAGAAAGTAATACAGTACTTTAATAGACTTCATAAATACAGACCATGAAAACATAAGCCAGTATTACATACCTACAGTATTAATATAAATGAAACGGCACAACTATTACGTGAGAAGAGAATGTAGCGTAGCTTCTGAAGGAAGGAATTTATTACAGCACTCTTGTGACTTAACTGACTCAGACAGAACAGTCAGTGCTTGGAGTGCTGGCATCTGGAGCCTGTTCCTGGTATCTGTTTTAATTAAATTTAATTTAGAAAACAGTCTTTCTGCAGCATTGTTGCATGTAGGTAGTGCCAACACCTGCAATGCGAAAGTAGCAAAGTTATTAAATTGATGTACTCCCTCATTGTCCTTCATTTCCTGTAATTTATTATAAAAGTCAGTGATATTACAATCCTGTATATGTACCGCATGTCTGTCAGGACATTGAGGTAGGTTCACGTTCTATAAAATTTAATGTTTAACATCAATAGAAATTTTCACCTCGCATTTCTCTTTGACAGAAAATGGAAGAAAATGGAATGTTGTGAATGGTATACGATCATAATATGCAGGAGAGGTTGGTATTCAGTAAACATTTAGCTAATATACGATTACAGTACAACGCACACAGTGCATAATACAAATATGAATAACACTTACAGCAGCTAAGATGATGATTCAATGGGTTTCTTCAAGAACAAGGAGGATAAAATTCACCAGAGTGCATTGGTTTGTTGTCACGGCGATGTGGACGTGGACGAGTTTGTCCACAGAGGGTTGCCAGACTTCACCATATAACCACGCTGGCATACAAATATCCACAAAACGGCAACACTGCCAGTGCGTTGGTGAGCCGAATGTAGGAGCTTTGTACCCCGTACTGACAGCGGATTGGTCAGTCTAGAGATACCAGCAGGTCAATGATTGGTTGGTATGCGCAACTGCTGCTCAAACTGGGTAGTTAAGGGCAGCAGCTGGTGCCTAGTTGTCGGGCTGGTTCTGGTTGTCGGTTACAGGGCCGTGACAGCGGGCTCACACGTTCTGTTCCTGTCCGTCCATCCCCTGGACGCCGCAGTGCTGCACGCGGCACCGAGTTATTTGCCACTTGCCAATTTTGGTATTCCATTTCCGAAATTATTCAACATATTTAGAAATATCCCAAAAGTTTCGCCAATTGAATCTCTTTTTCTTGTGATAAAAACTGAAAATGATAAAAAGTAAAATTTTCGAAAATTATACGCGTGCACCTGGCATGCTGGCAACCCTCGTTAGTCTGTTACAGTGTTACTACTCGCCATTCCGTTCTGGACCTGTCCACTGTCCGTTCATAAGGTTCATTCAATCATTCATCCTGGCCAGTTTACAGACCGCTGTCCATAAAGGTGGACGTCTGCAGTGCTTGCAGTACCGTGCACGCTGACCAAATTAACCCCTTGGGACCGATTGACCGACATATCGGTGATAAAAAAATTAATGGTTCGCTCCGAATCACCGACATGTCGACGTACCTATAAAAAACTGTAGCGAGTAGCTAGCGAGCTGGCGTTGGTAACGATGGAAAGCTAACGTCCTTGAGAAAAGGATTGACTGTGGTAGTGGTGTTTGGCAGCTGCGTATGCCAACAAGGAAATATCTCACCACTACATGGTGTTTTCTTATGTTTCTCGTATCTCTCTGCTGTCTACTATACTCCAGGAGAGTCTAGACACACAAAATTACACTGAAATACGTTTATTATCATTGAAAACCACTTAAACGCATTATTTAGGTGTTTATATACATGTTTAGAGGTACGCAGAGCGTATGAGGTTTTCTTTCATGCGTTTCAGGGGATACTATTTATTTATTTTCGGACTTTGACGCTCTGTCATACGCAAACGCGTACACCTAGGAGGCTCCCGTTTTCAGTTCCTGGTGTGTAAATTCAAGCTCTTTCATTCTGTAAGAACAAAATTTGCCTACATGAAAGTCGAAAATTGACCCCCAGAAGTCGGCTGGGGATGAAAAAAAAAAGAAGAAGTCGGTCCTAAGGGGTTAAGGAACGTGATAAATAACTCATCATTAGTCGTAGTTAACCATGCCAAAGCGGTCTTGATATACGCAGAAGTTCCGAGGGAAATGGTTACAGGACCCGGTGTTACGGGACTGGTGTGTGGAGAAAAAGAAAGTACCGGAACCAGTGTGCCTCAGTGCAGGTATTGTCAGTCTGTACTGATTCCAAAGTTAAGTGACTTGAAAGATCTTGGCAAAAGTAAGAAACGCATAAAAAATGCAGAAGCTATGTCAGCTGCTAGGCAACCAACATTAAAGTGTCAGTCTGTAACAAAATCTTGTCAGGAACAGATTGCAGAGGGTCAGATTGTATTATTTGTTGCTAAGCATACATCTATGTCAACTACACCTTTTCACCCTCAAATTAAAATAACTGAAGTTCAAATTAAAACATCTGAAGTTTAATTTAAACTACCTGATGTTTAATTTACAACAACTGAAGTTTAATTTAAGACATTTGAAGTTTAATTTAAAAGAACAGAAGTTTTATTAAAAGTAAGTGAACTGTAATTCAAAATATAACTCATTTGTTCATGAATTCATTGTACAGTAGATAAAAATAAATGAGCAGCGTATCATAGGCTCTGTACCAAGGAAATTACTTGCAAATTAATTCTACTTCTATGATGAACACTTCCCCTGAGAGTATGACACACACAGAATACAGATTGCAATATCTTGAATGCTGCATTGATAATGCCATATCGGCTATCACGCCAATGCTGTGTTTGAAAACCTCCAACCGTGTACAAAAAAATTTTCCGAGTGCAATGCAGATCCAAGATCTTAGGTATGATGACAATTAAATATTTCAGTTTAATACTGCAAACAAAGGCAATGTAATGTTGTATACTATTTATTTTATTTATTTATTTTATTGTAAATCACACGTGATTGTTTTTATTTTTCTGATGAACAGTAAAGAAATCCCAGTTATTATCATGTTTAATTATCGGTGAATGTTTATTTAATTGTTTATGTAATCGTACACAGGAAATCTCCTTTACATTACAAATCACACATACAGATATTAGTCTACGATCAATTAATTGAATTATTTGTTTTATTTTAATTTAGAGTTTACTTATTATTAATAAAACTTCAGTTCTTTTAAATTAAACTTCAGATGTTTTAAATTAAACTTCAGATGTTTTAAATTAAACTTCAGGTAGTTTAAATTAAACTTCAGGTAGTTTAAATTAAACTTCAGGTAGTTTAAATTAAACTTCAGGTAGTTTAAATTAAACTTCAGGCAGTTTAAATTAAACTTCAGGTAGTTTAAATTAAACTTCAGGTAGTTTAAATTAAACTTTAAATTTTTTAATTTGAACTTCAGTTATTTTAATTTGAGGGTGAAAAGGTGTAGTGATCATTTAAGTGAATGATGCAAACGATGTTTGCCAGAAAGCAGTGTTGCAGCTCGCATTCAAGTACGGAGATCGAAGTGTAGTGGTATTATAAAAAATGTCTTGTATCCTCACTTCATGTCAGAATTAAGAAAAGGCATTGGAAATAATGAGTATAGTCTATTGTTGGATGAATCAACTGATGTTAGTGATATTAAGCATTTGGGTATTGCCATAATATACAATGATGAAGAAAAGGAGAGGATTATTTCTTCACATCTAAACCTTTTTGAATTAGAATAATCGAATGCAGTGGGCATTGTCACTGCACTGAAAAGAACTGAATGAATTTGCATTGGACCTAAAAAAGTTGAGAGGAATTGGTACAGATAATGCGAGTGTCATGGTTGGAGTGAACAATGGTGTAAATGAGAAGCTGAAAAAAGAGGTTCTGAATCTAATTTTAATCCGTTGCGTGTGTCACTTGCTGCAGCTGTCTGTATCTGCTGCAACAGCAGAGACCTTGCCAAGGAACTTGGATTTCGTAATAACTGAAACCTACAATTGGTTTTCGAGATCTTCGTCTAGGCACTCAACATACAAGATTATATACAACCTTCCAAATGATAACCATGATCCTTTAAAAATTATCAAAGCATGTCAAACTCGATGGCTCTCCATAAGTACAGCCATCGAGAGGATTTGTGATCAGTGATTGGAACTGAAAACACACTTTGATGTTGCACGACACAGTGAAAAGTGCTACACAGCTGAAATGCTTTACAAAATGTATAATGATCCACAAAACCTTGCTTATATAAAGTTTTGGGTCCCAGTATTAAAAGATATCAGACGAGTGAACAAGTCTTTTGAGGGAAATGATGTAGATCCTACCAAATTACTTGATGACTTAGTGATTTTTATGAAGTCTGTAGTGAAAAAATAACCTTGCCAACATTCAAGTTTTACCTTTTGGAGAGCGTTATTGAAAATTATATGGACCCCAAACCTTACCTAGGTTATGAATTCGAGAGAGAAGTGGAAAATATGCGAAAGAAAGGTTTTCCTACTGATCAAGAACACACAGTGAGAGACAGATGTATAAAGTTTATCGTTCATGTAGTGAAGGAGTTACGGCAGAAACTACCTAACAATGTTGAAGTTTTCCATAAAATGGCGTTACTTTCAGTAGACAATGCACTCCGTGTTGTCAAGGAGTCATTAATACCATTAATGGAACTACTGTAACTATCGCCGGCGGAGATTACTACAATAAAATGTCAGTAGAATGATCTAACTCTCCTCGGAATCAAAGCAAGACTGAAAATATCCGGAAATCTTAGTCCAGTGATTGAAATTAAATAACTGAAAAATATTGTGTGTTCACGTAAGGACATACTAATGTATGTTTTTTTGTGTCATTCTGCTTCTGGCTTTGGTGATAACAGCTGGGAGAAGCCGCCATTTAGTAACAAACCCTTGAGCAACTTGACACACATGTGGTGAATAGTACTAAATAATTGCTGGCAATTCACAATTCGAATAATAGTATTAGGATATTGATGTTAGGATGTATTAGGATATTGATGTTTAGAATGTGAGTTTTTTTTAAATATTGTTGTTATTGTTTTTGGTATATGGATTTAAGAGTGTTCAGATCTCTGTCAACTAACGAGACACGGAATTCTTCCTGTCCTCGTTGACAGAACGGGTAGTAGGAAATATTGACAAGGGTGGGGGAAAATATTATTGTATTATTATATAAATTTCAATGGACTGGTGTGATAATATTTAAATAAACGGGTTTATAATTAGTTGAGTATTTCCGTCACCGATATTAGCAAATAGACTGTGTTCCTATATAGATATTAATTCTCAATTCACAACACTGATCGTACCCCCATTAAAATTGTAGTCTGGGTTGCTTACTCACGCGCCTAAATAAGCTAACGATATGCTACCCCTCCAGTGTGTGTTCACTTGGTTCCTCGGATCGACTTTGGTCTGGTGGTGGCAGCGTTTACCCAGTACTGGAGAGGAGCTGGACTTGTCCTTTGTATGATTTATTTTTGGTATTCGCAAGGCAAGTCCTGTTCCTCATCGGTCTCTTGTTTATTTTCCAGACCAGGTTGATACAGCTATAGGATAGAGTAGTAGCATACACTGGTGGGTTTTTGTTTTATTAATGGCAGTGGGTTTCTGTTTTCCTCCCAGAGTAAAGTAAAATAGTAATATTAAATTAAGGGGACAAAAATCGCGCTTTACACATATTCGAGCAATGTCGCCGAGGTCGTGCTATGTTATCGAGCAATGTTTTCCATTGCAGCAGCATGTTCCCACCATTCGTGGGAACGACATTCGTGACATTCGATAGACGTTCGCTAGCTGGCAGAGCGATGGAGCTCGAACCATCCTCTCAGGCGATCGACGGCTGCCATACTGGCGTTCGAAAGGTCGTTCGAACCCCAATTTCCCCCATTGTCGCTCGCACCATCGGCCGATGGTCGGATTTTCTGGAACTATTTGGTAACATTCAGCGTCGAGGGACCGACTCCCACATGCGGTTTTCCGTCCCTCGACGCTGATTGTCGCCAATTGTCGATGCTGAGAATTCCACGCTGTGTGGATGCCTCGTGCTCACTGACCTCAGGTCCCACGATTCCGTCTTATATAACGCTCGAACCTAGCAGCTGGCTCACACACACCGTGCTGGGTGACACGCGAAGATTCTTGTACTGCGAAAAGGCGCTCCAAAAGTCGCTCCAACGAATTTGGGCGAACAAAAGGGAGCCTTAGAGCGATGTCGCTCTTCAAAAATCAAACGTCGATCGAAGCGTCTAGCAAATGCTTTGATTTCAGAGTCGTTCCGCGAACATTTAGAACATTCCAAAATGTTCGTGGAACCTCTTTCGTCCCACGACGCCCCATATAATGCTGGAGCTGACGGAAATTTAAATTACATCTTGAATACAAAAGGTTTGAGTGTTGGAATATATTTAAGAATGGCCTAAAGTTGGCGCTACTACCGGTGTATTATGCAAACCGCAGGACCATGCAGATTCCAGGACGAGAGAGAAAAAGCGATTATAGCGACACCTGTCGGTGCGCAAGTAAAACAGGAGTGTTCAATATTATTAAATATGCATTTTTAATACATTTCAGCTAATTAATTTAATTATTTAATTAATTTAATTATTATTGATTTTCAGGAAAAAAACGGCTCTTTTATCAAATTAATTACTATAAATGACTAATATAAATAAAAAATAAACATTTTAAAGTTAAATAGCATTAAGTTTTGTAATTAAAAATAAATTTTAATTAATTAATTTAATTGTTTTTAATATTTTATTCTTTAAAAACGGCTTTTCTTACCAAATTAATTTATGTTTATTTTTTATTTATATTACTCATTTATAGTAATTAATTTGATAAAAGAGCCGTTTTTTTCCTGAAAATCAATAATAATTAAATTAATTAAATAATTAAATTAATTAGCTGAAATGTATTAAAAATGCATATTTAATAATATTGAACACTCCTGTTTTACTTGCGCACCGACAGGTGTCGCTATAATCGCTTTTTCTCTCTCGTCCTGGAATCTGCATGGTCCTGCGTTTTGCATAATACACCGGCACATTTAAAACACCTAGTGGAATTGTGTTTTTCACATCCCTCTATTTCATTAGGATATTTTTGGATCAAATGTCCCTTAAGGTGAATATTTGCTTATAAAACCCCTTTTTTTTCAGGCAGCCACTATCAGAAACACTTAAATGGAGCCAACTGGAAGCAGTGATGTCCCCGGAGCCAGAAGATGTATTCTTCACGTTTCTGGGAAAAGGACTGTGAAGAAAGATTGTTGTGACATTTTGCCCATTGATAAAAAAAACTGGTGTGTTGTGCAGGCTGCAGCCCAAAACAGGCGTGAAAAACCTCAAGTTTGCAAAGTCAGTGTATTATGATGTAGTTGTCAGTTTGCCACAACGTCCTACTGAGACAGATGGCTATCACATGGCCTGCTATCAGAAATTCACAGCTGTGAGTTCCACAACTATTTTTTCTGAGGATAGGAAATCTGATACTAGCGATAGGAGTGTGCCGCATCTCCGCTCTTCTACAAGAGCAGATGACAATGCCAAATCTACTTCATCTGCAATAATCCCCGCTACTTGCTTATTCTGTAATTTGCACAGGAAAAACTGGATTTGCTGAACATGGATGCACTCATTCTGGGCTCAGAGAGATCCTCAACAATGGTTGCTTCACTGTGAGGAGAACAGAACATGACTTCAGCAGAATTCCTATTGAATTGGCATTAGAGCAGACAATCAATGCTGATGCTGCATCTCGCCTGAGAGGAATCACCTCATTCACCAATGATTACTCTGCAAGACTGCGATGAATTATCACAAAAGCTACAAGAGCATCCTTTATCACTCAACTTCAAGAAATGACCGGGCTTATCACAAAAGATGTCACACTAGAACTGCGTCCAAGACGAATTCAACAAGACAATGAAGACCTACAGAAGATCATCAACCACATTTGCAACACAAACAATCCATTTGATAAAAACCATGCTCCAGAGACACTATCCAACATCACCACTGGAAAGGGTGCCAGTGAAGAAATTCAACAAAGTCTCCTTGGAGTACCAACAAAAGGGAAAGCCAGGCACAAGGAATTCATAGAATCGTGTGAAAAAGACTCCCTGAACTTCGAAAGACCTATCAAGAAGGAAAAGCTGAAAACATTTGATGAATCTGCAACCAATCGTCGAGCCAGGAACAATGTAGTTGCAGCCCTCAAAGGGGCACGTGATCTGATGGGTCGTCTCCTTGTTCTTGCTACCAATAGGAAACTTGACATGGACATGCGGCATGTCCTCCGTTACCCACTAACCCCAGTTCCTCTGACCATGGCTAGCCCAGATGAAGTGATGGCAAAGACTAACAAGAGTGCTTTGTTTGAAATTTTGGAAAACAGTGTGAAAGACCATGACAGGCCAGTGGAAGTAAGTGCTCATATCATAGATGGGCAGTTTCTACTTCACAGCTTGCCAACAAGTTTGCCCCCAACTTACGGAGGACTAGCCAGGAGTATTCTTATCCAGATTTTTAGAAGTTCAGCCAAATCCATTCACATTGTCTTTGATGACTATCCACAACCATCAATAAAGGACACTGAACGGGACAGAAGGGGAGCTGACAACAGAACATTTGTCATCACTGGGCCAGAGCAGCGACGAGTGCCATGAGATATGAATGATGCCCTAAACTCCAGGTCATTCAAAAAACAACTTCCTCAGTTTCTTGCCAGTGAATGGCAGGACCTCTCCTATGCAGAAATTATAAAGCACAAGGAAGTCATCCTAGATGTTCCAGGGTATTGCTACCGATTCAAGGTAGAAGAGGGTGTGATCCAACGCAGCACAGTAGAAAGCTTAAGCAATGACCACGAAGAGGCTGACACAAAGATCTGCCTTCATGCAATATTTAAAGACTGTTCAAATAGCGACATTGTGGTCAGGGCATCCGATACAGATGTTGCAGTGATATTATTGTACCATTGCAATAAGTTTCAGTCACGACTCTGGATGGATATTGGAACTGCTGCAAAGAACAACCGGCTGTTTGACTGCAATTGTTCAGGAGCTTGGACCAGATCTTTGTGAAGCATTACCAGCCTCTCATTCCTTCACTGGATCGGGCTACACCTTGTCTTTCATATGAAAGGGTAAAGTTAGGCCATTCAAAATACTTGAAAAACGACCAGACTACCAGAATGCTTTCACAGTTATGGCACGAGATACACAAGTTTCTGATGCCACGAAAACAACCCTCTTGAACTTTACAGCCAATGTTTATGGAACTAAGCTAAACGCCAGCCTTAACAACTGTAGATATCAGAAGTTCATGCAGGCTTATGGACCTAAGAGATATGGAAAAAATCTGTTTTCCAGTTTGAGGGGTATTGATGCTAGTGGACTCCCACCATGTGAAGATGAGGTCAGTACCCACATAAAGCGAGCAGCATTTGTTGCCAACTTGTGGGCCAGTGCAGATCAGAGTCACATAGAGCAGCATCCGACAGAAGAAAATGGCTGGCAGTTAGTTGATGGCCAGTACAAACCTGTATGGGTTGATGGAGAGCAACTCCCAGAAACTCTCATCCCAGAGGAAGAGGAACTACATGAAATAGAGAAAGAGGCAGAATATGACATGGAGATTGCATCATCTGATGAAGAGGACAGTTCGGGCGATGATGATGAAGAGGACAGATCAGGTGATTATGAAGAAAACCAAAGTTATCAAACAAACAAGAAGCACACAACGATAGAAATTTTTTCTCTGATTCACTCATAAGCAAATGAATGTAATTTAGGATTTTTTACATATCCAGTATACAGTGACTTCATATTTTCATAAATACTTTTTTAAGCAATCAGAAAGTTGATGGTTATTAAACTGACGGAAACAAAGTTGTTTATGTGGCCCTTTATCCCATTCTTAAAATAGTTTTGCACCAAATTTGTCTTTTAGGAATTAACCATTCTTGATCAGTGAGTTGTAAAGCACAATTCCACTAGGTTTCATTCATGTACTTGAAATGTGCTGGTAGTAGCACCAACTTTAGGCCATTCTTTAATGGGTTTTGCACCAAATTTGTCGCTTAAGAACTACGAATTCTCAATCAGTGAGGTGTGAAGAACGCTATCATTATGTTTGATTGATGTACTCAACATGTGATTTAAATTGCACAATAGCTCCATCTTTAGGTCGTTCTTTAGTGGACTTAGCACCAAATTCACAACTTAAGAACGCCATATCCCTAATCAGACTGTAAAACCAAAACTTTTGGCACCAGTCTGGTTGATGTACTCCAAAATGTAATTTAAACTGATTTTGGGGGGCAGTTCAAGGAGCTTCTCTTACCAAACTCACCAACTGGACAACTTAAAAATCACCGATGAGTGGTCTGTAATGGACTCTGAATGGATTCCAACACTCAAAACTTTTGTACTCAAGATGTAATTTAAATTTCCGTCAGCTCCAGGTCTAATACCATTGCGTGCATGCTGGCGCGCGATGTAGTGAATTTTTCGCGAGCAAAGCGATTGAATTAGATTCCGTTGTGGTGTATTATTTTTCTGGAAGTATCTGGCAACATTCAGCGTCGCGGGACGGAAAATATATATGGCATTTTAACATAACATGAGACGTGATCTTCAAAATACATAAAGGAAATATGATTTTGAAGTGGCATGAGTACCCTAATCAGTAGCATTTGAGGAAAATGTCTATTATTTTGCACAGCCAGTCACAGCCAACTCAACAGGGTGGTACTGGACTGAAGAAGAGATGTTCCTCTTCCTGTGACTACAGTTATTCCATGCTAATATCAGCCTGACATGTTATGAAAATTGTTGATTGAAATACTGGACACCAAATTGTGGGTAGAGTAACCTGGAAATATTATTGAAGAATGTGCCGCATTTTTATACCTCTTGATTTGAATTCCATTATTCCCTTTATTTATGATGAAATGAAAGGGCACCAATGCATTTTGACCATGCTTGACCCTCTAATAACTTAATTTAAAAGGCTCCACACACTGTTGTCTGTCAAAGTTAAGTCCCAGTAGTCTGCCTTGGTTAGAATTTAGTAATTTGCCCAGGTTAGGTCCCAGTAGTTTGGTCAAGTCCAGCTCAGCTAGCTTGGGTCAGCTCTGGCTGATTCTAGAACAGAAAAGTATTAAATGATTTATGGATTATTTACCAATATTAAATATTTTATGGATTGTTTACCAATATGAAATATTTTATGGATTGTTTACTAATATTACCCATCAAACTTCAAACTTCAAGTAGAACATGGAATTATTTGATGTGTACATTTTACTTTGGTCATCTTTTTCTATTTCCTTTAAGCCACAGTATTTTAATACAGTAGTGTTTCTATTGCCTCTATTATATATTGTTGAATGACCTTACGAATATATTCTGTCTACAGTTGTTACTTTCAATTACAGGTTTAAGTGTCCTTTCTGCCCTTTGCAGTCCAATAAAAGGGCATTTGTTATTGCTTATCAGCATTTTAGACACCCTGGTTTAGTACAACGGCATGAAGGTATAAATAGTGTCTAGTAGTTTTGTGTATATAGTACTGGTATTATATAACTCTATATTGCAATCTGTTCAATGAAATGGTTGTGCATAATCATTTTTTACATCATTTACAGCTGTTAAAGTACTGTGCCGTAGCTGTAAAGCATTATGTAATGAGACTACAAAAGTTTGAAGTAACTGGGCTTCCTTCTCTCATGTCTAAAGTAATAGTGCAATTTTCTAATTACTTTAATGCCAGTATAACTCTAACATGGTGCTGATGATGGACCACTTGGAACTGGCACATCATTGTTGACCATCATTTTAAGAATAGATAGGTATTTACAGCATTATACAAGTAATTCTCAGCAATTAACATGTACTTTTTCTGTCCATTATAATAAGAAATTGCTTGTGCATTCATTTGGATGATATATTATCATGGACAAAAATGGTTATCCAATTACATATTTAAAGAGTGAGTGGTAGTGCGTGTACCTCCTCCAGACACAACTGATGATAACCCTGTCGATGAGCCAGTCACTATCGAGGTGGAATATGCTATACCGGTACTAGAAGTCAGTAAAGATGATGTCCGAAGCTTGCAATGTATGTACCGGTATGGTGTTACTTTCCTTTAAAACGTTCTACTTAATTAAAATATGACTTTGGTGTATGGGCTTGTGTTTCTGAAGAGGAACTAAAAATTTTGTTTTGGTTTATAATGCATGTTCTTCTCCATTTTTGTGGGGACATAATACAGTGCACATAAATAATTTGGCTTGTTGTCATTTCTTTGTTTCACCATTATTAGAGAGTACACTGCTTCAGACCTACCTATACTTACAAATTGACAATTGAAGCCCCTCACCTCCACTACCAGCTGATATATATCCATAGTTGCCTTTTCCAATTATACAACAGTATCATCCATGGCCCATATAATCCCACTGATGGGTGTAATGGCATGAGCCTGGGTTACAGTAGCATGATCGTTGTAACAGACTCGTAAAATTTACTCCTGCTTAATTAACCTCAAACTTGTACCTATTCTACAAGGCTAAATCCTGGTTTAACTACAAATATATACAGGTAATCTTTTCCTTATATCACCATCCAGAGTATTATTGCTATAAAAAAACAACAAAGAATTTTAAACACTAATATCTTTTTACAATGTCTTCTGCAGCTTCACAGCACCAACAGAGTGAAGATACTTTTAGTTTTTCAACTACCACTCTTTTCTTTCTACTTCCTTCCTTCTTGCTGTCCTGCCTCTCTATCACCGTTTTCTGGCGCTATATGGCTTCGCTGTTGCGGCGCCTAATATCAATCAATCAATTAACCTCTACATATTGAGAACTAAAATGTGATCAACAACATAATCTCAGCCGCAGTTTTTCGAATCATATAATTGGACTATAAGTGATAAGGGAGAAAGGCCTATGTCATTAAAACTTTTTAAGAACGAATGAGAAGGTTAAAAATATGAGAAAGAAAAGATAAACGGTAAGAAAGAAGGGAAGGGCAAGCGAGAGAGGGATAAGACAGTAGGGATGATGTGTAAGGTTGCCAGTTACTTGAGAGATACTGTAATATAATAGCCTATGCATAAAATTAGACCAAGTTTATTGAAAACGCCATATAGCGGCGCCTATTTAAGTTTAACATCGATTATTTTTAAGGAAATGCATATTTAGAAGAAAAAAATCCTGGTAAATAGCTTAATGAATTTGTTGACAAATATGATTGTTAAAAAAGTTAGAAAATTAAACCGTCTTCTGCCGAAAAAGAAAAAAAAACAGCTGGGCTTGGGAGAAGGTGATAAATAGGGTGGACTACAAGCACGAGGAATTGGATTGATATTAGGTGGCGCAACAGCGAGGTCATTTAGCATCAGGAAAAGGTGATAGAGAGGTGTGACAGCAAGCAAGAATGAAATAGGAAGAAAGGAGGGACAGTTGAAGAAATATAAGCTAGTGGCGGGGGCCGAAGGGGCGCCCAAACCCTTAAAGTATTGCCCACATCATTACAGGCAATACTCCCCTACGGGGCAAGCACGAGGGATAAAAGGAATACAGGGATAGCTGTCTAATATCCAAAGGATAATATATATTCAGTAGTCTATCCCACTACGATGGTGAACAAAAGACAGTGCCTTTATTTAAAGGACATAATGTAACAGATATTCTAATTATATTTGTTTGTTATTACTTTTCAACTAATCACCTTCATTTGTCTTACCCTCTTCCCCCTCACCCTCGCCTCAAATCATCACATTTCTTCTCTCCTATATCCACCTACGTTAATGCAGTATGCACTTCTTTAAACGAGGATTCTTCAAACTACGGGTCCCGAATTCCTCCAAACTGGGTCGCAGGCTCACAAAAATAAATACATGAATAAAATAGAATAATAATGTTCGTGACAATAAAATAAATATGAAGTTCATACATGAATCCACCTAACGTATTTTTATAATCGAATATTCATATATTTAATTATCAATAAAACAAAATCATTGCACAAATATTAGCCTTCTTGAGAGAGAGAGAGAGAGAGAGAGAGAGAGAGAGAGAGAGAGAGAGAGAGAGAGAGAGGGAGGGGTAGGTGAGGCAGTGTTTATAACTCTGGTTAGAATTCCTTTTAATCATAAATATTACGTTTCAGTTTCTGGCCTTGTATTTTCTTTGGTTGATAATTCTGATCATTTGTAAAAGATCTTTCTGTATGGGTCGCGAGAATGATGTCATAGTGAAAACTGAGTCATGACTGAAAAAGTTTAAAGAACCCTGCTTTATACTATTGGTGATTCGATACCGTTCACAGTGTATGCTTCATTCATTCCTCCTGACACACGTCTCTACCTGATCATTCGTTACCCTCCTATATAGCTCCGCCCACATTTCTCTCCTCCTCTCCCACTAACATCCCCCCTCCCTCCACCTGCAACTGTTACCAGATCCGACGAGGCCCAAACCAAGTCGCTGATGGATGGGGTGTGGACCATTGATCTGTCCGGAGCTGTACATTAGAATGACGACTCTTAATGCAAATTATTACAATTGTGATTTCTTTTTTCTGCTGCCCTCTGGTAAGGATTTTCATGGGACACTCTACACCAGGTGGTTCACCAGAAGCCTCAGACACTTCAGGCAAGGGGAATCGATCAGGGAACATACTAGCTATGTTGTGAATTACGCAACATGCAACGATAATTGATGTCACATTGTTTATGTCAACCTCCAGATGTTTCAGGCATCGAAACCTACCCTTCAATAGACCAAAAGCATTTTCTATTACGACTCTAGACTTTGATAATTTGTTATTGGATATGGACTGTTTATTTGTTAGGTGCCCAAGATCTTTGAATGGAATCATTAAACTTGTTTCTAATTTAAATCCTGAGTCACCAGCTAAATGCAACTCATGCCTGGGAAAAGAATCATTAGGTGGATTTCTAAAAGCAGAACTTAACTTGTGGGAGAGGTCTAAACATCGCTGATCATGAATACTTCCAGGACATCCTGTTGATATATGAGTAAATTTCTTGTTTGCATCACACACTGCGAGCAACACGACACTGTGGGTCATTGTACGATCTAAGTAATCTTTCTGCTGCTTTTCTGGGGCCTGAAGTTTTTTATGAGTTACATCTATAGCTCCAACAATAATAGGAAATCTTGCAATTTCATAAAATTCTGTTTCAGTTTCATCAACATTTGATGGCCAACTAATTATCTGATCTGTTAATTGGCATATTAAAAGAATAGTTGCATAGAACACACGATGCACAGCACTGATTGTCCTTTGAACCTGAACTGCAGTTTCCCGAAATATTGTCTTGTTTCCTAAAAACCATAATGTTAACGATAATCTTTTGATGGCAGGAATCTCTTCTTTGCCATGGACTCTGGATGGAGCATCATATTTCGTTATCTTCTCCAGCAAATAGTGAAATGCATACTTTGTAACACGAAGATGCTGGAAGAATATTCTTTCATCCATGGCCAATAAGTCTCCAGGAAATGAACGATCACTTTCTTCATGTGTTCTGCAACACAGGAGCAAAACACTATTAGCACAGTAGTCTATACATCACTCCGGTGGTACTGTAGTGCAAACAACTGTAAAAGCGGATGTTCTGGCCAACCCAAGATCTGATTTATTACAGGTATAATTACAGAAGTACTGCGTTCTTGGCTAGGGCCGCGCCAGGCCCGGCTAGGTCCCGGGAATTTTCCCTGGTCACTTTATGATAGTTTACATCGGTTATATCCCGGTAGTTTGCCCAGGTTAGGTCCCGGTAGTTTGCCTAGGTAAGATCCCGGTAGTCTTCTGTGGTCTAGGTTAGGTTAGGTCAGACTAATTTCCAAATTATGTTTGTAAAACGGGGCATCTCCGAGAGAAACATCATAGATGAAAAGTGTCTTAGAATGGTCCAAAATAGTAGGTAATGATACTAAAATATACAATATATTGAACTCAGTACTTCTGTAAATTTACCTTATTACATGGTATGTGAAACATCATGGTACAAATGATCTTGGAAGTTGATTCTGGTGCAAAAACCTGTCACCTAAAAAGATGGTTACGTTTGTGACTGAAAGTGCATTGAATGAAAGTTATGCAGAGTAGAGATATATCTATTGCATTACTGTATGTTAAAAATATTCTTATTCACACTTGTTTTGTAATTTAAGGTGAAAAATTTATCCACAATGCAACTTCTATTCTAATTAATTTCATGTGAAACACCCCGATTTCCATCATTCAATTTATGCAGAGGGAAATCATTTCTCTCGATGCAGTCCATCATTCAGAAAAAATAACTAATAAAATAGCTGGATGCCCTGAGGTTGAAGCTGGATTACAGATGACAGTGGAAAAATGTTATGGTCCAGCGTGAAGGCCTTTTCTAGTATCAAACAACTTTTCCTTACCGTGACATATCTGCGAAGCCCATAACTACACTACCAACATGTGCAGGTAGGGAATCACTAGATTCATCATCGAATTCTGCGAGTGCCGCGCACAATACTGGGAAAAACTGCTCTGCTGGGTCTTGTGATGTCATCTTCAATGTTTACAAACAAAGGAACATCAACCCGGGTTGGTGGTCGGCGTGTTCTATTTATACCATACAACCCGGGTTTTTCGGAGCAACACAGGTTGCCAACCCGGGTTGATCGAGTGGCTTAAATAGAAGACGCATATTAATATGGCCGACAGATAATTAGAATTGGCTTAATTAGTGCATGCAACTTGCAATCAGTGCCAAATAAACAAAAATTATGATGTAATAAGATGTTGTAGTATTATTTAAGGAGGTATAGGCTGCTTGGATAATTTTTGTACATATTATTATGGAAGACAAAATTTAAAGGATTATTTATATGTAATCAAACTTGCAATTTTTTACCAGTAGCCTACTTACAATTTTCTACCAGTGTTTACACTGCTGCAGAGGTCATAATTATTAAATGTAAATAATATTTATTATTAAAGAAAAATGTGGTTACTCAGTTAATTGATTCTTTACCTAACATATACCTAACCATGCAATTTCGGTGAAATTTCAACATGTGAGGGTTGGTATAATATCCATCAAGTTTTCAGTAATAATAAAGAGTGTCCAATTTTTTTTGTTGTTTTTCCCTCCACCTAAACTCGAGATATGAGGTTGGGTACCTATATAATAATTGTAATGATTTTATTTGGAGATCAGTTGGCCTTCTCTGTGGTTATTTTACATCTTGCCAAAGTGTATTCCTAATACTAACCCTTTTATTGCTTTCCTATGATATGACGATTCCGTCAAATGATAATTTTTCGGCTATTATTTTGGTTCAGCACCTTCGGCAAGCCAGTTGTTCGGCTCCACGTATCTGGTCTGTTTTTGTCGTCAGATAGTGCTTGCTCCAAGCCCGCTTGGCACCCCATGCCGACGCTTGGACAACAAAAACACCACATATATGCACCATTCCCAGAACTCTCAAAGGTTGTCCAGTGATTCCTGCTAGTTGTATTAAACATTTAGACTTATCCATAGTGAGACCCAATCTACTCGTAGTGCTTTTCCTTATTAACGTTACGTTACTTCCGGTGTCTAGCATTGCAGTACAAATTCCTTCATTTACAATTATATGTATGACTGGAGTGAGGCTCGTCGGGTCTAGTCATTGAGGAGGATTGGTGACAACTCCTACGATCATCCCAACTGGTGAATTTGATTGTCTAGTAGTAAGGTTTTGATTTGATTGATGAGCAGGAGGACAGATGGGCTTTGATTTGATTGATGAGCAGGAGGACAGATGGGCTTTGATTTGATTGATGAGCAGGAGGACAAATGGGCTTTCCCGGACAAGTGGTATTACCTCGACGACAACCACAACGCAAGCAATCAAAGCAATGTTCCCTCGGTGGTTTTCTCCAACAATCTCTTAGACTCTTAGAGTATGGGTTCTGCGTTGATAAAATGCACAGAACGTCCTAGACCATGGCATTGTTGATGTCGGTGTAGAGGATTGATTGATTGATTGATTTATTGATGCCATTAGGCATCTGGCAGCGCAACAACAATGGTCATATACCGCCCAACATATAAAGGTCATCTACATCATTAATAAAATATGTACAAAAAATAAATAATTTTCACTACCTCAAAAGGGAGAAGCAGCATGAATAAAACCCACGTCTTCCAAAAGATCATATATTAATGAAATAGCCTATTTAAGTTAGATATATACAAGAATTGAAATATTAACGAAAGAAACATTAAACTTTAACTACCTAAAAATTAATAGCCATAAATACAATAAAATTCACAATTTGTGGAGAAGGCCAGCCTCCTCCACATAGGAGAGGGTGTTCTCTCCTACACTACAAGCCTCCTCCCCGAGCACCTGGAAGAGACTGTAAGAACCGTCACCCTTCCGGTACTCGGAGAGGTGCCTACGACGAAGGTCCCCAAGGCTGGGACACTCGACAATAAGATGCCGTACTGTCAAAGGGACCAGACAATCATCACAGTAGGGAGGGTGAGCCCTCTCCATTAAAAAGCCATGAGTCAATAATGTGTGGCCAATGCGGAGGCGGACAAGAGCCGTCTCCCACCGGCGGGACAGGCCACTGTAGCTCCACAATCCAAGGCGCTGGCGGATGTCACGGAGCTTGTTAGCCCCGATGGCGTCCCATCTGTCCTGCCAGCAGGAACGAACGGTAGCATCTATGTAGGGTCGAAGGTCCACTGCAGGAACAGGATGACACCTGGCAGGAGGCCGGGAATTGGAGACCACAGCCTTAGACAGGGCGTCAGCCCGCTCATTCCCATCAACACCCACATGGGCCGGGACCCAACAAAAAGTGACTTTGCGGCCACGACGACCCAGGAGGACAAGCCACTCAAGAATGGCCAACACCAGGGGATGGGTAGAGTTAAAATTGCACAAGGCCTGCAAGGCACTACAGGAATCGCTAAAAATAGTAAACGAAGGCTGAGGGAGAGTAAAAATCACTTGGAGGGCATATAAAATGGCCGAGAGCTCCGCAGTAAAAATGGACATGACAGAAAGGAGCCTGCCTCCACGGCAAAAGTCAGGAAAGACAACTCCAAAGCCAACTCCATCATCAGACTTTGACCCATCAGTGTACACAGGGAGGGATTCCCTGTGAGTGAAGGCATGTTCTAAAAAGAGGGAACGAGCCACTGGAGGAGGAAGAAATTCCTTCTTATCTGTAAAGCAGGTGCAGGGGAAAACTTCTGGAAGAAGCCATGGAGCCACCCTGGGGACCCTCACAGGACAAATCTGAAAGTCATCTATGCCCATCTCCTCCATAGCTTTTCTGACCCGGAAGCCAAAGGGCCATGGTGCACGAGAATGTAAAAGGTAGTACTGAGACATGATATCAGATGACACCGCCAAGCAAGGTAGGGTGTCAGGAAGTCGATGTAATCGATGCCAACAACGAACCATCAAGGACTGGCGACGGAGATCAAGAGGTGGCTCATTAGCGTCCACCAGGAGACTGGGGATTTGGGACGACCTGAAGGCTCCGGTCACCAGACGTACTCCAGCATGATGAACAGGGTCTAAAACTCTGAGACAGGCATCGGTGGCAGAAGAGTACACCTCACACCCATAGTCGAGTTTTGACCTAATAACAACATGGTATAGGCGGAGGAGGGTGGCCCGATCAGCCCCCCAGGATGTATGGCTCAGGACCCTCAACAGGTTAAGAGCCTTGAGGCAAGAGACCTTAAGTGTACGTAAGTGGGGAACCCAAGTCAAACGTTTGTCAAAAAGGAGACCCAAAAAGCGAGTCTCCTCGATACATCGTATCCGATGACCATACATGAATAAGTCCGGATCCGGGTGGATGCCTCGGATGCGGCAGAAGTGCATAGCAACTGTCTTGGAAGGAGAAAATCGAAACCCATGAGAATCAGTCCAACGTGACACCCTGTCAAGGGCAAGCTGCATGCGCTACTCCGCCACTGACATACGGGAAGCAGCAAACCAGACTGCTAGGTCGTCAACGTACATCGAGTTAGCTATACCGTCTGGAAGGGATTAGGCAATGGCATTAATTGCTACTGCAAACAATGTGACACTGAGGACGCTTCCCTGGGGGACGCCCTCCTCCTGTGCAACAGATGCTGAGTGGGTTGTACCAACCCTCACAGAAAAACTGCGACCACTGAGAAACTCCTTAAGAAAGCGTGGAAGGCGCCCCCGCAGGCCATATAAATGGAGTTGCTGCAGGATGCCATATTGCCATGTAGTGTCATAGGCTTTCTCTAAATCAAAGAACACACAGACAAGGTGTTGATGTCGTGCAGAAGCCTCACATGCAGCAGCTTCCAACCTGACCAGAGCATCTGTAGTGGAACGGTATTTACGAAAGCCAGACTGGGACGGAGACAGAAAATCACCCCGTTCCAAGAAGTATACCAGTCTGACATTCACCATCTTTTCAAATAGTTTACAGAGACAGGAGGTCAAGGCAATTGGTCGATAATTGAGGGCAACACCAGAGTCCTTGCCCGGCTTGAGAAAAGGAAGGATGGTAGCAACCCTCCACCCAGAAGGGAAGGCACCCTCCAGCCAGATTCTGTTATATACAGCTAAAAGAAATGAGATCGCTTCCTCACCCAAGTGTCGTAACATTGCATATGGGATGTTGTCTGGCCCAGGAGAAGTGTCGCCGCAGAGAGAGAGAGAGCAGAATGCAGGTCTCTCAGGGTGAATATATGGTTATAACTTTCATTCTCGTTCCCTGTGAAATCCAGGACTGTACGCTCCTTGGCTCTTAACTCATGCCTGACAGCCAGAGGTCGAGAGTCACGGCTGGAGACTTTTGCAAAAGCCTCCGCCATGGTATTGGCCACTGTCAAACCATCCATGATCTTAATTCCATTGACCTTAAGTACAGGTGGAGAACTAGGAGAAAACTTCCCCGCCATCTTACAGACTCTCCTGAACACTTGGGTGAGTGGAGTTTTAGTATTAATTGAAGACACATAGGCCTTCCAAGATGCACGTCGGGCCTCTTTTAAAACTCGTCTAGCCCGAGCCCTTGCCCGTCGGAAGTCCTCTAAAAGAGTTGGGTCCCCACGATTGCGACGAAGGCGAGAGAAAGCAGCGCGCTTCTCCCGCACAGCAGTGGTGCAGACTGGTGACCACCAAGGGACAGGACGTTTGGGAAAGTAGTCAGAAGTTCTAGGGATAGAGTTGAGAGCAGCAGAGTGGATCATATCAGTGAAATATGTTACAGCCTCGTCAGAGCTACCGAAATCGGCTACAGAAGAGACCGAAGAAGTTAGCTCTCTAAAAAACTGCCAGTCAGCCTTCTCTAATTTCCACCTAGGAAGACGAGACTGTGGTTCGTACCTGTTACCTTCTAAAAGTATAGGGAAATGGTCACTGCCATATAAGTCAGGCGACACTCTCCAAGTAAAATCCAACAGAGCACTGGGTGAGCAAAGGGAAATGTCAATGGCGGTAAAAGTCCCAGTAGGGCTATTAAAATGTGTCACATCTCCCGTATTTAAAACCCCTAATCCCTCATCCTCAATAAAAGAAGCCAATAAAACACCCCTGGGGTTGACCGAACTGTCACCCCACAGAGGATGACGACCATTAAAATCACCCAATAAAATAAAGGGAGATGGAAGGTCCCGTACAAGATGGTTGAGATCACCCCTCTCAACTGTAACACTGGGAGGAAGGTATAGACTGCATACAGTGTACGGGCGGTACATAAAAACCTTAACTGCAACAGCCTGGAGCGGAGTGTCAAGCTCCAGGCTCGTGCATGGAATATCTCGGCGAACTAGGATGGCAGAGCCACCATGATGACCCTACCCTTCAAATGAATTGGAATAAAATGCAGAGTATGCTGGAGGACTGGCAGGAATGTAGTCCCCAAGCATTGTCTCTTGGAGAGAAACACATGCAGGAGAGAAGCTAGAGAGAAGAACGCGCAGTTCCTCCCAAGAAGCACGCAAGCCACGGCAATTCCACTGAAGGACCTTGAACGGTGTTACTTTAGTACCTCGACCTGAGGGTTTATTCAAACAATAAGATTTGTCTAATCCTGGGCCACTAGAAGAAGAGCGAACCCGAGGAGTAGTACTTGGGGCAGTAATTGGGACCCGTAGACGAGTCCCTGAAGCATCTGATATGTTAGAAGAAGATGAAGGTATATGAGATGGGATATTCTTTGAAACAATTACATTGGTTCTGTCTTGTACAGCAGTGGTATCACTGACACAGGCAGATACATCAACATCCATAATACAGGTGGTAGAATCACTCCGCTGCTCAAGCGGAAGAGAAAGTGAATCTTTTGAAGTCACAACATCCGTGGCATCCACATTAACTTCACGCCCCTCTGATGATCCCGAAGGAAGCTTGCGAGGAGGAACTTCTGTTGAATCAAGAGATTCATCAGAGCCACGAGAACGCGTCTGGTGAAATTGAGAGGAAACTATGGATGAGTCCACAGTGATGGTTGCCTCACAAGGTGGAACATCTATAGAGTCAAGTGCCTCAGAGGAACCACGAAGGCGTCTCTGTGGCAGTTTAGGTGACTTAAGTTTCCTTTTGGGAGAGCGTGTGGCAGCGTGAACCTCTACCACATGGACACCTTTAGCTAAAGTCTGAGAATTGTCATCAGTTGAAGGGTCACCAGAATGAGTGTCTGATAAAGTTTCCAAGACAGAGAAACTATTATGTAGAGTAACCTTAGAAACGTTCTCACTAGAGCAAGAAGCAGCTGCCTCTTGAGAGGGTTGAGAGGGTGCTGCAACCAATTTAGGGCGAAGGGAGGAGGCGTATGTCTTCACACCACCATCCTTCTGTCGACTGAATAGGTTCTCGTGGTCTTTGCCAAACCAGCAGGGGAGTCGAATAGTATACAGAGTGGAGGTGGAACAAAGAAAGTCTCTATTATTTTTACAATCTTTATTTACTTACAATTGACCCAATAACTATTAATTTACCATGACTGATATATAAATATTCCTCCCTTTGAATTTAAACCCTTAACTCATTAATTATCAAAACAGAGCAAAGAAACATTAATTGATTACAATAACTTAATCAATGGATATTTAAAGTCAAAAGTCCTGTCACCTCGCTTGCTTCACTGAGGCACACGATGCGCATAGACTCGAGTTTATTAGGTGTAGAAAACGTGCGTATTTCTCGAGTCCATGAACACTGCCTGTCTCGGTGAAGCAAGTGTGGCGACAGGACTTATGTCGCCGACTGTACAGAGCCAGTCCTCGAACGGCTGCCGGATGTAGGCATGCACATATCGACTTTGGACACTTAAAATATCGATTTTTAGCATGTTTTGAGCCTATATTTTGAAAACATTCTAGCACTGAGTAGGCATGTACAGATCGCTTCTGGGACCCAAAAATATCGAATTTTTGGGTGTTTTGAGGTTGAATTTGGGATATAAACGGGTGCAGAAGATGCATACACATATTGACTTGGGGCACCAAAAATATCGATTTTCAGCATGTTTTGGGCCTGTATCTGAGTAGGCATGTATAGATCGCTTCTGGGACCCCAAATTATCGAATTTTCAGTGTTTGGAGCCTGAATTTGAGATATAAACGGGTACAAAAGATGCATGCACATATCGACTTTTGGGCACCTAAAATATCGATATTCTGTATGTTTTGGGCCTGTATTTTGAAAATACTCTAACAGGGAGTAGGCATGTACAGATCGCTTCTGGAACCCCAAAATATCGAATTTTCGGATGTTTTGGGCCTGAATTTGAGATTTCGACTTTGGTCACCTAAAATATCGATTTTTAGTATGTTTTGGGCCTATATTTTGAAAATATTCTAGCACTAAGTAGGCATGTACAGATCACTTCAGGGACCGCAAAATATCGAATTTTCGGGTGTTTTGAGCTTGAATTTGAGATATAAACGGGTACAGAAGATGCATGCACATATCGACTTTGGCCACTTAGAATATCGATTTTTAGCATGCTTTGAGCCTATATTTTGAAAACATTCTAGCACTGAGTAGGCACGTACAGATCACTTCTGGGACCCCAAAATATCGAATTTTCGGGTGTTTTGAGCCTGAATTTGAGATATAAACGGGTACAGAAGATGCATGCACATATCGACTTTGGCCACTTAGAATATCGATTTTTAGCATGCTTTGAGCCTATATTTTGAAAACATTCTAGCACTGAGTAGGCACGTACAGATCGCTTCTGGGACCCAAAAATAACGAATTTTCGGTTGTTTTGAGCCTGAATTTGAGATATAAACGAGTGCAGAAGATGCATACACATATTAACTTTGGGCACCTAAAATATCGATTTTCAGCATGTTTTTGGCCTGTATATTGAAAATACTCTAACACGGAGTAGGTATGTACAGATCGCTTTTAGGACCCAAAAATACCGAATTTTTGGGTGTTTTGAGCCTGAATTTGAGATTTCGACTTTGGGCACCTAAAATATCGATTTTTAGCATGTTTTGGGCCTATATTTTGAAAATATTCTAGCACTGAGTAGGCATGTATAGATCGCTTCTGGGACCCCAAAATCTCGAATTTTCGGGTGTTTTGAGCCTGAATTTGAGATATAAACGGGTACAGAAGATGCATGCACATATCGACTTTTGGGCACCTAAAATATCGATTTTGAGCATGTTTCGGGTCTGTATCTTGAAAACATTCTAGCACTGAGTAGGCATGTACAGATCGCTTCTGGGACTCAAAAATATCGAATTTTCGGGTGTTTTGAGGTTGAATTTGAGATATAAACGAGTGCAGAAGATGCATACACATATTGACTTTGGGCACCTAAAATATCGATTTTCAGCATGTTTTGGGCTTGAATCTGAGTAGGCATGTACAGATCGCTTCTGGGACCCCAAAATATCGACTTTTCGGGTGTTTGGAGAATGAATTTGAGATATAAACGGGTACAGAAAATGCATGCACATATCGACTTTTGGGCACCTAAATGATCGATTTTCAGTATGTTTTGGGCCTGTATTTTGAAAATACTCTAACACGGAGTATGCATGTACATTTCGCTTCTGGGACCCCAAAATATCGAATTTTCGGGTGTTTAGGGCCTGAATTTGAGATATGGACTTTGGGCACCTAAAATATCGATTTTTAGCATGTTTTGGGCCAATATTTTGAAAATATTCTAGCACTAAGTAGGCATGTACAGATCACTTCTGGGACCCCAAAATATCGAATTTTCGGGTGTTTTGTGCCTGAATTTGAGATATAAACGGGTACAGAAGATGCATGCACATATCGACTTTGGCCACTTAGAATATCGATTTTTAGCATGCTTTGAGCCTATATTTTGAAAACATTCTAGCACTGAGTAGGCACGTACAGATCGCTTCTGGGACCCAAAAATATCGAATTTTCGGTTGTTTTGAGATTGAATTTGAGATATAAACGAGTGCAGAAGATGCATACACATATTAACTTTGGGCACCTAAAATATCGATTTTCAGCATGTTTTTGGCCTGTATATTGAAAATACTCTAACACGGAGTAGGTATGTACAGATCGCTTTTAGGACCCAAAAATACCGAATTTTTGGGTGTTTTGAGCCTGAATTTGAGATTTCGACTTTGGGCACCTAAAATATCGATTTTTAGCATGTTTTGGGCCTATATTTTGAAAATATTCTAGCACTGAGTAGGCATGTACAGATCGCTTCTGGGACCCCAAAATCTCGCATTTTCGGGTGTTTTGAGCCTGAATTTGAGATATAAACGGGTACAGAAGATGCATGCACATATCGACTTTTGGGCACCTAAAATATCGATTTTGAGCATGTTTCGGGTCTGTATCTTGAAAACATTCTAGCACTGAGTAGGCATGTACAGATCGCTTCTGGGACTCAAGAATATCGAATTTTCGGGTGTTTTGAGGTAGAATTTGAGATATAAACGAGTGCAGAAGATGCATACACATATTGACTTTGGGCACCTAAAATATCGATTTTCAGCATGTTTTGGGCTTGAATCTGAGTAGGCATGTACAGATCGCTTCTGGGACCCCAAAATATCGACTTTTCGGGTGTTTGGAGAATGAATTTGAGATATAAACGGGTACAGAAAATGCATGCACATATCGACTTTTGGGCACCTAAATGATCGATTTTCAGTATGTTTTGGGCCTGTATTTTGAAAATACTCTAACACGGAGTATGCATGTACATTTCGCTTCTGGGACCCCAAAATATCGAATTTTCAGGTGTTTAGGGCCTGAATTTGAGATATGGACTTTGGGCACCTAAAATATCGATTTTTAGCATGTTTTGGGCCAATATTTTGAAAATATTCTAGCACTAAGTAGGCATGTACAGATCACTTCTGGGACCCCAAAATATCGAATTTTCGGGTGTTTTGAGCCTGAATTTGAGATATAAACGGGTACAAAAGATGCATACACATATTGACTTTGGTCACCTAAAATATCGATTTTCAGCATGTTTTGGGCCTGCATTTTGAAAATACTCTAACCCGGCGTAGGCATGTACAGATCGCTTCTGGGACCCCAAAATATCGAATTTTCGGGTGTTTTGGGCCAGAATTTGAGATATCGACTTTGGGCACCTAAAATATCGATTTTAGCATGTTTTGGGCCTATATCTTGAAAACATTCTAGCACTGAGTAGGCATGTACAGATCGCTTCTGGGACTCAAAAATATCGAATTTTCGGGTGTTTTGAGGTTGAATTTGAGATATAAACGAGTGCAGAAGATGCATACACATATTGACTTTGGGCACCTAAAATATCGATTTTCAGCATGTTTTGGGCTTGAATCTGAGTAGGCATGTACAGATCGCTTCTGGGACCCCAAAATATCGACTTTTCGGGTGTTTGGAGAATGAATTTGAGATATAAACGGGTACAGAAAATGCATGCACATATCGACTTTTGGGCACCTAAATGATCGATTTTCAGTATGTTTTGGGCCTGTATTTTGAAAATACTCTAACACGGAGTATGCATGTACATTTCGCTTCTGGGACCCCAAAATATCGAATTTTCGGGTGTTTAGGGCCTGAATTTGAGATATGGACTTTGGGCACCTAAAATATCGATTTTTAGCATGTTTTGGGCCAATATTTTGAAAATATTCTAGCACTAAGTAGGCATGTACAGATCACTTCTGGGACCCCAAAATATCGAATTTTCGGGTGTTTTGAGCCTGAATTTGAGATATAAACGGATACAGAAGATGCATGCACATATCGACTTTGGCCACTTAGAATATCGATTTTTAGCATGCTTTGAGCCTATATTTTGAAAACATTCTAGCACTGAGTAGGCACGTACAGATCGCTTCTGGGACCCAAAAATATCGAATTTTCGGTTGTTTTGAGATTGAATTTGAGATATAAACGAGTGCAGAAGATGCATACACATATTAACTTTGGGCACCTAAAATATCGATTTTCAGCATGTTTTTGGCCTGTATATTGAAAATACTCTAACACGGAGTAGGTATGTACAGATCGCTTTTAGGACCCAAAAATACCGAATTTTTGGGTGTTTTGAGCCTGAATTTGAGATTTCGACTTTGGGCACCTAAAATATCGATTTTTAGCATGTTTTGGGCCTATATTTTGAAAATATTCTAGCACTGAGTAGGCATGTACAGATCGCTTCTGGGACCCCAAAATCTCGAATTTTCGGGTGTTTTGAGCCTGAATTTGAGATATAAATGGGTACAGAAGATGCATGCACATATCGACTTTTGGGCACCTAAAATATCGATTTTGAGCATGTTTCGGGTCTGTATCTTGAAAACATTCTAGCACTGAGTAGGCATGTACAGATCGCTTCTGGGACTCAAAAATATCGAATTTTCAGGTGTTTTGAGGTTGAATTTGAGATATAAACGAGTGCAGAAGATGCATACACATATTGACTTTGGGCACCTAAAATATCGATTTTCAGCATGTTTTGGGCTTGAATCTGAGTAGGCATGTACAGATCGCTTCTGGGACCCCAAAATATCGACTTTTCGGGTGTTTGGAGAATGAATTTGAGATATAAACGGGTACAGAAAATGCATGCACATATCGACTTTTGGGCACCTAAATGATCGATTTTCAGTATGTTTTGGGCCTGTATTTTGAAAATACTCTAACACGGAGTATGCATGTACATTTCGCTTCTGGGACCCCAAAATATCGAATTTTCGGGTGTTTAGGGCCTGAATTTGAGATTTCGACTTTGGGCACCTAAAATATCGATTTTTAGCATGTTATGGGCCAATATTTTGAAAATATTCTAGCACTAAGTAGGCATGTACAGATCACTTCTGGGACCCCAAAATATCGAATTTTCGGGTGTTTTGAGCCTGAATTTGAGATATAAACGGGTACAGAAGATGCATGCACATATCGACTTTGGCCACTTAGAATATCGATTTTTAGCATGCTTTGAGCCTATATTTTGAAAACATTCTAGCACTGAGTAGGCACGTACAGATCGCTTCTGGGACCCAAAAATATCGAATTTTCGGTTGTTTTGAGCCTGAATTTGAGATATAAACGAGTGCAGAAGATGCATACACATATTAACTTTGGGCACCTAAAATATCGATTTTCAGCATGTTTTTGGCCTGTATATTGAAAATACTCTAACACGGAGTAGGTATGTACAGATCGCTTTTAGGACCCAAAAATACCGAATTTTTGGGTGTTTTGAGCCTGAATTTGAGATTTCGACTTTGGGCACCTAAAATATCGATTTTTAGCATGTTTTGGGCCTATATTTTGAAAATATTCTAGCACTGAGTAGGCATGTACAGATCGCTTCTGGGACCCCAAAATCTCGAATTTTCGGGTGTTTTGAGCCTGAATTTGAGATATAAACGGGTACAGAAGATGCATGCACATATCGACTTTTGGGCACCTAAAATATCGATTTTGAGCATGTTTCGGGTCTGTATCTTGAAAACATTCTAGCACTGAGTAGGCATGTACAGATCGCTTCTGGGACTCAAAAATATCGGATTTTCGGGTGTTTTGAGGTTGAATTTGAGATATAAACGAGTGCAGAAGATGCATACACATATTGACTTTGGGCACCTAAAATATCGATTTTCAGCATGTTTTGGGCTTGAATCTGAGTAGGCATGTACAGATCGCTTCTGGGACCCCAAAATATCGACTTTTCGGGTGTTTGGAGAATGAATTTGAGATATAAACGGGTACAGAAAATGCATGCACATATCGACTTTTGGGCACCTAAATGATCGATTTTCAGTATGTTTTGGGCCTGTATTTTGAAAATACTCTAACACGGAGTATGCATGTACATTTCGCTTCTGGGACCCCAAAATATCGAATTTTCGGGTGTTTAGGGCCTGAATTTGAGATATGGACTTTGGGCACCTAAAATATCGATTTTTAGCATGTTTTAGGCCAATATTTTGAAAATATTCTAGCACTAAGTAGGCATGTACAGATCACTTCTGGGACCCCAAAATATCGAATTTTCGGGTGTTTTGAGCCTGAATTTGAGATATAAACGGGTACAGAAGATGCATGCACATATCGACTTTGGCCACTTAGAATATCGATTTTTAGCATGCTTTGAGCCTATATTTTGAAAACATTCTAGCACTGAGTAGGCACGTACAGATCGCTTCTGGGACCCAAAAATATCGAATTTTCGGTTGTTTTGAGATTGAATTTGAGATATAAACGAGTGCAGAAGATGCATACACATATTAACTTTGGGCACCTAAAATATCGATTTTCAGCATGTTTTTGGCCTGTATATTGAAAATACTCTAACACGGAGTAGGTATGTACAGATCGCTTTTAGGACCCAAAAATACCGAATTTTTGGGTGTTTTGAGCCTGAATTTGAGATTTCGACTTTGGGCACCTAAAATATCGATTTTTAGCATGTTTTGGGCCTATATTTTGAAAATATTCTAGCACTGAGTAGGCATGTACAGATTGCTTCTGGGACCCCAAAATCTCGAATTTTCGGGTGTTTTGAGCCTGAATTTGAGATATAAACGGGTACAGAAGATGCATGCACATATCGACTTTTGGGCACCTAAAATATCGATTTTGAGCATGTTTCGGGTCTGTATCTTGAAAACATTCTAGCACTGAGTAGGCATGTACAGATCGCTTCTGGGACTCAAAAATATCGAATTTTCGGGTGTTTTGAGGTTGAATTTGAGATATAATTGAGTGCAGAAGATGCATACACATATTGACTTTGGGCACCTAAAATATCGATTTTCAGCATGTTTTGGGCTTGAATCTGAGTAGGCATGTACAGATCGCTTCTGGGACCCCAAAATATCGACTTTTCGGGTGTTTGGAGAATGAATTTGAGATATAAACGGGTACAGAAAATGCATGCACATATCGACTTTTGGGCACCTAAATGATCGATTTTCAGTATGTTTTGGGCCTGTATTTTGAAAATACTCTAACACGGAGTATGCATGTACATTTCGCTTCTGGGACCCCAAAATATCGAATTTTCAGGTGTTTAGGGCCTGAATTTGAGATATGGACTTTGGGCACCTAAAATATCGATTTTTAGCATGTTTTGGGCCAATATTTTGAAAATATTCTAGCACTAAGTAGGCATGTACAGATCACTTCTGGGACCCCAAAATATCGAATTTTCGGGTGTTTTGAGCCTGAATTTGAGATATAAACGGGTACAAAAGATGCATACACATATTGACTTTGGTCACCTAAAATATCGATTTTCAGCATGTTTTGGGCCTGCATTTTGAAAATACTCTAACCCGGCGTAGGCATGTACAGATCGCTTCTGGGACCCCAAAATATCGAATTTTCGGGTGTTTTGGGCCAGAATTTGAGATATCGACTTTGGGCACCTAAAATATCGATTTTAGCATGTTTTGGGCCTATATTTTGAAAATATTCTAGCACTGAGTAGGCATGTACAGATCGCTTCTGGGACCCCAAAATCTCGAATTTTCGGGTGTTTTAAGCCTGAATTTGAGATATAAACGGGTACAGAAGATGCATGCACATATCGACTTTTGGGCACCTAAAATATCGATTTTGAGCATGTTTCGGGTCTGTATCTTGAAAACATTCTAGCACTGAGTAGGCATGTACAGATCGCTTCTGGGACTCAAAAATATCGAATTTTCGGGTGTTTTGAGGTTGAATTTGAGATATAAACGAGTGCAGAAGATGCATGGACATATCGACTTTGAACACTTAAAATATCGATTTTTAGCATGTTTTGGGCCTATATTTTGAAAACATTCTAGCACTGAGTAGGCATGTACAGATCACTTCTGGGACCCCAAAATATCGAATTTTCGTGTGTTTTGAGGTTGAATTTGAGATATAAACGAGTGCAGAAGATGCATACACATATTAACTTTGGGCACCTAAAATATCGATTTTCAGCATGTTTTTGGCCTGTATCTGAGTAGGCATGTACAGATCGCTTCTGGGACCCCAAAATATCGAATTTTCGGGTGTTTGGATCTTTAATTTGAGATATAAACGGGTACAGAAGATGCATGCACATATCGACTTTTGGACACCTAAAATATCGATATTCTGTATGTTTTGGGCCTGTATTTTGAAAATACTCTAACACGGAGTAGGCATGTACAGATCGCTTCTGGGATTACAAAATATCGAATTTTCGGGTGTTTTGGGCCTGAATTTGAGATATCGACTTTGGGCACCTAAAATATCGATTTTTAGCATGTTTTGGGCCTATATATTGAAAATATTCTAGCACTGATTAGTCATGTACAGATCGCTTCTGGAACCCCAAAATATCGAATTTTCGGGTGTTTTGATGCCTGAATTTGAGATATAAACGGGTACAGAAGATGCATACACATATTGACTTTGGTCACTTAAAATATCGATTTTCAGCATGTTTTGGGCCTGGATATTGAAAATATTCTATCACGGAGTAGACATGTACAGATCGCTTCTGGGACCCCAAAATATTGAATTTTCGGGTGTTTGGAGCCTGAATTTGAGATATAAACGGGTACAGAAGCATCCACATATCGACTTTTGGGCACCTAAAAGAACGATTTTCAGTATGTTTTGGGCCTGTATATTGAAAATACTCTGACAGATCGCTTCTGGGACCCCAAAATATCGAATTTTCGGGTGTTTTGGGCCTGAATTTAAGATATCGACTTTTGGGCACCTAAAATATCGATTTTTAGCATGTTTTGGGTCTGTATCTGAGTAGGCATGTATAGATCACTTCTGGGACCCCAAAATATAGAATTTTCGGGAGTTTGGAGCCTGAATTTGAGATATAAACGGGTACAGAAGCATCCACATATTGACTTTTGGGCACCTAAAAGATCGATTTTCAGTATGTTTTGGGCCTGTATATTGAAAATACTCTAACAGATCGCTTCTGGGACCCCAAAATATCGCATTTTTGGGTGTTTTGGGACTGAATTTGAGATATCGACTTTGGGCACCTAAAATATCGATTTTTAGCATGTTTTGGGCCTATATTTTGAAAATATTCTAGCACTGAGTAGGCATGTACAGATCGCTTCTGGGACCCCAAAATATCGAATTTTCGGGTGTTTTGGGCCTGAATTTCAGATATCGATTTTAGGCACCTAAAATATCGATTTTTTAGCATGCTTTTGGGCCTATATTTTGAAAATATTCTAGCAATGAGTAGGCATGTACAGATCGCTTCTGGGACCCCAAAATATCGAATTTTTGGGTGTTTTGAGCCTGAATTTAAGATATAAACGGGTACAGAAAATGCATGCACATATTGACTTTGGGCACCTAAAATATCGATTTTCAGCATGTTTTGGGCTTGTATTTTGAAAATACTCTAACACAGAGTAGGCATGTACAGATCGCATCTGGGACCCAAAAATATCGAATTTTCGGGTGTTATGAGTCTGAATTTGAGATATAAACATGTACTGAAGATGCATGGACATATCGACTTTTGGGCACCTAAAATATAGATTTTGAGCATGTTTTGGGCCTGTATCTGAGTAGGCATGTACAGATCGCTTCTTGGACTCCAAAATATCGAATTTTCGGGTGTTTTGGGCCTGAATTTCAGATATCGACTTTGGGCACCTAAAATATCGATTTTTAGCATGTTTTGAGCCTATATTTTAAAAACATACTAGCACTGAGTAGGCATGTACAGATCGCATCTGGGACCCAAAAATATCGAATTTTCGGGTGTTATGAGTCTGAATTTGAGATATAAACATGTACTGAAGATGCATGCACATATCGACTTTTGGGCACCTAAAATATAGATTTTGAGCATGTTTTGGGCCTGTATCTGAGTAGGCATGTACAGATCGCTTCTGGGACCCCAAAATCTCGAATTTTCGGGTGTTTTGAGCCTGAATTTGAGATATAAACGGGTACAGAAGATGCATGCACATATCGACTTTTGGGCACCTAAATGATCGATTTTCAGTATGTTTTGGGCCTGTATTTTGAAAATACTCTAACACGGAGTATGCATGTACATTTCGCTTCTGGGACCCCAAAATATCGAATTTTCAGGTGTTTAGGGCCTGAATTTGAGATATGGACTTTGGGCACCTAAAATATCGATTTTTAGCATGTTTTGGGCCAATATTTTGAAAATATTCTAGCACTAAGTAGGCATGTACAGATCACTTCTGGGACCCCAAAATATCGAATTTTCGGGTGTTTTGAGCCTGAATTTGAGATATAAACGGGTACAAAAGATGCATACACATATTGACTTTGGTCACCTAAAATATCGATTTTCAGCATGTTTTGGGCCTGCATTTTGAAAATACTCTAACCCGGCGTAGGCATGTACAGATCGCTTCTGGGACCCCAAAATATCGAATTTTCGGGTGTTTTGGGCCAGAATTTGAGATATCGACTTTGGGCACCTAAAATATCGATTTTAGCATGTTTTGGGCCTATATTTTGAAAATATTCTAGCACTGAGTAGGCATGTACAGATCGCTTCTGGGACCCCAAAATCTCGAATTTTCGGGTGTTTTAAGCCTGAATTTGAGATATAAACGGGTACAGAAGATGCATGCACATATCGACTTTTGGGCACCTAAAATATCGATTTTGAGCATGTTTCGGGTCTGTATCTTGAAAACATTCTAGCACTGAGTAGGCATGTACAGATCGCTTCTGGGACTCAAAAATATCGAATTTTCGGGTGTTTTGAGGTTGAATTTGAGATATAAACGAGTGCAGAAGATGCATGGACATATCGACTTTGAACACTTAAAATATCGATTTTTAGCATGTTTTGGGCCTATATTTTGAAAACATTCTAGCACTGAGTAGGCATGTACAGATCACTTCTGGGACCCCAAAATATCGAATTTTCGTGTGTTTTGAGGTTGAATTTGAGATATAAACGAGTGCAGAAGATGCATACACATATTAACTTTGGGCACCTAAAATATCGATTTTCAGCATGTTTTTGGCCTGTATCTGAGTAGGCATGTACAGATCGCTTCTGGGACCCCAAAATATCGAATTTTCGGGTGTTTGGATCTTTAATTTGAGATATAAACGGGTACAGAAGATGCATGCACATATCGACTTTTGGACACCTAAAATATCGATATTCTGTATGTTTTGGGCCTGTATTTTGAAAATACTCTAACACGGAGTAGGCATGTACAGATCGCTTCTGGGATTACAAAATATCGAATTTTCGGGTGTTTTGGGCCTGAATTTGAGATATCGACTTTGGGCACCTAAAATATCGATTTTTAGCATGTTTTGGGCCTATATATTGAAAATATTCTAGCACTGATTAGTCATGTACAGATCGCTTCTGGAACCCCAAAATATCGAATTTTCGGGTGTTTTGATGCCTGAATTTGAGATATAAACGGGTACAGAAGATGCATACACATATTGACTTTGGTCACTTAAAATATCGATTTTCAGCATGTTTTGGGCCTGGATATTGAAAATATTCTATCACGGAGTAGACATGTACAGATCGCTTCTGGGACCCCAAAATATTGAATTTTCGGGTGTTTGGAGCCTGAATTTGAGATATAAACGGGTACAGAAGCATCCACATATCGACTTTTGGGCACCTAAAAGAACGATTTTCAGTATGTTTTGGGCCTGTATATTGAAAATACTCTGACAGATCGCTTCTGGGACCCCAAAATATCGAATTTTCGGGTGTTTTGGGCCTGAATTTAAGATATCGACTTTGGGCACCTAAAATATCGATTTTTAGCATGTTTTGGGCCTTTATTTTAAAAATATTCTAGCACTGAGTAGGCATGTACAGATCGCTTTTGAGACCCCAAAATATCGAATTTTCGGGTGTTTTGAGCCTGAATTTGAGATATAAACGGGTACAGAAGATGCATGCACATATCGACTTTTGGGCACCTAAAATATCGATTTTGAGCATGTTTTGGGTCTGTATCTGAGTAGGCATGTATAGATCACTTCTGGGACCCCAAAATATAGAATTTTCGGGAGTTTGGAGCCTGAATTTGAGATATAAACGGGTACAGAAGCATCCACATATTGACTTTTGGGCACCTAAAAGATCGATTTTCAGTATGTTTTGGGCCTGTATATTGAAAATACTCTAACAGATCGCTTCTGGGACCCCAAAATATCGCATTTTTGGGTGTTTTGGGACTGAATTTGAGATATCGACTTTGGGCACCTAAAATATCGATTTTTAGCATGTTTTGGGCCTATATTTTGAAAATATTCTAGCACTGAGTAGGCATGTACAGATCGCTTCTGGGACCCCAAAATATCGAATTTTCGGGTGTTTTGGGCCTGAATTTCAGATATCGATTTTAGGCACCTAAAATATCGATTTTTGAGCATGCTTTGGGCCTATATTTTGAAAATATTCTAGCAATGAGTAGGCATGTACAGATCGCTTCTGGGACCCCAAAATATCGAATTTTTGGGTGTTTTGAGCCTGAATTTAAGATATAAACGGGTACAGAAAATGCATGCACATATTGACTTTGGGCACCTAAAATATCGATTTTCAGCATGTTTTGGGCTTGTATTTTGAAAATACTCTAACACAGAGTAGGCATGTACAGATCGCATCTGGGACCCAAAAATATCGAATTTTCGGGTGTTATGAGTCTGAATTTGAGATATAAACATGTACTGAAGATGCATGCACATATCGACTTTTGGGCACCTAAAATATAGATTTTGAGCATGTTTTGGGCCTGTATCTGAGTAGGCATGTACAGATCGCTTCTTGGACTCCAAAATATCGAATTTTCGGGTGTTTTGCGCCTGAATTTGAGATATCGACTTTGGGTACCTAAAATATCGATTTTTAGCATGTTTTGGGTCTGTATTTTGAAAATACTCTAACACGGAGTAGGCATGTACAGATCGCTTCTGGGACCACAAAATATCGAATTTTCGGGTGTTTTGGGCCTGAATTTGAGATATCGACTTTGGGCACCTAAAATATCGATTTTTAGCATGTTTTGAGCCTATATTTTAAAAACATACTAGCACTGAGTAGGCATGTACAGATCTCTTCTGGGACCCAAAAATATCGAATTTTCGGGTGTTTTGAGGTTGAATTTGAGATATAAACGAATGCAGAAGATGCATACACATATTACCTTTGGGCACCTGAAATATCGATTTTCAGCATGTTTTGGGCCTATATCTGAGTAGGCATGTACAGATAGCTTCTGGGACTCCAAAATATCGAATTTTCGGGTGTTTGGAGCCTGAATTTGAGATATAAACGGGTACAGAAGATGCATGCACATATCGACTTTTGGGCACCTAAAATATCGATTTTCTGTATGTTTTGGGCCTGTATTTTGAAAATACTCTAACACGGAGTAGGTATGTACAGATCGCTTCTGGGACCCCAAAATATCGAATTTTCGGGTGTTTTTGTCCTGAATTTCAGATATTGACTTTGGGCACCTAAAATATCGATTTTTAGCATGTTTTGGGCCTATATTTTGAAAATATTCTAGCACTGAGTAGGCATGTACAGATCGCTTCTGGGACCTCAAAATATCGAATTTTCGGGTGTTTTGAGCCTGAATTTGAGATATAAACGGGTACAGAAAATGCATGCACATATTGACTTTGGGCACCTAAAATATCGATTTTCAGCATGTTTTGGGCCTGTATTTTGAAAACATTCTAACACGGAGTAGGCATTTACAGATAGCTTCTGGGACCCAAAAATATAGAATTTTCGGGTGTTTTGAGCCTGAATTTGAGATATAAACAGGTACTGAAGATGCATGCACATATCGACTTTTGGGCACTTAATCGGACACCACACTACTTAACGTCATAAAAAACGAGAAGCAGAAGCTAAAAAAAATGTCGCATTAAAATAATCACCAAAAATCAATAGTTACCCATATATACAGCCACTTCTTCATGCTCTATAGTCTAGGCCAAGCCGAAGAGAATGGAAGTATAGAGCACCAACTGAAGCATTTCCTAGTGATTTTAGTTTCAAAGTGATTTTTTTGTATTTTTTTTCAAATTTCTCCACTAAAAAAGCAAACAACACGAAAGGTATTGACGTTTTGTCAATGAATATGATTCACACGTAATATACGTATATATGAGCACAGTTTGTCGTTTGGATTTCGATCTAAAAGGATTATTTTTGTTTTGGCGAATTTTTTCCCAAACATTTCTGGCGAAATTTTGTTTCAACAATTTCAGGCGAGGAATTTTCCCATTTATAGCAGTGATAATGGACTCTTTTGTCATCAGCAGTGTTGCTATATATCAGAGGATAGTCCACATAAATCTTATGCAATTCTGAAACATAGTTTTTTTGTTGTTAATTTTTTACAAAATAATTTTAAAAGTGTTAGGAAAAATATTATTTGTTGCTCGATTGTAATGAAAATTTGTCAATATATGTAAAACCAAACGAGAATTACGATGGCAAAAAGCTTTTGCTTCTAAAATTAACAGGAGCGCAGATAGGGTGTTGGAGTGTGGTGTCCCCATAAAATATCGATTTTGAGCATGTTTCGGGTCTGTATCTTGAAAACATTCTAGCACTGAGTAGGCATGTACATATCGCTTCTGGGACTCAAAAATATCGAATTTTCGGGTGTTTTGAGGTTGAATTTGAGATATAAACGAGTGCAGAAGATGCATGCACATATCGACTTTGAACACTTAAAATATCGATTTTTAGCATGTTTTGGGCCTCTATTTTGAAAACATTTTAGCACTGAGTAGGCATGTACAGATCACTTCTGGGACCCCAAAATATCGAATTTTCGTGTGTTTTGAGGTTGAATTTGAGATATAAACGAGTGCAGAAGATGCATACACATATTAACTTTGGTCACCTAAAATATCGATTTTCAGCATGTTTTGGGCCTGTATCTGAGTAGGCATGTACAGATCGCTTCTGGGACCCCAAAATATCGAATTTTCGGGTGTTTGGATCTTTAATTTGAGATATAAACGGGTACAGAAGATGAATGCACATATCGACTTTTGAACACCTAAAATATCGATATTCCGTATGTTTTGGGCCTGTATTTTGAAAATACTCTAACACGGAGTAGGCATGTACAGATCGCTTCTGGGATTACAAAATATCGAATTTTCGGGTGTTTTGGGCCTGAATTTGAGATATCGACTTTTGGCACCTAAAATATCGATTTTTAGCATGTTTTGGGCCTATATATTGAAAATATTCTAGCACTGATTAGTCATGTACAGATCGCTTCTGGGACCCCAAAATATCGAATTTTCGGGTGTTTTGATGCCTGAATTTGAGATATAAACGGGTACAGAAGATGCATACACATATTGACTTTGGTCACTTAAAATATCGATTTTCAGCATGTTTTGGGCCTGCATTATGAAAATACTCTAACCAGGAGTACGCATGTACAGATCGCTTCTGGGACCCCAAAATATCGAATTTTCGGGTGTTTTGGGCCAGAATTTGAGATATCGACTTTGGGCACCTAAAATATCGATTTTCAGCATGTTTTGGGCTTGTATTTTGAAAATACTCTAACACAGAGTAGGCATGTACAGATCGCATCTGGGACCCAAAAATATCGAATTTTCGGGTGTTATGAGTCTGAATTTGAGATATAAACATGTACTGAAGATGCATGCACATATCGACTTTTGGGCACCTAAAATATAGATTTTGAGCATGTTTTGGGCCTGTATCTGAGTAGGCATGTACAGATCGCTTCTTGGACTCCAAAATATCGAATTTTCGGGTGTTTTGCGCCTGAATTTGAGATATCGACTTTGGGTACCTAAAATATCGATTTTTAGCATGTTTTGGGTCTGTATTTTGAAAATACTCTAACACGGAGTAGGCATGTACAGATCGCTTCTGGGACCACAAAATATCGAATTTTCGGGTGTTTTGGGCCTGAATTTGAGATATCGACTTTGGGCACCTAAAATATCGATTTTTAGCATGTTTTGAGCCTATATTTTAAAAACATACTAGCACTGAGTAGGCATGTACAGATCTCTTCTGGGACCCAAAAATATCGAATTTTCGGGTGTTTTGAGGTTGAATTTGAGATATAAACGAATGCAGAAGATGCATACACATATTACCTTTGGGCACCTGAAATATCGATTTTCAGCATGTTTTGGGCCTATATCTGAGTAGGCATGTACAGATAGCTTCTGGGACTCCAAAATATCGAATTTTCGGGTGTTTGGAGCCTGAATTTGAGATATAAACGGGTACAGAAGATGCATGCACATATCGACTTTTGGGCACCTAAAATATCGATTTTCTGTATGTTTTGGGCCTGTATTTTGAAAATACTCTAACACGGAGTAGGTATGTACAGATCGCTTCTGGGACCCCAAAATATCGAATTTTCGGGTGTTTTTGTCCTGAATTTCAGATATTGACTTTGGGCACCTAAAATATCGATTTTTAGCATGTTTTGGGCCTATATTTTGAAAATATTCTAGCACTGAGTAGGCATGTACAGATCGCTTCTGGGACCTCAAAATATCGAATTTTCGGGTGTTTTGAGCCTGAATTTGAGATATAAACGGGTACAGAAAATGCATGCACATATTGACTTTGGGCACCTAAAATATCGATTTTCAGCATGTTTTGGGCCTGTATTTTGAAAACATTCTAACACGGAGTAGGCATTTACAGATAGCTTCTGGGACCCAAAAATATAGAATTTTCGGGTGTTTTGAGCCTGAATTTGAGATATAAACAGGTACTGAAGATGCATGCACATATCGACTTTTGGGCACTTAATCGGACACCACACTACTTAACGTCATAAAAAACGAGAAGCAGAAGCTAAAAAAAATGTCGCATTAAAATAATCACCAAAAATCAATAGTTACCCATATATACAGCCACTTCTTCATGCTCTATAGTCTAGGCCAAGCCGAAGAGAATGGAAGTATAGAGCACCAACTGAAGCATTTCCTAGTGATTTTAGTTTCAAAGTGATTTTTTTGTATTTTTTTTCAAATTTCTCCACTAAAAAAGCAAACAACACGAAAGGTATTGACGTTTTGTCAATGAATATGATTCACACGTAATATACGTATATATGAGCACAGTTTGTCGTTTGGATTTCGATCTAAAAGGATTATTTTTGTTTTGGCGAATTTTTTCCCAAACATTTCTGGCGAAATTTTGTTTCAACAATTTCAGGCGAGGAATTTTCCCATTTATAGCAGTGATAATGGACTCTTTTGTCATCAGCAGTGTTGCTATATATCAGAGGATAGTCCACATAAATCTTATGCAATTCTGAAACATAGTTTTTTTGTTGTTAATTTTTTACAAAATAATTTTAAAAGTGTTAGGAAAAATATTATTTGTTGCTCGATTGTAATGAAAATTTGTCAATATATGTAAAACCAAACGAGAATTACGATGGCAAAAAGCTTTTGCTTCTAAAATTAACAGGAGCGCAGATAGGGTGTTGGAGTGTGGTGTCCCCATAAAATATCGATTTTGAGCATGTTTCGGGTCTGTATCTTGAAAACATTCTAGCACTGAGTAGGCATGTACATATCGCTTCTGGGACTCAAAAATATCGAATTTTCGGGTGTTTTGAGGTTGAATTTGAGATATAAACGAGTGCAGAAGATGCATGCACATATCGACTTTGAACACTTAAAATATCGATTTTTAGCATGTTTTGGGCCTCTATTTTGAAAACATTTTAGCACTGAGTAGGCATGTACAGATCACTTCTGGGACCCCAAAATATCGAATTTTCGTGTGTTTTGAGGTTGAATTTGAGATATAAACGAGTGCAGAAGATGCATACACATATTAACTTTGGTCACCTAAAATATCGATTTTCAGCATGTTTTGGGCCTGTATCTGAGTAGGCATGTACAGATCGCTTCTGGGACCCCAAAATATCGAATTTTCGGGTGTTTGGATCTTTAATTTGAGATATAAACGGGTACAGAAGATGAATGCACATATCGACTTTTGAACACCTAAAATATCGATATTCCGTATGTTTTGGGCCTGTATTTTGAAAATACTCTAACACGAAGTAGGCATGTACAGATCGCTTCTGGGATTACAAAATATCGAATTTTCGGGTGTTTTGGGCCTGAATTTGAGATATCGACTTTTGGCACCTAAAATATCGATTTTTAGCATGTTTTGGGCCTATATATTGAAAATATTCTAGCACTGATTAGTCATGTACAGATCGCTTCTGGGACCCCAAAATATCGAATTTTCGGGTGTTTTGATGCCTGAATTTGAGATATAAACGGGTACAGAAGATGCATACACATATTGACTTTGGTCACTTAAAATATCGATTTTCAGCATGTTTTGGGCCTGCATTATGAAAATACTCTAACCAGGAGTACGCATGTACAGATCGCTTCTGGGACCCCAAAATATCGAATTTTCGGGTGTTTTGGGCCAGAATTTGAGATATCGACTTTGGGCACCTAAAATATCGATTTCAGCATGTTTTGGGCCTATATTTTGAAAATATTCTAGCACTGAGTAGGCATGTACAGATCGCTTCTGGGACCCCAAAATCTCGAATTTTCGGGTGTTTTGAGCCTGAATTTGAGATATAAACGGGTACAGAAGATGCATGCACATATCGACTTTTGGGCACCTAAAATATCGATTTTGAGCATGTTTCGGGTCTGTATCTTGAAAACATTCTAGCACTGAGTAGGCATGTACAGATCGCTTCTGGGACTCAAAAATATCGAATTTTCGGGTGTTTTGAGGTTGAATTTGAGATATAAACGAGTGCAGAAGATGCATGGACATATCGACTTTGAACACTTAAAATATCGATTTTTAGCATGTTTTGGGCCTATATTTTGAAAACATTCTAGCACTGAGTAGGCATGTACAGATCACTTCTGGGAACCCAAAATATCGAATTTTCGTGTGTTTTGAGGTTGAATTTGAGATATAAACGAGTGCAGAAGATGCATACACATATTAACTTTGGGCACCTAAAATATCGATTTTCAGCATGTTTTGGGCCTGTATCTGAGTAGGCATGTACAGATCGCTTCAGGGACCCCAAAATATCGAATTTTCGGGTGTTTGGATCTTTAATTTGAGATATAAACGGGTACAGAAGATGCATGCACATATCGACTTTTGGACACCTAAAATATCGATATTCTGTATGTTTTGGGCCTATATTTTGAAAATACTCTAACACGGAGTAGGCATGCACAGATCGCTTCTGGGATTACAAAATATCGAATTTTCGGGTGTTTTGGGCCTGAATTTGAGATATCGACTTTGGGCACCTAAAATATCGATTTTTAGCATGTTTTGGGCCTATATATTGAAAATATTCTAGCACTGATTAGTCATGTACAGATCGCTTCTGGGACCCCAAAATATCGAATTTTCAGGTGTTTTGATGCCTGAATTTGAGATATAAACGGGTACAGAAGATGCATACACATATTGACTTTGGTCACTTGAAATATCGATTTTCAGCATGTTTTGGGCCTGCATTATGAAAATACTCTAACCCGGAGTACGCATGTGCAGATCGCTTCTGGGACCCCAAAATATCGAATTTTCGGGTGTTTTGGGCCAGAATTTGAGATATCGACTTTGGGCACCTAAAATATCGATTTCAGCATGTTTTGGGCCTATATTTAGAAAACATTCTAGCACTAAGTAGGCATGTACAGATCGCTTCTGGGACTCAAAAATATCGAATTTTCGGGTGTTTTGAGGTTGAATTTGATATATAAACGAGTGCAGAAGATGCATGGACATATCGACTTTGAACACTTAAATTATCGATTTTTAGCATGTTTTGGGCCTATATTTTGAAAACATTCTAGCACTGAGTAGGCATGTACAGATCACTTCTTGGACCCCAAAATATCGAATTTTCGTGTGTTTTAAGGTTGAATTTGAGATATAAACGAGTGCAGAAGATGCATACACATATTAACTTTGGGCACCTAAAATATCGATTTTCAGCATGTTTTGGGCCTGTATCTGAGTAGGCATGTACAGATCGCTTCAGGGACCCCAAAATATCGAATTTTCGGGTGTTTGGATCTTTAATTTGAGATATAAACGGGTACAGAAGATGCATGCACATATCGACTTTTGGACACCTAAAATATCGATATTCTGTATGTTTTGGGCCTATATTTTGAAAATACTCTAACACGGAGTAGGCATGTACAGATCGCTTCTGGGATTACAAAATATCGAATTTTCGGGTGTTTTGGGCCTGAATTTGATATATCGACTTTGGGCACCTAAAATATCGATTTTTAGCATGTTTTGGGCCTATATATTGAAAATATTCTAGCACTGATTAGTCATGTACAGATCGCTTCTGGGACCCCAAAATATCGAATTTTCGGGTGTTTTGATGCCAGAATTTGAGATATAAACGGGTACAGAAGATGCATACACATATTGACTTTGGTCACTTGAAATATCGATTTTCAGCATGTTTTGGGCCTGGATATTGAAAATATTCTATCACGGAGTAGGCAAGTACAGATCGCTTCTGGGACCCCAAAATATCGAATTTTCGGGTGTTTGGAGCCTGAATTTGAGATATAAACGGGTACAGAAGCATCCACATATCGACTTTTGGGCACCTAAAAGAACGATTTTCAGTATGTTTTGGGCCTGTATATTGAAAATACTCTGACAGATCGCTTCTGGGAACCCAAAATATCGAATTTTCGGGTGTTTTGTGCCTGAATTTAAGATATCGACTTTGGGCACCTAAAATATCGATTTTTAGCATGTTTTGGGCCTATATTTTAAAAATATTCGAGAACTGAGTAGGCATGTACAGATCGATTTTGAGACCCCAAAATATCGAATTTTCGGGTGTTTTGAGCCTGAATTTGAGATATAAACGGGTACAGAAGATGCATGCACATATCGACTTTTGGACACCTAAAATATCGATTTTGAGCATGTTTTGTGTCTGTATCAGAGTAGGCATGTACAGATCACTTCTGGGACCCCAAAATATAGAATTTTCGGGTGTTTGGAGCCTGAATTTGAGATATAAACGGGTACAGAAGCATCCACATATCGACATTTGGGCACCTAAAAGATCGATTTTCAGTATGTTTTGGGCCTGTATATTGAAAATACTCTAACAGATCGCTTCTGGGACCCCAAAATATCGAATTTTCGGGTGTTTTGGGCCTGAATTTGAGATATCGACTTTGGGCACCTAAAATATCGATTTTTAGCATGTTTTGGGCCTATATTTTGAAAATATTCTAGCACTGAGTAGGCATGTACAGATCGCTTCTGGGACCCCAAAATATCGAATTTTCGGGTGTTTTGGGCCTGAATTTCAGATATCGACTTTAGGCACCAAAAATATCGATTTTTTAGCATGCTTTGGGCCTATATTTTGAAAATATTCTAGCAATGAGTAGGCATGTACAGATCGCTTCTGGGACCCCAAAATATCGAATTTTTGAGTGTTTTGAGCCTGAATTTAAGATATAAACGGGTACAGAATATGCATGCACATATTGACTTTGGGCACCTAAAATATCGATTTTTAGCATGTTTTGAGCCTATTTTTTAAAAATATACTAGCACTGAGTAGGCATGTACAGATCGCTTCTGGGACCCAAAAATATCGAATTTTCGGGTGTTTTGAGGTTGAATTTGAGATATAAACGAGTGCAGAAGATGCATACACACATTACCTTTGGGCTCCTAAAATATCGATTTTCAGCATGTTTTGGGCCTATATCTGAGTAGGCATGTACAGATAGCTTCTGGGACTCCAAAATATCGAATTTTCGGGTGTTTGGAGCCTGAATTTGAGATATAAACGGGTACAGAAGATGCATGCACATATCGACTTTTGGGCACCTAAAATATCGATTTTCTGTATGTTTTGGGCCTGTATTTTGAAAATACTCTAACACGGAGTAGGTATGTACAGATCGCTTCTGGGACCCCAAAATATCGAATTTTCGGGTGTTTTGGTCCTGAATTTCAGATATTGACTTTGGGCACCTAAAATATCGATTTTTAGCATGTTTTGGGCCTATATTTTGAAAATATTCTAGCACTGAGTAGGCATGTACAGATCGCTTCTGGGACCCCAAAATATCGAATTTTCGGGTGTTTTTAGCCTGAATTTGAGATATAAACGGGTACAGAAAATGCATGCACATATTGACTTTGGGCACCTAAAATATCGATTTTCAGCATGTTTTGGGCCTGTATTTTGAAAATACTCTAACACGGAGTAGGCATGTACAGATCGCTTCTGGGTCCCAAAAATATAGAATTTTCCTGTGTTTTGAGCCTGAATTTGAGATATGAACAGGTACTGAAAATGCATGCACATATCGACTTTTGGGCACTTAAAATATCGATTTTGAGCATGTTTTGGGTCTGTATCTTGAAAACATTCTAACACGGAGTAGGCATTTACAGATCGCTTCTGGGACACAAAAATATAGAATTTTCGGGTGTTTTGAGCCTGAATTTGAGATATAAACAGTTACTGAAGATGCATTCACATATCGATTTTTGGGCACTTAAGGGGACACCACACTACTTAACGTCATAAAAAACGAGAAGCAGAAGTTAAAAAAAATTTCGCATTAAAATAATCACCAAAAATCAATAGTTACCCCTATATACAGCAACTTCTTCATGCTCTATAGTCTAGGCCAAGCCGAAGAGAATGAAAGTATAGAGCACCAACTGAAGCATTTCCTAGTGATTTTAGTTTCAAAGTGATTTTTTTGTATTTTTTTTCAAATTTCTCCACTAAAAAAGCAAACAACACGAAAGGTATTGACGTTTTGTCAATGAATATGATTCACACGTGATATACGTATATATGAGCACAGTTTGTCGTTTGGATTTCGATCTAAAAGGATTATTTTTGTTTTGGCGAATTTTTTCCCAAACATTTCTGGCGAAAATTTTTTTCAACAATTTCAGGCGAGGAATTTTCCCATTTATAGCAGTGATAATGGACTCTTTTGTCATCAGCAGTGTTGCTATATATCAGAGGATAGTCCACATAAATCTTATGCAATTCTGAAACATAGTTTTTTTGTTGTTAATTTTTTACAAAATAATTTTAAAAGTGTTAGGAAAAATATTATTTGTTGCTCGATTGTAATGAAAATTTGTCAATATATGTAAAACCAAACGAGAATTACGATGGCAAAAAACTTTTGCTTCTAAAATTAACAGGAGCGCAGATAAGGTGTTGGAGTGTGGTGTCCCCATAAAATATCGATTTTGAGCATGTTTCGGGTCTGTATCTTGAAAACATTCTAGCACTGAGTAGGCATGTACATATCGCTTCTGGGACTCAAAAATATCGAATTTTCGGGTGTTTTGAGGTTGAATTTGAGATATAAACGAGTGCAGAAGATGCATGCACATATCGACTTTGAACACTTAAAATATCGATTTTTAGCATGTTTTGGGCCTCTATTTTGAAAACATTTTAGCACTGAGTAGGCATGTACAGATCACTTCTGGGACCCCAAAATATCGAATTTTCGTGTGTTTTGAGGTTGAATTTGAGATATAAACGAGTGCAGAAGATGCATACACATATTAACTTTGGGCACCTAAAATATCGATTTTCAGTATGTTTTGGGCCTGTATCTGAGTAGGCATGTACAGATCGCTTCTGGGACCCCAAAATATCGAATTATCGGGTGTTTGGATCTTTAATTTGAGATATAAACGGGTACAGAAGATGCATGCACATATCGACTTTTGAACACCTAAAATATCGATATTCCGTATGTTTTGGGCCTGTATTTTGAAAATACTCTAACACGGAGTAGGCATGTACAGATCGCTTCTGGGATTACAAAATATCGAATTTTCGGGTGTTTTGGGCCTGAATTTGAGATATCGACTTTGGGCACCTAAAATATCGATTTTTAGCATGTTTTGGGCCTACATATTGAAAATATTCTAGCACTGATTAGTCATGTACAGATCGCTTCTGGGACCCCAAAATATCGAATTTTCGGGTGTTTTGATGCCTGAATTTGAGATATAAACGGATACAGAAGATGCATACACATATTGACTTTGGTCACTTAAAATATCGATTTTCAGCATGTTTTGGGCCTGCATTTTGAAAATACTCTAACCCGGAGTAGGCATGTACAGATCGCTTCTGGGACCCCAAAATATCGAATTTTCGGGTGTTTTGGGCCAGAATTTGAGATATCGACTTTAGGCACCTAAAATATCGATTTCAGCATGTTTTGGGCCTATATTTTGAAAATATTCTAGCACTGAGTAGGCATGTACAGATCGCTTCTGGGACGCCAAAATCTCGAATTTTCGGGTGTTTTGAGCCTGAATTTGAGATATAAACGGGTACAGAAGATGCATGCACATATCGACTTTTGGGCACCTAAAATATCGATTTTGAGCATGTTTCGGGTCTGTATCTTGAAAATATTCTATCACGGAGTAGGCAAGTACATATCGCGTCTGGGACCCCAAAATATCGAATTTTCGGGTGTTTGGAGCCTGAATTTAAGATATAAACGGGTACAGAAGCATCCACATATCGACTTTTGGGCACCTAAAAGATAGATTTTCAGTATGTTTTGGGCCTGTATATTGAAAATACTCTGACAGATCGCTTCTGGGACCCCAAAATATCGAATTTTCGGGTGTTTTGGGCCTGAATTTAAGATATCGACTTTGGGCACCTAAAATATCGATTTTTAGCATGTTTTGGGCCTATATTTTAAAAATATTCTAGAACTGAGTAGGCATGTACAGATCGCTTTTGAGACCCCAACATATCGAATTTTCGGGTGTTTTGAGCCTGAATTTGAGATACAAACGGGTACAGAAAATGCATGCACATATCGACTTTTGGGCACCTAAAATATCGATTTTGAGCATGTTTTGGGTCTGTATCTGAGTAGGCATGTACAGATCACTTCTGGGACCCCAAAATATAGAATTTTCGGGTGTTTGGAGCCTGAATTTTAGATATAAACGGGTACAGAAGCATCCACATATCGACTTTTGGGCACCTAAAAGATCGATTTTCAGTATGTTTTGGGCCTGTAAATTGAAAATACTCTAACAGATCGCTTCTGGGACCCCAAAATATCGAATTTTCGGGTGTTTTGGGCCTGAATTTGAGATATCGACTTTGGGCACCTAAAATATCGATTTTTAGCATGTTTTGGGCCTATATTTTGAAAATATTCTAGCACTGAGTAGGCATGTACAGATCGCTTCTGGAACCCCAAAATATCGAATTTTTGGGTGTTTTGAGCCCGAATTTAAGATATAAACAGGTACTGAAGATGCATGCACATATTGACTTTTGGGAACATAAAATATCGATTTTGAGAATGTTTTGGGTCTGTATCTTGAAAACATTCTAACTAGGAGTAGGAATGTCGAGATCGCTTCTAAGACCCAAAAATACCGAATTTTCGGGTGTTTTGAGCCTGAATTTGAGATATAAACGGGTACAGAAGATGCATGCACACATCGACTTTGGACATTTAAAATATCGATTTTTGGCATGTTTTGAGCCTATATTTTGAAAACATTCTAGCACTGACTAGGCATGTGCAGATCGCTTCTGGGACCCAAAAATATCGAATTTTCGGGTGTTTTGAGGTTGAATTTGAGATATAAACGAGGGCAGAAGATGCATACACATATTAACTTTGGGCACCTAAAATATCGATTTTCAGCATGTTTTTGGCCTGTATATTGAAAATACTCTAACACGGAGTAGGTATGTACAGATCGCTTTTAGGACCCAAAAATACCGAATTTTTGGGTGTTTTGAGCCTGAATTTAAGATATAAACGGGTAAAGAAAATGCATGCACATATCGACTTTTGGGCACCTAAAATATCGATATTCTGTATGTTTTGGGCCTGTATTTCGAAAATACTCTAACAGGGAGTAGGCATGTACAGATCGCTTCTGGAACCCCAAAATATCGAATTTTCGGATGTTTTGGGCCTGAATTTGAGATTTCGACTTTGGTCACCTAAAATATCGATTTTTAGTATGTTTTGGGCCTATATTTTGAAAATATTCTAGCACTAAGTAGGCATGTACAGATCACTTCAGGGACCCCAAAATATCGAATTTTCGGGTGTTTTGAGCTTGAATTTGAGATATAAACGGGTACAGAAGATGCATGCACATATCGACTTTGGCCACTTAGAATATCGATTTTTAGCATGTTTTGAGCCTATATTTTGAAAACATTCTAGCACTGAGTAGGCACGTACAGATCGCTTCTGGGACCCCAAAATATCGAATTTTCGGTTGTTTTGAGATTGAATTTGGGATATAAACGGGTGCAGAAGATGCATACACATATTGTTGACTTTGGTCACGTAAAATATCGATTTTTTAGCATGTTTTGGGCTTGAATCTGAGTAGGCATGTACAGATCGCTTCTGGGACCCCAAAATATCGAATTTTCGGGTGTTTGGAGAATGAATTTGAGATATAAACGGGTACAGAAGCATCCACATATCGACTTTTGGGCACCTAAAAGATAGATTTTCAGTATGTTTTGGGCCTGTATATTGAAAATACTCTGACAGATCGCTTCTGGGACCCCAAAATATCGAATTTTCGGGTGTTTTGGGCCTGAATTTAAGATATCGACTTTGGGCACCTAAAATATCGATTTTTAGCATGTTTTGGGCCTATATTTTAAAAATATTCTAGAACTGAGTAGGCATGTACAGATCGCTTTTGAGACCCCAAAATATCGAATTTTTGAGTGTTTTGAGCCTGAATTTAAGATATAAACGGGTACAGAATATGCATGCACATATTGACTTTGGGCACCTAAAATATCGATTTTTAGCATGTTTTGAGCCTATTTTTTAAAAATATACTAGCACTGAGTAGGCATGTACAGATCGCTTCTGGGACCCAAAAATATCGAATTTTCGGGTGTTTTGAGGTTGAATTTGAGATATAAACGAGTGCAGAAGATGCATACACACATTACCTTTGGGCTCCTAAAATATCGATTTTCAGCATGTTTTGGGCCTATATCTGAGTAGGCATGTACAGATAGCTTCTGGGACTCCAAAATATCGAATTTTCGGGTGTTTGGAGCCTGAATTTGAGATATAAACGGGTACAGAAGATGCATGCACATATCGACTTTTGGGCACCTAAAATATCGATTTTCTGTATGTTTTGGGCCTGTATTTTGAAAATACTCTAACACGGAGTAGGTATGTACAGATCGCTTCTGGGACCCCAAAATATCGAATTTTCGGGTGTTTTGGTCCTGAATTTCAGATATTGACTTTGGGCACCTAAAATATCGATTTTTAGCATGTTTTGGGCCTATATTTTGAAAATATTCTAGCACTGAGTAGGCATGTACAGATCGCTTCTGGGACCCCAAAATATCGAATTTTCGGGTGTTTTTAGCCTGAATTTGAGATATAAACGGGTACAGAAAATGCATGCACATATTGACTTTGGGCACCTAAAATATCGATATTCAGCATGTTTTGGGCCTGTATTTTGAAAATACTCTAACACGGAGTAGGCATGTACAGATCGCTTCTGGGTCCCAAAAATATAGAATTTTCCGGTGTTTTGAGCCTGAATTTGAGATATGAACAGGTACTGAAAATGCATGCACATATCGACTTTTGGGCACTTAAAATATCGATTTTGAGCATGTTTTGGGTCTGTATCTTGAAAACATTCTAACACGGAGTAGGCATTTACAGATCGCTTCTGGGACACAAAAATATAGAATTTTCGGGTGTTTTGAGCCTGAATTTGAGATATAAACTGTTACTGAAGATGCATTCACATATCGATTTTTGGGCACTTAAGGGGACACCACACTACTTAACGTCATAAAAAACGAGAAGCAGAAGTTAAAACAAATTTCGCATTAAAATAATCACCAAAAATCAATAGTTACCCCTATATACAGCAACTTCTTCATGCTCTATAGTCTAGGCCAAGCCGAAGAGAATGAAAGTATAGAGCACCAACTGAAGCATTTCCTAGTGATTTTAGTTTCAAAGTGATTTTTTTGTATTTTTTTTCAAATTTCTCCACTAAAAAAGCAAACAACACGAAAGGTATTGACGTTTTGTCAATGAATATGATTCACACGTGATATACGTATATATGAGCACAGTTTGTCGTTTGGATTTCGATCTAAAAGGATTATTTTTGTTTTGGCGAATTTTTTCCCAAACATTTCTGGCGAAAATTTTTTTCAACAATTTCAGGCGAGGAATTTTCCCATTTATAGCAGTGATAATGGACTCTTTTGTCATCAGCAGTGTTGCTATATATCAGAGGATAGTCCACATAAATCTTATGCAATTCTGAAACATAGTTTTTTTGTTGTTAATTTTTTACAAAATAATTTTAAAAGTGTTAGGAAAAATATTATTTGTTGCTCGATTGTAATGAAAATTTGTCAATATATGTAAAACCAAACGAGAATTACGATGGCAAAAAACTTTTGCTTCTAAAATTAACAGGAGCGCAGATAAGGTGTTGGAGTGTGATGTCCCCATAAAATATCGATTTTGAGCATGTTTCGGGTCTGTATCTTGAAAACATTCTAGCACTGAGTAGGCATGTACATATCGCTTCTGGGACTCAAAAATATCGAATTTTCGGGTGTTTTGAGGTTGAATTTGAGATATAAACGAGTGCAGAAGATGCATGCACATATCGACTTTGAACACTTAAAATATCGATTTTTAGCATGTTTTGGGCCTCTATTTTGAAAACATTTTAGCACTGAGTAGGCATGTACAGATCACTTCTGGGACCCCAAAATATCGAATTTTCGTGTGTTTTGAGGTTGAATTTGAGATATAAACGAGTGCAGAAGATGCATACACATATTAACTTTGGGCACCTAAAATATCGATTTTCAGTATGTTTTGGGCCTGTATCTGAGTAGGCATGTACAGATCGCTTCTGGGACCCCAAAATATCGAATTATCGGGTGTTTGGATCTTTAATTTGAGATATAAACGGGTACAGAAGATGCATGCACATATCGACTTTTGAACACCTAAAATATCGATATTCCGTATGTTTTGGGCCTGTATTTTGAAAATACTCTAACACGGAGTAGGCATGTACAGATCGCTTCTGGGATTACAAAATATCGAATTTTCGGGTGTTTTGGGCCTGAATTTGAGATATCGACTTTGGGCACCTAAAATATCGATTTTTAGCATGTTTTGGGCCTACATATTGAAAATATTCTAGCACTGATTAGTCATGTACAGATCGCTTCTGGGACCCCAAAATATCGAATTTTCGGGTGTTTTGATGCCTGAATTTGAGATATAAACGGATACAGAAGATGCATACACATATTGACTTTGGTCACTTAAAATATCGATTTTCAGCATGTTTTGGGCCTGCATTTTGAAAATACTCTAACCCGGAGTAGGCATGTACAGATCGCTTCTGGGACCCCAAAATATCGAATTTTCGGGTGTTTTGGGCCAGAATTTGAGATATCGACTTTAGGCACCTAAAATATCGATTTCAGCATGTTTTGGGCCTATATTTTGAAAATATTCTAGCACTGAGTAGGCATGTACAGATCGCTTCTGGGACGCCAAAATCTCGAATTTTCGGGTGTTTTGAGCCTGAATTTGAGATATAAACGGGTACAGAAGATGCATGCACATATCGACTTTTGGGCACCTAAAATATCGATTTTGAGCATGTTTCGGGTCTGTATCTTGAAAATATTCTATCACGGAGTAGGCAAGTACATATCGCGTCTGGGACCCCAAAATATCGAATTTTCGGGTGTTTGGAGCCTGAATTTAAGATATAAACGGGTACAGAAGCATCCACATATCGACTTTTGGGCACCTAAAAGATAGATTTTCAGTATGTTTTGGGCCTGTATATTGAAAATACTCTGACAGATCGCTTCTGGGACCCCAAAATATCGAATTTTCGGGTGTTTTGGGCCTGAATTTAAGATATCGACTTTGGGCACCTAAAATATCGATTTTTAGCATGTTTTGGGCCTATATTTTAAAAATATTCTAGAACTGAGTAGGCATGTACAGATCGCTTTTGAGACCCCAACATATCGAATTTTCGGGTGTTTTGAGCCTGAATTTGAGATGCAAACGGGTACAGAAAATGCATGCACATATCGACTTTTGGGCACCTAAAATATCGATTTTGAGCATGTTTTGGGTCTGTATCTGAGTAGGCATGTACAGATCACTTCTGGGACCCCAAAATATAGAATTTTCGGGTGTTTGGAGCCTGAATTTTAGATATAAACGGGTACAGAAGCATCCACATATCGACTTTTGGGCACCTAAAAGATCGATTTTCAGTATGTTTTGGGCCTGTATATTGAAAATACTCTAACAGATAGCTTCTGGGACCCCAAAATATCGAATTTTCGGGTGTTTTGGGCCTGAATTTGAGATATCGACTTTGGGCACCTAAAATATCGATTTTTAGCATGTTTTGGGCCTATATTTTGAAAATATTCTAGCACTGAGTAGGCATGTACAGATCGCTTCTGGAACCCCAAAATATCGAATTTTTGGGTGTTTTGAGCCCGAATTTAAGATATAAACAGGTACTGAAGATGCATGCACATATTGACTTTTGGGAACATAAAATATCGATTTTGAGAATGTTTTGGGTCTGTATCTTGAAAACATTCTAACTAGGAGTAGGAATGTCGAGATCGCTTCTAAGACCCAAAAATACCGAATTTTCGGGTGTTTTGAGCCAGAATTTGAGATATAAACGGGTACAGAAGATGCATGCACACATCGACTTTGGACATTTAAAATATCGATTTTTGGCATGTTTTGAGCCTATATTTTGAAAACATTCTAGCACTGACTAGGCATGTGCAGATCGCTTCTGGGACCCAAAAATATCGAATTTTCGGGTGTTTTGAGGTTGAATTTGAGATATAAACGAGGGCAGAAGATGCATACACATATTAACTTTGGGCACCTAAAATATCGATTTTCAGCATGTTTTTGGCCTGTATATTGAAAATACTCTAACACGGAGTAGGTATGTACAGATCGCTTTTAGGACCCAAAAATACCGAATTTTTGGGTGTTTTGAGCCTGAATTTAAGATATAAACGGGTAAAGAAAATGCATGCACATATCGACTTTTGGGCACCTAAAATATCGATATTCTGTATGTTTTGGGCCTGTATTTCGAAAATACTCTAACAGGGAGTAGGCATGTACAGATCGCTTCTGGAACCCCAAAATATCGAATTTTCGGATGTTTTGGGCCTGAATTTGAGATTTCGACTTTGGTCACCTAAAATATCGATTTTTAGTATGTTTTGGGCCTATATTTTGAAAATATTCTAGCACTAAGTAGGCATGTACAGATCACTTCAGGGACCCCAAAATATCGAATTTTCGGGTGTTTTGAGCTTGAATTTGAGATATAAACGGGTACAGAAGATGCATGCACATATCGACTTTGGCCACTTACAATATCGATTTTTAGCATGTTTTGAGCCTATATTTTGAAAACATTCTAGCACTGAGTAGGCACGTACAGATCGCTTCTGGGACCCCAAAATATCGAATTTTCGGTTGTTTTGAGATTGAATTTGGGATATAAACGGGTGCAGAAGATGCATACACATATTGTTGACTTTGGTCACGTAAAATATCGATTTTCAGCATGTTTTGGGCTTGAATCTGAGTAGGCATGTACAGATCGCTTCTGGGACCCCAAAATATCGAATTTTCGGGGGTTTGGAGAATGAATTTGAGATATAAACGGGTACAGAAGATGCATGCACATATCGACTTTTGGGCACCTAAATGATCGATTTTCAGTATGTTTTGGGCCTGTATTTTGAAAATACTCTAACACGGAGTATGCATATACAGTTCGCTTCTGGGACCCCAAAATATCGAATTTTCGGGTGTTTTGGGCCTGAATTTAAGATATGGACTTTGGGCACTTAAAATATCGATTTGTAGCATGTTTTGGGCCAATATTTTGAAAATATTCTAGCACTATGTAGGCATGTACAGATCACTTCTGGGACCCCAAAATATCGAATTTTCGGGTGTTTTGAGCCTGAATTTGAGATATAAACGGGTACAAAAGAGGCATACACATATTGACTTTGGTCACCTAAAATATCGATTTTCAGCATGTTTTGGGCATGCATTTTGAAAATACTCTAACCCGGAGTAGGCATGTACAGATCGCTTCTGGGACCCCAAAATATCGAATTTTCGGGTGTTTTGGGCCACAATTTGAGATATCGACTTTGGGCACCTAAAATATCGATTTTAGCATGTTTTGGGCCTATATTTTGAAAATATTCTAGCACTGAGTAGGCATGTACAGATCGCTTCTGGGACCCCAAAATCTCGAATTCTCGGGTGTTTTGAGCCTGAATTTGAGATATAAACGGGTACAGAAGATGCATGCACATATCGACTTTTGGGCACCTAAAATATCGATTTTGAGCATGTTTCGGGTCTGTATCTTGAAAACATTCTAGCACTGAGTAGGCATGTACAGATCGCTTCTGGGACTCAAAAATATCGAATTTTCGGGTGTTTTGAGGTTGAATTTGAGATATAAACGAGTGCAGAAGATGCATGGACATATCGACTTTGAACACTTAAAATATCGATTTTTAGCATGTTTTGTGCCTATATTTTGAAAACATTCTAGGACTGAGTAGGCATGTACAGATCACTTCTGGGACCCCAAAATTTCGAATTTTCGTGTGTTTTGAGGTTGAATTTGAGATATAAACGAGTGCAGAAGATGCATACACATATTAACTTTGGGCACCTAAAATATCGATTTTCAGCATGTTTTGGGCCTGTATCTGAGTAGGCATGTACAGATCGCTTCTGGGACCCCAAAATATCGAATTTTCGGGTGTTTGGATCTTTAATTTGAGATATAAACGGGTACAGAAGATGCATGCACATATCGACTTTTGGACACCTAAAATATCGATATTCTGTATGTTTTGGGCCTGTATTTTGAAAATACTCTAACACGGAGTAGGCATGTACAGATCGCTTCTGGGATTATAAAATATAGAATTTTCGGGTGTTTTGGGCCTGAATTTGAGATATCGACTTTGGGCACCTAAAATATCGATTTTTAGCATGTTTTGGGCCTATATATTGAAAATATTCTATCACGGAGTAGGCAAGTACAGATCGCTTCTGGGACCCCAAAATATCGAATTTTCGGGTGTTTGGAGCCTGAATTTGAGATATAAACGGGTACAGAAGCATCCACATATCGACTTTTGGGCACCTAAAAGAACGATTTTCAGTATGTTTTGGGCCTGTATATTGAAAATACTCTGACAGATCGCTTCTGGGACCCCAAAATATCGAATTTTCGGGTGTTTTGGGCCTGAATTTAAGATATCGACTTTGGGCACCTAAAATATCGATTTTTAGCATGTTTTGGGCCTATATTTTAAAAATATTCTAGCACTGAGTAGGCATGTACAGATCGCTTTTGAGACCCCAAAATATCGAATTTTCGGGTGTTTTGAGCCTGAATTTGAGATATAAACGAGTGCAGAAGATGCATACACATATCGACTTTTGGGCACCTAAAATATCGATTTTGAGCATGTTTCGGGTTTGTATCTTGAAAACATTCTAGCACTGAGTAGGCATGTACAGATCGCTTCTGGGACTCAAAAATATCGAATTTTCGGGTGTTTTGAGGTTGAATTTGAGATATAAACGAGTGCAGAAGATGCATGGACATATCGACTTTGAACACTTAAAATATCGATTTTTAGCATGTTTTGGGCCTATATTTTGAAAATACTCTAACACGGAGTAGGCATGTACAGATCGCTTCTGGGACCCAAAAATATCGAATTTTCGGGTGTTATGAGTCTGAATTTGAGATATAAACATGTACTGAAGATGCATGCACATATCGACTTTTGGGCACCTAAAATATCGATTTTGAGCATGTTTTGGGCCTGTATCTGAGTAGGCATGTACAGATCGCTTCTTGGACTCCAAAATATCGAATTTTCGAGTGTTTTGCGCTTGAATTTGAGATATCGACTTTGGGCACCTAAAATATCGATTTTTAGCATGTTTTGGGTCAGTATTTTGAAAATACTCTAACACGGAGTAGGCATGTACAGATCGCTTCTGGGACCACAAAATATTGAATTTTCGGGTGTTTTGGGCCTGAATTTGAGATATCGTCTTTGGGCACCTAAAATATCGATTTTTAGCATGTTTTGAGCCTATATTTTAAAAACATACTAGCACTGAGTAGGCATGTACAGATCGCTTCTGGGACCCAAAAATATCGAATTTTCGGGTGTTTTGAGGTTGAATTTGAGATATAAACGAGTGCAGAAGATGCATACACATATTACCTTTGGGCACCTAAAATATCGATTTTCAGCATGTTTTGGGCCTATATCTGAGTAGGCATGTACAGATAGCTTCTGGGATTCCAAAATATCGAATTTTCGGGTGTTTGGAGCCTGAATTTGAGATATAAACGGGTACAGAAGATGCATGCACATATCGACTTTTGGGCACTTAAATAATCGATTTTCTGTATGTTTTGGGCCTGTATTTTGAAAATACTCTAACACGGAGTAGGTATGTACAGATCGCTTCTGGGACCCCCAAATATCGAATTTTCGGGAGTTTTGGGCCTGAATTTCAGATATTGACTTTGGGCACCTAAAATATCGATTTTTAGCATGTTATGGGCCTATATTTTGAAAATATTCTAGCACTGAGTAGGCATGTACAGATCGCTTCTGGGACCCCAAAATATCGAATTTTTGGGTGTTTTGAGCCTGAATTTAAGATATAAACGGGTACAGAAAATGCATGCACATATTGACTTTGGGCACCTAAAATATCGATTTTCAGCATGTTTTGGGCTTGTATTTTGAAAATACTCTAATACGGAGTAGGCATGTACAGATCGCTTCTGGGACCCAAAAATATCGAATTTTCGGGTGTTATGAGTCTGAATTTGAGATATAAACATGTACTGAAGATGCATGCACATATCGACTTTTGGGCACCTAAAATATCGATTTTGAGTATGTTTTGGGTCTGTATCTTGAAAACATTCTAACTAGGAGTTGGAATGTAGAGATCGCTTCTAAGACCCAAAAATACCGAATTTTCGGGTGTTTTGTGCCTGAATTTGAGATATAAACGGGAACAGAAGATGCATGCACACATCGACTTTGGACCTTTAAAATATCGATTTTTGGCATGTTTTGAGCCAATATTTTGAAAACATTCTAGCACTGACTAGGCATGTGCAGATCGCTTCTGGGACCCAAAAATATCGAATTTTCGGATGTTTTGGGCCTGAATTTGAGATTTCGACTTTGGTCACCTAAAATATCGATTTTTAGTATGTTTTGGGCCTATATTTTGAAAATATTCTAGCACTAAGTAGGCATGTACAGATCACTTCAGGGACCCCAAAATATCGAATTTTCGGGTGTTTTGAGCTTGAATTTGAGATATAAACGGGTACAGAAGATGCATGCACATATCGACTTTGGCCACTTAGAATATCGATTTTTAGCATGTTTTGAGCCTATATTTTGAAAACATTCTAGCACTGAGTAGGCACGTACAGATCGCTTCTGGGACCCAAAAATATCGAATTTTCGGTTGTTTTGAGATTGAATTTGGGATATAAACGGGTGCAGAAGATGCATACACATATTGTTGACTTTGGTCACGTAAAATATCGATTTTCAGCATGTTTTGGGCTTGAATCTGAGTAGGCATGTACAGATCGCTTCTGGGACCCCAAAATATCGAATTTTCGGGGGTTTGGAGAATGAATTTGAGATATAAACGGGTACAGAAGATGCATGCACATATCGACTTTTGGGCACCTAAATGATCGATTTTCAGTATGTTTTGGGCCTGTATTTTGAAAATACTCTAACACGGAGTATGCATATACAGTTCGCTTCTGGGACCCCAAAATATCGAATTTTCGGGTGTTTTGGGCCTGAATTTGAGATATGGACTTTGGGCACTTAAAATATCGATTTGTAGCATGTTTTGGGCCAATATTTTGAAAATATTCTAGCACTATGTAGGCATGTACAGATCACTTCTGGGACCCCAAAATATCGAATTTTCGAGTGTTTTGAGCCTGAATTTGAGATATAAACGGGTACAAAAGAGGCATACACATATTGACTTTGGTCACCTAAAATATCGATTTTCAGCATGTTTTGGGCATGCATTTTGAAAATACTCTAACCCGGAGTAGGCATGTACAGATCGCTTCTGGGACCCCAAAATATCGAATTTTCGGGTGTTTTGGGCCACAATTTGAGATATCGACTTTGGGCACCTAAAATATCGATTTTAGCATGTTTTGGGCCTATATTTTGAAAATATTCTAGCACTGAGTAGGCATGTACAGATCGCTTCTGGGACCCCAAAATCTCGAATTTTCGGGTGTTTTGAGCCTGAATTTGAGATATAAACGGGTACAGAAGATGCATGCACATATCGACTTTTGGGCACCTAAAATATCGATTTTGAGCATGTTTCGGGTCTGTATCTTGAAAACATTCTAGCACTGAGTAGGCATGTACAGATCGCTTCTGGGACTCAAAAATATCGAATTTTCGGGTGTTTTGAGGTTGAATTTGAGATATAAACGAGTGCAGAAGATGCATGGACATATCGACTTTGAACACTTAAAATATCGATTTTTAGCATGTTTTGGGCCTATATTTTGAAAACATTCTAGCACTGAGTAGGCATGTACAGATCACTTCTGGGACCCCAAAATTTCGAATTTTCGTGTGTTTTGAGGTTGAATTTGAGATATAAACGAGTGCAGAAGATGCATACACATATTAACTTTGGGCACCTAAAATATCGATTTTCAGCATGTTTTGGGCCTGTATCTGAGTAGGCATGTACAGATCGCTTCTGGGACCCCAAAATATCGAATTTTCGGGTGTTTGGATCTTTAATTTGAGATATAAACGGGTACAGAAGATGCATGCACATATCGACTTTTGGACACCTAAAATATCGATATTCTGTATGTTTTGGGCCTGTATTTTGAAAATACTCTAACACGGAGTAGGCATGTACAGATCGCTTCTGGGATTATAAAATATCGAATTTTCGGGTGTTTTGGGCCTGAATTTGAGATATCGACTTTGGGCACCTAAAATATCGATTTTTAGCATGTTTTGGGCCTGGATATTGAAAATATTCTATCACGGAGTAGGCAAGTACAGATCGCTTCTGGGACCCCAAAATATCGAATTTTCGGGTGTTTGGAGCCTGAATTTGAGATATAAACGGGTACAGAAGCATCCACATATCGACTTTTGGGCACCTAAAAGAACGATTTTCAGTATGTTTTGGGCCTGTATATTGAAAATACTCTGACAGATCGCTTCTGGGACCCCAAAATATCGAATTTTCGGGTGTTTTGGGCCTGAATTTAAGATATCGACTTTGGGCACCTAAAATATCGATTTTTAGCATGTTTTGGGCCTATATTTTAAAAATATTCTAGCAATGAGTAGGCATGTACAGATCGCTTTTGAGACCCCAAAATATCGAATTTTCGGGTGTTTTGAGCCTGAATTTGAGATATAAACGAGTGCAGAAGATGCATACCCATATCGACTTTTGGGCACCTAAAATATCAATTTTGAGCATGTTTCGGGTTTGTATCTTGAAAACATTCTAGCACTGAGTAGGCATGTACAGATCGCTTCTGGGACTCAAAAATATCGAATTTTCGGGTGTTTTGAGGTTGAATTTGAGATATAAACGAGTGCAGAAGATGCATGGACATATCGACTTTGAACACTTAAAATATCGATTTTTAGCATGTTTTGGGCCTATATTTTGAAAATACTCTAACACGGAGTAGGCATGTACAGATCGCTTCTGGGACCCAAAAATATCGAATTTTCGGGTGTTATGAGTCTGAATTTGAGATATAAACATGTACTGAAGATGCATGCACATATCGACTTTTGGGCACCTAAAATATCGATTTTGAGCATGTTTTGGGCCTGTATCTGAGTAGGCATGTACAGATCGCTTCTTGGACTCCAAAATATCGAATTTTCGAGTGTTTTGCGCCTGAATTTGAGATATCGACTTTGGGCACCTAAAATATCGATTTTTAGCATGTTTTGGGTCAGTATTTTGAAAATACTCTAACACGGAGTAGGCATGTACAGATCGCTTCTGGGACCACAAAATATTGAATTTTCGGGTGTTTTGGGCCTGAATTTGAGATATCGTCTTTGGGCACCTAAAATATCGATTTTTAGCATGTTTTGAGCCTATATTTTAAAAACATACTAGCACTGAGTAGGCATGTACAGATCCCTTCTGGGACCCAAAAATATCGAATTTTCGGGTGTTTTGAGGTTGAATTTGAGATATAAACGAGTGCAGAAGATGCATACACATATTACCTTTGGGCACCTAAAATATCGATTTTCAGCATGTTTTGGGCCTATATCTGAGTAGGCATGTACAGATAGCTTCTGGGAATCCAAAATATCGAATTTTCGGGTGTTTGGAGCCTGAATTTGAGATATAAACGGGTACAGAAGATGCATGCACATATCGACTTTTGGGCACTTAAATAATCGATTTTCTGTATGTTTTGGGCCTGTATTTTGAAAATACTCTAACACGGAGTAGGTATGTACAGATCGCTTCTGGGACCCCAAAATATCGAATTTTAGGGTGTTTTGGGCCTGAATTTCAGATATTGACTTTGGGCACCTAAAATATCGATTTTTAGCATGTTATGGGCCTATATTTTGAAAATATTCTAGCACTGAGTAGGCATGTACAGATCGCTTCTGGGACCCCAAAATATCGAATTTTTGGGTGTTTTGAGCCTGAATTTGAGATATAAACGGGTACAGAAAATGCATGCACATATTGACTTTGGGCACCTAAAATATCGATTTTCAGCATGTTTTGGGCTTGTATTTTGAAAATACTCTAATACGGAGTAGGTATGTACAGATCGCTTCTGGGACCCAAAAATATCGAATTTTCGGGTGTTATGAGTCTGAATTTGAGATATAAACATGTACTGAAGATGCATGCACATATCGACTTTTGGGCACCTAAAATATCGATTTTGAGCATGTTTTGGGCCTGTATCTGAGTAGGAATGTACAGATCGCTTCTTGGACTCCAAAATATCGAATTTTCGGGTGTTTTGCGCCTGAATTTGAGATATCGACTTTGGGCACCTAAAATATCGATTTTTAGCATGTTTTGGGTCTGTATTTTGAAAATACTCTAACACGGAGTAGGCATGTACAGATCGCTTCTGGGACCACAAAATATCGAATTTGCGGGTGTTTTGGGCCTGAATTTGAGATATCGACTTTGGGCACCTAAAATATCGATTTTTAGCATGTTTTGAGCCTATATTTTAAAAACATACTAGCACTGAGTAGGCATGTACAGATCGTTTCTGGGACCCAAAAATATCGAATTTTCGGGTGTTTTGAGGTTGAATTTGAGATATAAACGAGTGCAGAAGATGCATACACATATTACCTTTGGGCACCTAAAATACCGATTTTCAGCATGTTTTGGGCCTATATCTGAGTAGGCATGTACAGATAGCTTCTGGGACTCAAAAATATCGAATTTTCGGGTGTTTTGAGGTTGAATTTTAGATATAAACGAGTGCAGAAGATGCATGCACATATCGACTTTGAACACTTAAAATATCGATTTTTAGCATGTTTTGGGCCTGTATATTGAAAATATTCTATCACGGAGTAGGCAAGTACAGATCGCTTCTGGGACCCCAAAATATCGAATTTTCGGGTGTTTAGAGCCTGAATTTGAGATATAAACGGGTACAGAAGCATCCACATATCGACTTTTGGGCACCTAAAAGATAGATTTTCAGTATGTTTTGGGCCTGTATATTGAAAATACTCTGACAGATCGCTTCTGGGAACCCAAAATATCGAATTTTGGGGTGTTTTGGGCCTGAATTTAAGATATCGACTTTGAGCACCTAAAATATCGATTTTTAGCATGTTTTGGGCCTATATTTCAAAAATATTCTAGAACTGAGTAGGCATGTACAGATCGCTTTTGAGACCCCAAAATATCGAATTTTCGGGTGTTTTGAGCCTGAAATTGAGATATAAACGGGTACAGAAGATGCATGCACATATCGACTTTTGGGCACCTAAAATATCGATTTTGAGCATGTTTTGGGTCTGTATCTGAGTAGGCATGTACAGATCACTTCTGGGACCCCAAAATATAGAATTTTCGGGTGTTTGGAGCCTGAATTTGAGATATAAACGGGTACAGAAGCATCCACATATCGACTTTTGGGCACCTAAAAGATCGATTTTCAGTATGTTTTGGGCCTGTATATTGAAAATACTCTAACAGATCGCTTCTGGGACCCCAAAATATCGAATTTTCGGGTGTTTTGGGCCTGAATTTCAGATATCGACTATAGGCACCTAAAATATCGATTTTTAGCATGTTTTGGGCCTATATTTTGAAAATATTCTAGCACTGAGTAGGCATGTACAGATCGCTTCTGGGACCCCAAAATATCGAATTTTCGGGTGTTTTGGGCCTGAATTTCAGATATCGACTTTACGCACCTAAAATATCGATTTTTAGTATGTTTTGGGCCTATATTTTGCAAATATTCTAGCAATGAGTAGGCATGTACAGATTGCTTCTGGGACCCAAAAATATCGAATTTTTTGGTGTTTTGAGCCTGAATTTAAGATATAAACAGGTACAGAAGATGCATGCACATATCGACTTTTTGGGGACTTAAAATATCGATTTTGAGCATGTTTTGGGACTGTATCTTGAAAACAATCTAACTAGGAGTAGGAATGTAGAGATCGCTTCTAAGACCCAAAAATACCGAATTTTCGGGTGTTTTGAGCCTGAATTTGAGAGATAAACGGGTACAGAAGATGCATGCACACATCGACTTTGGACACTTATAATATCGATTTTTAGCATGTTTTGAGCCTATATTTTGAAAACATTCTAGCACTGACTAGGCATGTGCAGATCGCTTCTGGGACCCAAAAATATCGAATTTTCGGGTGTTTTGAGGTTGAATTTGAGATATAAACGAGTGCAGAAGATGCATACACATATTAACTTTGGGCACCTAAAATATCGATTTTCAGCATGTTTTTGGCCTGTATCTGAGTAGGCATGTACAGTTCGCTTCTGGGACCTCAAAATATCGAATTTTCGAGTATTTCGGGCCTGAATTTGATATATTGACTTTGGGCACCTAAAATATCGATTTTCAGAATGTTTTGGGCCTGTATTTTGAAAATACTCTAACACGGAGTATGCAAGTACAGATCGCTTCTGGGACCCCAAAATATCGAATTTTTGGGTGTTTGGAGCCTGAATTTGAGATATAAACGGGTACAGAAGATGCATCCACATATCGACTTTTGGGCACCTAAAAGATCGATTTTCGGTATGTTTTGGGCCTGTAATTTGAAAATACTCTAACACGGAGTAGGCATGTACAGATCGCTTCTGGGACCCCAAAATATCGAATTTTTGGGTGTTTTGGGCCTGAATTTGAGATATCGACTTTGGGCACCTAAAATATCGATTTTTAGCATGTTTTGGGCCTATATTTTGAAAATATTCTAGCACTAAGTAGGCATGTACAGATCACTTCTGGGACCCCAAAATATCGAATTTTCGGGTGTTTTGAGCCTGAATTTGAGATATAAACGGGTACAGAAGATGCATGCACATCTCTACTTTGGTCACCTAAAATATCGATTTTCAGCATGTTTTGGGCCTGTATTTTGAAAACACTCTAACACGGAGTAGGCAAGTACAGATCGCTTCTGGGACCCCACAATATCGAATTTTTGGGTGTTTGGAGCCTGAATTTGAGATGTAAACGGGTACAGAAGATGCATCCACATATCGACTTTTGGGCACCTAAAAGATCGATTTTCAGTATGTTTTGGGCCTGTATATTGAAAATACTCTAACACGAAGTATTCATGTACAGATCGCTTCTGGGACCCAAAAATATAGAATTTTCGGGTGTTTTGAGCCTGAATTTGAGATATAAACAGGTACTGATGATGCATGCACATATCGACTTTTGGGTACTTAAAATATCGATTTTGAGCATGTTTTGAGCATATATTTTGAAAACATTCTAGCACTGAGTAGGCATGTGCAGATCGCTTCTGGGACCCAAAAATATCGAATTTTCGGGTGTTTGGAGCCTGAATTTGAGATATAAAAGTGTACAGAAGATGCATGCACATATTAACTTTGGGTACCTAAAATATCGATTTTCAGCATGTTTTGGGCCTGTATCTGAGTAGGCATGTACAGATCGCTTCTGGGCCCCATAATTTCGAATTTTCGGGTGTACGGAGCCTGAATTTGAGATATAAACGTGTACAGAAGATGCATGCACATATCGACTTTTGGGCACCTAAAATATCGATTTTGAGCATGTTCTTGCTCTGTATCTTGAAAACATTCTAACTAGGAGTAGGCATGTACAGATCGCTTCTGGGACCAAAAAATATCGAATTTTAGGGTTTTTTGGGCCTGAATTTGAGATATCGACTTTGGGCACCTAAAATATCGATTTTCAGCATGTTTTGGGCCTGTAGCTGAGAAGGCCTGTACAGATCGTTTCTGGGACCCCAAAACATCGAATTTTCGGGTGTTTGGAGCCTGAATTTGAGATATAAACGGGTACAGAAGATGCAGGCACATATCGACTTCCGGCACCTAAAATATCGAATTTCTGTATGTTTTGGGCCTGTATATTGAAAATACTATAACACGGAGTAGGAATGTACAGATCGCTTCTGGGACCCTATAATATCGAATTTGCGGGTGTTTTGGGCCTGAATTTGATATATCGACTTTGGGCACCTAAGATATCGATTTTTAGCATGTTTTGGGCCTATATTTTAAAAATATTCTAGCACTGAGTAGGCATGTACAGATCGCTTCTGGTACACAAAATAAACGAATTTTCGGGTGTTTTGAGCCTGAATTTGAGATATAAACGGGTACAGAAGATGCATGCACATATCGACTTTGGATACTTAAAATATCGATTTTCAGCATGTTTTGAGCATATATTTTGAAAACATTCTAGCACTGAGTAGGCTTGTACAGATCGCTTCTGGGACCCAAAAATATCGAATTTGCGGGTGTTTTAATGTTGAATTTGAGATATAAACGGGTACAGAAGATGCATGCACATATCGACTTTGGACACTTAAAATATCGATTTTAAGCATGTTTAGAGCTAATATTATGAAAACATTCTAGCACTGAATATTCATGTACAGATCGCTTCTGGGACCCCAAAATATCGAATTTTCGGGTGTTTTGAGGTTGAATTTGGGATATAAACGGGTGCAGACGATGCATACAAATATTGACTTTGTGCACCTAAAATATCGATTTTCAGCATGTTTTGGGCCTGTATCTGAGTAGGCATGTACAGATCGCTTCTGGGACCCCAGAATATCGAATTTTCGGGTGTTTGGAGCCTGAATTTGAGATATAAACGGGTACAGAAGATGCATGCACATATCGACTTTTGGGCACCTAAAATATCGATTTTCTGTATGTTTTGGGCCTGTATATTGAAAATACTCTAACACGGAGTAGGAATGTACAGATCGCTTCTAAGACCCGAAAATACCGAATTTTCGGGTATTTCGGGCCTGAATTTGATATATCGACTTTGGGCACCTAAAATATCGATTTTTAGCATGTTTTGGGCCTATATTTTGAAAATATTCTAGCACTGAGTAGGCATGTACAGATCGCTTCTGGGACCCCAAAATATCGAATTTTCGGGTGTTTTGAGCCTGAATTTGAGATATAAACGGGTCCAGAAGATGCATGCACATATCGACTTAGGATGCTTAAAATATCGATTTTTAGCATGTTTTGAGCCTATATTTTGAAAACATTCTAGCACTGAGTAGGCATGTACAGATCGCTTCTGGGACCAAAAAATATCGAATTTTCGGGTGTTTTGAGTTTGAATTTGGGATATAAACGGGTGCAGAAGATGCATACAGATATTGACTTTGGTCACCTAAAATATCGATTTTCAGCATGTTTTAGGCCTGTATTTTGAAAATACTCAAACACGGAGTAGGCAAGTACAGATCACTTTTGGGACCCCAAAATATCGAATTTTCGGGTGTTTGGAGCCTGAATTTGAGATATAAACGAGTACAGAAAATACATGCACATATCGACTTTTGGGCACCTAAAATATCGATTTTCAGCATGTTTTGGGCCTGTATTTTGAAAATACTCTAACACGGAGTAGGCATGTACAGATCACTTCTGGGACCCAAAAATATCGAATTTTCGGGTGTTTTGAGGTTGAATTTGAGATATAAACGAGTGCAGAAGATGCATACACATATTAACTTTGGGCACCTAAAATATCGATTTTCAGCATGTTTTGGGCCTGTATCTGAGTAGGCATGTACAGATCGCTTCTGGGACCCCAAAATATCGAAATTTCGGGTGTTTGGAGCCTGAATTTGAGATATAAACGGGTACAGAAGATGCATGCACATATCGACTTTTGGGCACCTAAAAGATTGATTTTCAGTATGTTATGGGCCTGTATTTTGAAAATACTCTAACACGGAGTAGGCATGTACAGTTCGCTTCTGGGACCCCAAAATATCGAATTTTCAGGTGTTTTGGGCCTGAATTTGAGATATCGACTTTAGGCACCTAAAACATCAATTTTTAGCATGTTTTGAGCCTATATTTTGAAAACATTCTAGCACTGAATAGGCATGTACAGATCACTTCTGGGACCCCAAAATATCGAATTTTCGGGAGTTTTGATCCTGAATTTGAGATATAAACGGGTACAGAAGATGCATGCACATATCGACTTTGGACACTTAAAATATCGATTTTTAGCATGTTTTAAGCCTATATTTTGAAAACATTCTAGCACTGAGTAGGCATGTACAGTTCGCCTCTGGGCCCCAAAAAATATCGAATTTTCGGGTGTTTTGAGGTTGAATTTGGGATGTAAACGGGTACAGAAAATGCATACACATATTGACTTTGGTCACCTAAAATATCGATTTTCAGCATGTTTTCGGCCTGTATTTTGAAAATACTCTAACATGGAGTAGGCAAGTACAGATCGCTTCTGGGACCCCAAAATATCGAATGTTTGGGTGTTAGGAGCCTGAATTTGAGATATAAACGGGTACAGAAGATACATCCACATATCGACTTTTGGGCACCTAAAAGATCGATTTTCAGTATGTTTTGGGCCTGTATATTAAAAATACTCTAACACGGAGTAGGCATGTACAGATCGCTTCTGGGACCCTAAAATATCGAATTTTCGGGTGTTTTGGACTTGAATTTGAGATATCGACTTTGGGCACCTAAAATATCGATTTTTAGCATGTTTTGGTCCTATATTTTGAAAATATTCTAGCACTGAGTAGGCATGTACAGATTGCTTCTGGGACCCCAAAATATCAAATTTTCGGGTGTTTTGATCCTGAATTTGAGATATAAACTTGTACAGAAAATGCATGCACATATCGACTTTTGGGCACCTAAAATATCGATTTTGAGCATGTTTTGGGTCTGTATCTTGAAAACATTCTTACTAGGAGTAGGTATGTACAGATCGCTTCTGGGACCCAAAAATATCGAATTTTCGGGTGTTTTTAGGTTGAATTTGGGATATAAACGGGTGCAGAAGATGCATACACATATTGACTTTGTGCACCTAAAATATCGATTTTCAGCATGTTCTGGGCCTGTATCTGAGTAGGCATGTACAGATCGCTTCTGGGACCCCAAAATATCGAATTTTCGGGTGTTTGGAGCCAGAATTTGAGATATAAACTTGTACAGAAGATGCATGCACATATCGACTTTTGGGCACCTAAAAGATCGATTTTCAGTATGTTATAGGCCTGTATTTTGAAAATACTCTAAGACAGAGTAGGCATGTACAGATCGTTTCTGGGACCCCAAAATATCGAATTTTCAAGTGTTTTTGGCCTGAATTTGAGATATCGACTTTGGGCACCTAAAATATCGATTTTTAGCATGTTTTGAGCCTATATTTTGAAAACCTTCTAGCACTGAGTAGGCATGTACAGTTCGCTTCTGGGGCCCAAAAAATATCGAATTTTCGGGTATTTTGAGGTTGAATTTGGGATATAAACGGGTGCAGAAGATGCATACACATATTGACTTTGGTCACCTAAAATATCGATTTTCAGCATGTTTTGGGCCTGTAATTTGAAAATACTGTAACACGGAGTAGGCAAGTACAGATCGCTTCTGGGACCCCAATATATCGAATTTTCGGGTGTTTGGAGCCTGAATTTGAGATATAAACGGGTACAGATGATACATCAACATATCGACTTTTGGGCACCTAAAAGATCTATTTTCAGTATGTTTTGGGCCTGTATATTGAAAATACTCTTACACGGACTAGGCATGTACAGATCGCTTCTGGTAGCCCAAAATATCGAATTTTTTGGGTGTTTTGGCCTGAATTTGAGATATCGACTTTAGGCTCCTAAAATATCGATTTTTAGCATGTTTTGGGCCTATATTTTGAAAATATTCTAGCAATGAGTAGGCATGTACAGATCGCTTCAGGGACCACAAAATATCAAATTTTCGAGTGTTTTGATCCTGAATTTGAGATATAAACGGGTACAGAAGATACATGCACATATCGACTTTTGGGCACATAAAATATCGATTTTGAGCATGTTTTGGGTCTGTATCTTGAAAACATTCTAACTAAGAGTAGGCATGTACAGATCCCTTCTAGGACCCAAAAATACCGAATGTTCGGGTTTTTTTAGGTTGAATTTGGGATATAAACGGGTGCAGAAGATGCATACACATATTAACTTTGGGCACCTAAAATATCGATTTTCAGCATGTTTTGGGCCATTATCTGAGTAGGCATGTACAGATCGTTTCTGGGACCCCAAAATATCAAATTTTCGGGTGTTTGGAGCCTGAATTTGAGATATAAACGGGTACAGAAGATGCATGCACATATCGACTTTTGGGCACTTAAAAGATCGATTTTCAGTATGATATGGGCCTATATTTTGAAAACATTCTAGCACTGAGTAGGCATGTACAGTTCGCTTCTGGGACCCAAAAAATATCGAATTTTCGGGTGTTTTGAGGTTGAATTTGGGATATAAACGGGTACAGAAGATGCATACACATATTGACTTTGGTCACCTAAAATATCGATTTTCAGCATGTTTTGGGCCCGTATTTTGAAAATACTCTAACATGGAGTAGGCAAGTACAGATCGCTTCTGGGACCCCAAAATATCGAATGTTCGGGTGTTAGGAGCCTGAATTTGAGATATAAACGGGTACAGAAGATACATCCACATATCGACTTTTGGGCACCTAAAAGATCGATTTTCAGTATGTTTTGGGCCTGTAAATTGAAAATACTCTAACACGGAGTAGGCATGTACAGTTCGCTTCTGGGACCCTAAAATATCGGATTTTCGGGTGTTTTGGGCCTGAATTTGAGATATCGACTTTGGGCACCTAAAATATCGATTTTTAGCATGTTTTGGGCCTATATTTTGAAAATATTCTAGCACTGAGTAGGCATGTACAGATTGCTTCTGGGACTCCCAAATATCAAATTTTTCGGGTGTTTTGATCCTGAATTTGAGATATAAACTTGTACAGAAGATGCATGCACATATCGATTTTTATGCACCTAAAATATCGATTTTGAGCATGTTTTGGGTCTGTATCTTGAAAACATTCTATCTAGGATTAGGCATGTACAGATCGCTTCTAGGACCCAAAAATACCGAATTTTCTGGTGTTTTGAGCCTGAATTTGAGATATAAACGGGTACATAAGATGCATGCACATATCGACTTTGGACACTTAAAATAACGATTTTTAGCATGTTTTGAGCCTTTATTTTGAAAACATTTCAGCACTGAGTATTCATGTACAGATCGCTTCTGGGACCCAAAAATATCGAATTTTCGGGTGTTTTGAGGTTGAATTTGGGATATAAACTGGTGCAGAAGATGCATACACATATTGACTTTGGGCACCTAAAATATTGATTTTCAGCATGTTTTGGGCCTGTATCTGAGTAGGCATGTACAGATCGCTTCTGGGACCCCAAAATATCGTATTTTCGGGTGTTTGGAGCCTGAATTTGAGATATAAACGGGTACAGAAGATGCATTCACATATCGACTTTTGGGCACCTAAAAGATCGATTTTCAGTATGTTATGGGCCTGTATTTTGAAAATACTCTAACACGGAGTAGGCATGTACAGATTGCTTCTGGGACCCAAAAATATCGAATTTTCAGGTGTTTTGGGCCTGAATTTGAGATATCGACTTTGGGCACCTAAAATATCGATTTTTAGCATGTTTTGGGCCTATATTTTGAAAATATTCTAGCACTAAGTAGGCATGTACAGATCACTTCTGGGACCAAAAAATATCGAATTTTCGGGTGTTTTGATCCTGAATTTGAGATATAAACGGGTACAGAAGATGCATGCACATATCGACTTTGGACATTTAAAATATCTATTTTTAGCATGTTTAGAGCCTATATTTTGAAAACCTTCTAGCACTGAGTAGGCATTTACAGTTCAATTCTGGGGCCCAAAAAATATCGAATTTTCAGGTGTTTTGAGGTTGAATTTGGGATATAAACGGGTGCAGAAGATGCATACACATTTTGACTTTGGTCACCTATAATATCGATTTTCAGCATGTTTTGGGCCTGAATTTTGAAAATACTCTAACACGGAGTAGGCAAGTACAGATCGCTTCTGGGACCCCAAAATATCAAATTTTCGGGTGTTTGGAGCCTGAATTTGAGATATAATCGGGTACAGAAGATGCATGCACATATCGACTTTTGGGCACCTAAAAGATCGATTTTCAGTATGTTATGGGCCTGTATTTTGAAATTGCTCTAACACGGAGTAGGCAAGTACAGATCGCTTGTGGAACCCCAAAATATCGAATTTTCGGGTGTTTTGGGCCTAAATTTGAGATATCGACTTTGGGCACCTAAAATATCAATTTTTAGCATGTTTTGGGCCTATATTTTGAAAATATTCTAGCACTGAGTAGGCATGTACAGATCGCTTCTGGGACCACAAAATATCAAATTTTCGGGTGTTTTGATCCTGAATTTGAGATATAAACGGGTACAGTAGATGCATGCACATATCGACTTTTGGGCCACTAAAATATCGATTTTGAGCATGTTTTGGGTCTGTATCTTGAAAACATTCTAACTAAGAGTAAGCATGTACAGATCACTTCTAGGACCCAAAAATACCGAATGTTCGGGTTTTTTGAGGTAGAATTTTGAATATAAACGGGTGCAGAAGATGCATACACATATTGACTTTGGTCACCTAAAATATCGATTTTCAGCATGTTTTGGGCCTGTATTTTGAAAATACTTTAACACGGAGTAGGCATGTACAGATTGCTTATGGGACCTCAAAATATCGAATTTTCGGGTGTTTTGAGGTTGAATTTGAGATATAAACGAGTGCAGAAGATGCATACACATATTAACTTTGGGCACCTAAAATATCGATTTTCAGCATGTTTTGGGCCTGTATCTGAGTACGCATGTACAGATCGCTTCTGGGACCCCAAAATATCGAATTTTCGGGTGTTTGAAGCCTGAATTTGAGATATAAACGGGTACAGAAGATGCATGCACATATCGACTTTTGGGCACCTAAAAGATCGATTTTCAGTATGATATGGGCCTGTATTTTGAAAATACTTTAACACGGAGTAGGCATGTACAGTTCGCTTCTGGGACCCCAAAATATCGAATTTTCGGGTGTTTTGGGCCTGAATTTGAGATATCGACTTTGGGCACCTAAAATATCGATTTTTAGCATGTTTTGGGCCTATATTTTGAAAATATTCTAGCACTAAGTAGGCATGTACAGATCACTTCTGGGACCCCAAAATATCGATATTTCGGGTGTTTTGATCCTGAATTTGAGATATAAACGGGTACAGAAGATGCATGCACATATCGACTTTGGACACTTAAAATATCGATTTTTAGCATGTTTTGAGCCTATATTTTGAAAACATTCTAGCACTGACTAGGCATGTACAGTTCGCTTCTGGGACCCAAAAAATATCGAATTTTTGGTTGTTTTGAGGTTGAATTTGGGATATAAACGGGTGCAGAAGATGCATACACATATTGACTTTGGTCACCTAAAATATCGATTTTCAGCATGTTATGGGCCTGTATTTTAAAAAATACTCTAACACGGAGTAGGCAAGTACAGATCGCTTCTGGGGACCCCAAAATTTTGAATTTTCGGGTGTTTTGGGCCTGAATTTTAGATATCGACTTTGGGCACCTAAAATATCGATTTTTAGCATGTTTTGAGCCTATATTTTGAAAAAATTCTAGTACTGAGTAGGCATGTACAAATCGCTTCTGGGAACCAAAAATATCTAATTTTCGGGTGTTTTGAGGTTGAATTTGAGATATAAACGAGTGCAGAAGATGCATACACATATTAACTTTGGGCACCTAAAATATCGATTTTCAGCATGTTTTGGGCCTGTATCTGAATAGGCATGTACAGATCGCTTCTGGGACCCCAAAATATCAAATTTTCGGGTGTTTGGAGCCTGAATTTGAGATATAAACGGGTACTGAAGATGCATGCACATATCGACTTTTGAGCACCTAAAAGATCGATTTTCAGTATGTTATGGGCCTGTATTTTGAAAATACTCTAACACGGAGTAGGCATGTACAGTTCGCTTCTGGGACCCCAAAATATTGAATTTTCGGGTGTTTTGGGCCTGAATTTGAGATATCGACTTTGGGCACCTAAAATTTCGATTTTTAGCATGTTTTGGGCCTATATTTGAAAATACTCTGACACAGAGTAGGCATGTACAGATCGCTTCTGGCACTCCAAAATATTGAATTTTCGTGTGTTTTGAGCTTGAATTTGAGATATAAACGGGTACTGAAGATGCATGAACATATCGACTTTTGGGCCACTAAAATATCGATTTTGAGCATGTTTTGGGTCTGTATCTTGAAAACATTCTAACTAGGAGTAGGCATGTACAGATCGCTTCTAGGACAAAAAAATACCGAATTTTCGGGTGTTTTGATCCTGAATTTGAGATATAAACGGTTACAGAAGATGCATGCACATATCGACTTAGGACACTTAAAATATTAATTTTAGCATGTTTTTAGCCTATATTTTGAAAACATTCTAACTAAGAGTAGGCATGTACAGATCGCTTCTAGGACCCAAAAATACCGAATGTTCGGGTTTTTTGAGGTTGAATTTGGGATATAAACGGGTGCAGAAGATACATACACATATTGACTTTGGTCACCTAAAATATCGATTTTCAGCATGTTTTGGGCCTGTATTTTGAAAATACTTTAACACGGAGTAGGCAAGTACAGATTACTTCTGGGACCTCAAAATATCGTATTTTCGGGTGTTTTGAGGTTGAATTTGAGATATAAACGAGTGCAGAAGATGCATACACATATTAACTTTGGACACCTAAAATATCGATTTTCAGCATGTTTTGGGCCTGTATCTGAGTAGGCATGTACAGATCGCTTCTGGGACCCCAAAATATCGAATTTTCGGGTGTTTGGAGCCTGAATTTGAGATATAAACGGGTACAGAAGATGCATGCACATATCGACTTTTGGGCACCTAAAAGATCGATTTTCAGTATGATATGGGCCTGTATTTTGAAAATACTCTAACACGGAGTAGGCATGTACAGTTCGCTTCTGGGACCCCAAAATATAGAATTTTCGGGTGTTTTGGGCCTGAATTTGTGATATCGACTTTGGGCACCTAAAATATCGATTTTTAGCATGTTTTGGGCCTATATTTTGAAAATATTCTAGCACTAAGTAGGCATGTACAGATCACTTCTGGGACCCCAAAATATCGATATTTCGGGTGTTTTGATCCTGAATTTGAGATATAAACGGGTACAGAAGATGCATGCACATATCGACTTTGGACACTTAAAATATCGATTTTTAGAATGTTTTGAGCCTATATTTTGAAAACATTCTAGCACTGACTAGGCATGTACATTTCGCTTCTGGGACCCAAAAAATATCGAATTTTCGGGTGTTTTGAGGTTGAATTTGGGATATAAACGGGTGCAGAAGATGCATACACATTTTGACTTTGGTCACCTAAAATATCGATTTTCAGCATGTTATGGGCCTGTATTTTAAAAAATACTCTAACACGGAGTAGGCAAGTACAGATCGCTTCTGGGACCCCAAAATATCGAATTTTCGGGTGTTTTGGGCCTGAATTTTAGATATCGACTTTGGGCACCTAAAATATCGATTTTTAGCATGTTTTGAGCCTATATTTTGAAAAAATTCTAGCACTGAGTAGGCATTTACAGATCGCTTCTGGGAACCAAAAATATCTAATTTTCGGGTGTTTTTAGGTTGAATTTGAGATATAAACGAGTGCAGAAGATGCATACACATATTAACTTTGGGCACCTAAAATATCGATTTTCAGCATGTTTTGGGCCTGTATCTGAGTGGGCATGTAAAGATCGTTTCTGGGACCCCACAATATAGAATTTTCGGGTGTTTGGAGCCTGAATTTGAGATATAAACGGGCACAGAAGATGCATGCACATATCGACTTTTGGGCACCTAAAAGATCGATTTTCAGTATGATATGGGCCTGTATTTTGAAAATACTCTAACACGGAGTAGGCATGTACAGTTCGCTTCTGGGACCCTAAAATATCGAATTTTCGGGTGTTTTGTGCCTGAATTTTAGATATCGACTTTGGGCACATAAAATATCGATTTTTAGCATGTTTTGGGCCTATATTTCGAAAATATTCTAGCACTAAGTAGGCATGTACAGATCACTTCTGGGACCCCAAAATATCGAATTTTCGGGTTTTTTGATCCTGAATTTGAGATATAAACGGGTACAGAAGATGCATGCACATATCGACTTTTTACACTTAAAATATCGATTTTTAGCATGTTTTGAGCCTATATTTTGAAAACATTCTAGCACTGACTAGACATGTACAGTTCGCTTCTGGGACCCAAAAAATGTCGTATTTTTGGGTGTTTTGAGGTTGAATTTGGGATATAAACGGGTGCAGAAGATGCATACACATATTGACTTTGGTCACCTAAAATATCGATTTTCAGCATGTTATGGCCCTGTATTTTGAAAATACTCTAACACGGAGTAGGCATCTACAGATCACTTCTGGCACTCCAAAATATCAAATTTTCGGGTGTTTTGAAGTTGAATTTGAGATATAAACGAGTGCAGAAGATGCATACACATATTAACTTTGGGCACCTAAAATATCGATTTTCAGCATGTTTTGGGCCTGTATTTGAATATGCATGTACCGATCGCTTCAGGGACCCCAAAATATCAAATTTTCGGGTGTTTGGAGCCTGAATTTGAGATATTAACGGGTACAGAAGATGCATGCACATATCGACTTTTGGGCACCTAAAAGATCGATTTTCAGTATGTTATGGGCCTGTATTTTGAAAATACACTAACACGGAGTAGGCATGTACAGTTCGCTTCTGGGACCCCAAAATATCGAATTTTCGGGTGTTTTGGGCCTGAATTTGAGATATCGACTTTGGGCACCTAAAATATCGATTTTTAGCATGTTTTGAGCCTATATTTGAAAATTCTCTGACACAGAGTAGGCATGTACAGATCGCTTCTGGCACTTCAAAATATCGAATTTTCGGGTGTTTTGAGCCTGAATTTGAGATATAAACGGGTACAGAAGATGCATGCACATATCGACTTTGGACACTTAAAATATCTATTTTTAGCATGTTTTGAGCCTATATTTTGAAAACATTCTATCACTGAGTAGGCATTCACAGATCGCTTCTGGGATCCAAAAATATCGAATTTTCGGGTGTTTTGAGGTTGAATTTGAGATATAAACGAGTGCAGAAGATGCATACACATATTAACTTTGGGCACCTAAAATATCGATTTTCAGCATGTTTTGGGCCTGTATCTGAGTAGGCATGTACAGATCGCTTCTAGGACCCCAAAATATCTTATTTTCGGGTGTTTTGAGGTTGAATTTGAGATATAAACGGGTGCAGAAGATGCATACACATATTAACTTTGGGCACCTAAAATATCGATATTCAGCATGTTTTGGTCCTGTATCTGAGTAGGCATGTACAGATCGCTTCTGGGACCCCAAAATATCGAATTTTCGGGTGTTTGGAGCCTGAGTTTAAGATATAAACGGGTACAGAAGATGCATGCACATATCGACTTTTGGGCACTTAAAAGATCGATTTTCAGTATGATATGGGCCTGTTTTTTTAAAATACTCTAACACGGAGTAGGCATGTACAGTTCGCTTCTGGGACCCCAAAATATCGAATTTTCGGGTGTTTTGGGGCTGAATTTGAGATATCGACTTTGGGCACCTAAAATATCGATTTTTTAGCATGTTTTGGGCCAATATTTTGAAAATATTCTGGGACTAAGTAGGCATGTACAGATCACTTCTGGGACCCCAAAATATCGAATTTTCGGGTGTCTTGATCCTGAATTTGAGATATAAACGGGTACAGAAGATGCATGCACATATCGACTTTGGATTCTTAAAATATCGATTTTTAGCGTGTTTTGAGCCTATATTTTGAAAACATTCTTGCACTGACTAGGCATATACAGTTCGCTTCTGAGACCCCAAAAATATCGAATTTTCGGGAGTTTTGAGGTTAAATTTGGGATATAAACGGGTGCAGAGGATGCATACACATATTGACTTTGGTCACCTAAAATATCGATTTTCAGCATGTTTTGGGCTTGTATTTTTTAAATACTCTAACACGGAGTAGGCAAGTACAGATCACTTCTAGGACCAAAAAATATCGAATTTTCAGGTGTTTGGAGGCTGAATTTGAGGTATAAACAGGTACAGAAGATGCATGCACATATCGACTTTGGACACTTAAAATATCTATTTTTAGCATGTTTTGAGCCTATATTTTGAAAACATTCTAGCACTGAGTAGGCATTCACAGATCGCTTCTGGGATCCAAAAATATCGAATTTTCGGGTGTTTTGAGGTTGAATTTGAGATATAAACGAGTGCAGAAGATGCATACACATATTAACTTTGGGCACCTAAAATATCGATTTTCAGCATGTTTTGGGCCTGTATCTGAGTAGGCATGTACAGATCGCTTCTGGGACCCCAAAATATCGAATTTTCGGGTGTTTGGAGCCTGAGTTTGAGATATAAACGGGTACAGAAGATGCATGCACATATCGACTTTTGGGCACTTAAAAGATCGATTTTCAGTATGATATGGGCCTGTATTTTGAAAATACTCTAACACGGAGTAGGCATGTACAGTTCGCTTCTGGGACCCCAAAATATCGAATTTTCGGGTGTTTTGGGCGTGAATTTGAGATATCGACTTTGGGCACCTAAAATATCGATTTTTAGCATGTTTTGGGCCTATATTTCGAAAATATTCTAGCACTAAGTAGGCATGTACAGATCACTTCTGGGACCCCAAAATATCGAATTTTCGGGTTTTTTGATCCTGAATTTGAGATATAAACGGGTACAGAAGATGCATGCACATATCGACTTTTTACACTTAAAATATCGATTTTTAGCATGTTTTGAGCCTATATTTTGAAAACATTCTAGCACTGACTAGACATGTACAGTTCGCTTCTGGGACCCAAAAAATGTCGTATTTTTGGGTGTTTTGAGGTTGAATTTGGGATATAAACGCGTGCAGAAGATGCATACACATATTGACTTTGGTCACCTAAAATATCGATTTTCAGCATGTTATGGCCCTGTATTTTGAAAATACTCTAACACGGAGTAGGCATCTACAGATCGCTTCTGGCACTCCAAAATATCAAATTTTCGGGTGTTTTGAAGTTGAATTTGAGATATAAACGAGTGCAGAAGATGCATACACATATAAACTTTGGGCACCTAAAATATCGATTTTCAGCATGTTTTGGGCCTGTATTTGAATATGCATGTACCGATCGCTTCTGGGACCCCAAAATATCAAATTTTCGGGTGTTTGGAGCCTGAATTTGAGATATAAACGGGTACAGAAGATGCATGCACATATCGACTTTTGGGCACCTAAAAGATCGATTTTCAGTATGTTATGGGCCTGTATTTTGAAAATACTCTAACACGGAGTAGGCATGTACAGTTCGCTTCTTGGACCCCAAAATATCGAATTTTCGGGTGTTTTGGGCCTGAATTTGAGATATCGACTTTGGGCACCTAAAATATCGATTTTTAGCATGTTTTGAGCCTATATTTGAAAATTCTCTGACACAGAGTAGGCATGTACAGATCGCTTCTGGCACTCCAAAATATCGAATTTTCGGGTGTTTTGAGCCTGAATTTGAGATATAAACGGGTACAGAAGATGCATGCACATATCGACTTTGGACACTTAAAATATCTATTTTTAGCATGTTTTGAGCCTATATTTTGAAAACATTCTAGCACTGAGTAGGCATTCACAGATCGCTTCTGGGATCCAAAAATATCGAATTTTCGGGTGTTTTGAGGTTGAATTTGAGATATAAACGAGTGCAGAAGATGCATACACATATTAACTTTGGGCACCTAAAATATCGATTTTCAGCATGTTTTGGGCCTGTATCTGAGTAGGCATGTACAGATCGCTTCTAGGACCCCAAAATATCTTATTTTCGGGTGTTTTGAGGTTGAATTTGAGATATAAACGGGTGCAGAAGATGCATACACATATTAACTTTGGGCACCTAAAATATCGATTTTCAGCATGTTTTGGTCCTGTATCTGAGTAGGCATGTACAGATCGCTTCTGGGACCCCAAAATATCGAATTTTCGGGTGTTTGGAGCCTGAGTTTAAGATATAAACGGGTACAGAAGATGCATGCACATATCGACTTTTGGGCACTTAAAAGATCGATTTTCAGTATGATATGGGCCTGTTTTTTGAAAATACTCTAACACGGAGTAGGCATGTACAGTTCGCTTCTGGGACCCCAAAATATCGAATTTTCGGGTGTTTTGGGGCTGAATTTGAGATATCGACTTTGGGCACCTAAAATATCGATTTTTTAGCATGTTTTGGGCCAATATTTTGAAAATATTCTGGCACTAAGTAGGCATGTACAGATCACTTCTGGGACCCCAAAATATCGAATTTTCGGGTATCTTGATCCTGAATTTGAGATATAAATGGGTACAGAAGATGCATGCACATATCGACTTTGGATTCTTAATATATCGAATTTTAGCGTGTTTTGAGCCTATATTTTGAAAACATTCTTGCACTGACTAGGCATATACAGTTCGCTTCTGAGACCCCAAAAATATCGAATTTTCGGGAGTTTTGAGGTTGAATTTGGGATATAAACGGGTGCAGAGGATGCATACACATATTGACTTTGGTCACCTAAAATATCGATTTTCAGCATGTTTTGGGCTTGTATTTTGAAAATACTCTAACACGGAGTAGGCAAGTACAGATCACTTCTAGGACCAAAAAATATCGAATTTTCAGGTGTTTGGAGGCTGAATTTGAGGTATAAACAGGTACAGAAGATGCATGCACATATCGACTTTGGACACTTAAAATATCTATTTTTAGCATGTTTTGAGCCTATATTTTGAAAACATTCTAGCACTGAGTAGGCATTCACAGATCGCTTCTGGGATCCAAAAATATCGAATTTTCGGGTGTTTTGAGGTTGAATTTGAGATATAAACGAGTGCAGAAGATGCATACACATATTAACTTTGGGCACCTAAAATATCGATTTTCAGCATGTTTTGGGCCTGTATCTGAGTAGGCATGTACAGATCGCTTCTGGGACCCCAAAATATCGAATTTTCGGGTGTTTGGAGCCTGAGTTTGAGATATAAACGGGTACAGAAGATGCATGCACATATCGACTTTTGGGCACTTAAAAGATCGATTTTCAGTATGATATGGGCCTGTATTTTGAAAATACTCTAAAACGGAGTAGGCATGTACAGTTCGCTTCTGGGACCCCAAAATATCGAATTTTCGGGTGTTTTGGGCGTGAATTTGAGATATCGACTTTGGGCACCTAAAATATCGATTTTTAGCATGTTTTGGGTCTATATTTTGAAAATATTCTAGCACTAAGTAGGCATGTACAGATCACTTCTGGGACCCCAAAATATCGAATTTTCGGGTGTTTTGATCCCGAATTTGAGATATAAACGGGTACAGAAGATGCATGCACATATCGACTTTGGATACTTAAAATATCGATTTTTAGCGTGTTTTGAGCCTATATTTTGAAAACATTCTTGCCCTGACTAGGCATATACAGTTCGCTTCTGGGACCAAAAAATATCGAATTTTCGGGTGTTTTGGGGTTGAATTTGGGATATAAACGGTTGCAGAAGATGCATACACATATTGACTTTGGGCACCTTAAATATCGATTGTCAGCATGTTTTGGGCCTGTATTTTGAAAATATTCTAACACGGAGTAGGAATGTACAGATCGCTTCTGGGACCCAAAAATATCGAATTTTGGGGGGTTTTGAGCCTGAAATTGAGATATAAACGGGTACAGAAGATGCATGCACATATCGACTTTTCGGCACCTAAAATATCGATTTTGAGCATGTTTTGGGTCTGTATCTTGAAAACATTCTCACTAGGTGTAGGCATCTACAGTTCGCTACAAGGACCCCAAAATACTGAATTTTCTGGTGTTTTGAGCCTGAATTTGAGATATAAACGGGTACAGAAGATGCATGTACATATCGACTTTAGACACTTAAAATATCGATTTTTAGCATGTTTTCAGCCTTTACTTTGAAAACATTCTAGCACTGAGTAGGCATACACAGATCGCTTCTACGACTCAAAAATATCGAATTTTCGGGTATTTTGAGGTTGAATTTGGGATATAAACGGGTGCAGAAGATGCATACACATATTGACTTTGGGCACCTAAACTAGCGATTTTCAGCATGTTTTGGGCCTGTATCTGAATAGGCATTTTCGGGTGTTTTGAGCCTGAATTTGAGATATAAACGGATTCTGAAGATGCATGCACATATCGACTTGTGGGCACCTAAAATATCGATTTTGAGCATATTTTGGGTCTGTATCTTGAAAACATTCTAACTAGGAGTAGGCATGTACATATTGCTTCTAGGACCCAAAAATACCGAATTTTCGGGTGTTTTGAGCCTGAATTTAAGATATAAACGGGTACAGAAGATCGACTTTGGACACTAAAAATTTCGATTTTTAGCTTGTTTTGAGCCTATATTTTGAAAACATTCTAGCACTGAGTAGGCATGTACAGATCGCTTCTGGGACCGTAAATATCGAATTTTCGGGTGTTTTGGGGTTGAATTTGGGATATAAACGGTTGCAGAAGATACATACACATATTGACTTTGGGCACCTAAAATATCGATTTTCAGCATGTTTTGGGCCGGTATCTGAATAGGCATGTACAGATCGCTTCTGGGACCGAAAAATATCGAATTTTCGGGTGTTTTGGGCTTGAATTTGATATATCGACTCTAGGCACTTAAAATATCGATTTTAGCATGTTTTGGGTCTATATTTTGAAAATGTTCTAGCACTGAGTAGGCATGTACAGATCGCTTCTGGGAACCCAAAATATCATATTTTCAGGTGTTTTGAGGATGAATTTGGAATATAATCTGGTGCCGAAGATGCATGCACGTATTGACTTTGGGCACCTAAAATATAGATTTTGAGCATGTTTTGAGCCTATATTTTGAAAACATTCTAGCACTGAGTAGGCATGTAGAGATCGCTTCTGGGAACCTAAAATATCGAATTTTCGGGTGTTTTGAGGTTGAATTTGGGATATAAACGAATGCAGAAGATGCATACACATATAGACTTTTGGGCACCTAAAAGATCGATTTTCAGTATGTTTTGAGCCTGTATATTAAAAATACTCTAACACGGAGTAGGCATGTACAGATCGCTTCTGGGACCCCAAAATATCCAATTTTCGGGTGTTTTGGACATGAATTTGAGATATCGACTTTGGGCACCTAAAATATCGATTTTCAGCATGTTTTGGGCCTGTATTTTGAAAATACTCTAACACGGAGTAGGCATGTCCAGATCGCTTCAGGGACCCCAAAATATCGAATTTTCGGGTGTTTTGAGCCTGAATTTGAGATATAAACGGGTACTGAAGATGCATTCACATATCGACTTTTGGGCACCGAAAATATCGATTTTGAGCATGTTTTGGGTCTGTATCTAGAAAACATTCTAACTAGGAGTAGGCATGTACAGATCGCTTCCAGGACCCAAAAATACCGAGTTTTCGGGTGTTTTGAGCCTGAATTTGAGATATAAACAGGTACAGAAGATGCATGCACATATCGACTTTGGACACTTAAAATATCGATTTTTAGCATGTTTTGAGCCCATATTTTGAAAACATTCTAGCACTGAGTAGGCTCGTACAGATCGCTTCTAGAACCAAAAATATCGAATTTTCGGGTGTTTTGGGCCTGAATTTGAGATATCGACTTTGGGCACCTAAAATATCGATTTTTAGCATGTTTTGGACCTATATTTTGAAAATATTCTAGCACTGAGTAGGCATGTACAGATCGCTTCTGAGACCTAAAAATATCAAATTTTCGGGTGTTTTGAGCCTGAATTTGAGATATCAACTTTGGGCACCTGAAATATCTATTTTTAACATGTTTTGGACCTATGTTTTGAAAATATTTTAGCAATGAGTAGGTATGTACAGATCGCTTCTGGGACCCCAAAATATACATGAGACGGTTGATTAAGATCTCCATAACCTTACAAAAACAGTAAGTATGGGAAACAGGCCTAAACTTCGTTGTGCAAGGGCGTATGGATGGGAATTATTGTGCTGCTGGTCCAGGCTTGTGGTACACAACCGTCACAAGGAAAAAGATTGTACAGCCGTTGTAAAGGGCTTCCAGTAACTTGTTGCAGCAAACGGAGAACAGTGAGGGTAATACCATCATCTACCGGTGACGATGCTTTACCCTGAGAAAGAGGGCACGGTGCAGCTCCTCCTTAGTTATCTGCACTGCATCATCATCATCATCATCATCTTCTGGCAACATAAACAAATGGCAGGAGCAGTAGATCCAGCAGGTAGATATAAATGAAGCTGAAGTGTGATGAGATCAGAAAATAAAGAGGAGCACTGGACCCCAGATACTATCAGGCTAGACTTCAGTATGAAGTCCAGAGTATTTTACTATGAATGAGTGGCACCGCCAGTGTCCCAGTTAGATGATACTTGTGAGTGCATGAAAAGAGATGATATCCATTACGATTGATAGAGCCAGAACATTCAACCAAATAAGGATGTAGCACATTAAATTTTCCATATAAACCACGACACAAGCTGTAGAAGGAGAGAGAGCTTCAAGAGTGTGTCTGAGAGGGTCAAAATAGACATTATATAACTGGAATACTCCTTCCCAAAGTAGGACCTCAAAGAGCTAAATGGTCTTGTCAGGTTCGTGGAGGTACCGAGCAGGTGATGTGCTAAAGAGCTATGTATGTAAGCCAGGTAACCCTCCTAGATAGAAATATAGAACATAACCAGTAAGGGAAGGAACTTTCCCAGCCGTGAGCAGCTATCCTGGAAATGCTTCCTGGAAAAAAATAACACTCTGATGATGAAGAAAGCCATATGGCTTGAGTCAATTGTGCTTTGCATAACTGGTAATACCACAAACATTCCAGGAGATGACAATTTAATGGGAATCAGGAGCAAACCCTATGCTTGGGGGATGTCTAGTTAGTAGAGCAGACGAGCGACCTGGAGAAGAGGACGGGCCAATAGAAGTGTATGATTCACAAATGTTGTTATTTTGTCGTCCATGCGACACGAAGATCGCTTGAGTGAACATAAGTCAAATCGCCCTGTACTGCTTTTGTCGGTCAAATGGATACGAAGCCACGCCAATCGGCACCCGCTGAAACCAAACAAAAGCAACCCTGCTCAGGAGCAGTCTTGGAGCTGCTTGCAAGGCAGCTGAACAACAACAATATGTCTCTTTTTGTTGTCAGAAACCTGCTAGCCTCAATCTCGCTTGGCACCCCAAACTTGGATGACAAAAACATAGCAAAATCTTCTCAAGGTGAGAGGCTATTGCCCCTCACCATGACCATGAGTTCCGTATGCTACAATTACAGATTGAGAGAGAGGAAAGGAGAGCTCGGTTGGAGTTTGAGAGAGAGAGTGAGGAAAGGAGAGCTCAGTTGGAGTTTGAGAGAGAGCAAAAGAAGTTAGAGTTTGAACAAAGGAAACTGGAATTGGAGTTGGAGAAACATAAAGTGGACCATGAGCCACGACGACCGGTTGCGTCGGGAGTGTCATCAGAACAGCACAGGTTGGTTCCTAAGTTTGATGAGGACCATGTTGCTGAATTTTTCCAGAGGTTTGAGAAAATAGCAGAGGGTAGTGGGTGGCCGAAGGAACGATGGTCAACGCTGGCACAGTCAGTATTTTGTGGTAAAGCTGTAAGAGCATTTGATGCTCTCAGTTTTCAGGAATCTTTGGATTATGAAACGTTAAAGTCTGCAGTACTAAGGACGTATGAATTAAGACCAGAAGCTTACAGACAGAAATACCATAATAGTAAGAAACGTCCTAATGAGACATGGACTGAATTTATGAAATATCAGAGTGACCTATTTCTAGCATGGATAAGAAGTGAGAAAGTAGAAGATAATTATTGTAGGTTGGAGGAGTTGGTTAAGTTGGAGCAATTTCTGAGCCAGATGGAGCCAGATTTGCAGATGTTTATAAGTGATAAGAGAGTTAAGACAGCTGAGGAAGCTGCAGTTTATGCTGATGATTATGTTTTAGTCAGGAAGCAATTTAAGGCCAAAGACAAAGGCCAAAATAGACCCCCTCCAACCACCAATAATAAAACATATGATAGCGATGTCTACCCGAATTTCAAAAGCACTCATGTCACTAGTCCCAGTCCCCCAGGTATCTCACATGCACAAACACCTACACGCACTCCACACAAACCTTGGACACGAACTTTCACATGTACTTATTGCCACAAAACAGGGCACACTGTAGACAGATGTTGGAGAAAGGCAGGAGTTGTTAGGCCAACCAATTTTGTTTCTTGTGACAGGGCTATTGTCACAGTTTCTGAGCCCCGAAAGGATAGTAGGGATAATTCTGTTTTGCCCACTTCTAGAGATAGAGTTCTTTCAGAAGGAGGGAAGGGTGCAGCGGATGCTGTTCCCATGTCTGACGTTACAGGAGCTGTTGTCCAGTCGGTAGCTACGGATGCTGAGGCTGAGGATTGTTATGCTCCGTATCGTTCTGATGGGTTGGTCAAGCTGGGGGAATCCCAGCATCCTGTTAAGATACTCCGAGACACGGGTTCTACAATTACTCTGTGGGTAAGACCGAAACATGTTGAGTTGAGGTCTAAGGACTTTGTTTTGCTCAGGGGAGTCGGAGGCTCCCTGACGGTTCCTTTGGTGGAGTGTAGGGTGAGTTGTAAATTATTTAACGGGACTGCACAGGTTGGAGTGGTGGAGTCATTGCCCGAGTCTAATGTGGATCTAATTCTTGGGAATGATTTGGTTAGGGGTGAGGAAGTGAGTGCTCAGTAATGACCAAGGATCCTGTACCTGCCGAAGTTGTGGAGGATGAGGACCAGATGAACTTCCCTGTATGTGCCGTGACCCGATCGATGTCAAGGGTGGAGGAGAGCCGGCGTGTGGAAGCACAGCCGAGGCTGTTGTAACTCCTTCCGACCCACCAGTGGAGGACGTTGACGGTGATGGAGAATCACCGGACGATCCTTCTTTAACCAATCTTTTTTCAGATACCTCTAGTGAGCAGTTGGCTTTAGAGTGTGTCGATGTTGATAGATTTAAGGATTTGCAAGGTAGTGACCCAGGTATCCAAGAGTTAAGGAGCCTGGCAGTTGAAAATATGGGGGAAGAAAAGGGTTCATGTTTATATGAGAAGGATGGAGTTTTGTACAGGAGGTGGAGACTTCCTCATACTAGTGTGGATGAGGGATTGAGGGATGTACACCAGTTAGTTGTGCCGAGTGTGTGCCGGCAGGAACTAATTAGGCTAGCCCATGATATTCCCTTTGCTGCCCACTAAGGAGTGAGGAAAACCCTTGAATGGCTTAGGGCAGAATTTTACTGGCCTGCCATGAGGGCTGATGTGTACCAGCATGTGAGGAGTTGTCACACATGCCAGGTTGTGGGACGGCCTAACCAGAAACCATCTAAGTCTCCCCTAATTCCCATCCCTGCTATTGGGCCACCTTTCTCAAAGTTAATTATAGACATAGTGGGTCCACTTCCTACCACTTCTACTGGATTTCAGTACCTTCTTACCATATTAGACCCTTGTACTAGGTACCCTGAGGCGATTCCCCTCAGAACTATGAATGCTAAGGCTGTTGTAAAAGCATTGTTAGGATTTTGTACTAAGTTTGGGTTACCTAATGAAATACAGTCTGATAGGGGTTCTAATTTTTTGTCTAACCTGTTCCAGCAGACTTTGGAAGAGTTGGGAGTTAAACATGTTAGAAGCAGTGCTTATCATCCAGAGTCCCAGGGTGCCTTGGAGAGATACCACCAGACCCTGAAGAATATGATGAGGAAATACTGCTTGGAACACACCAAGGATTGGGACAAGGGTGTTCCTTTCCTACTGTTTGCAACGAGGGAATTACCACAGGAGAGCCTGGGTTTCTCTCCGAATGAGCTTGTCTTCGCACACCATGTCAGAGGTCCTTTGAGCATCGTCAAGGAGGCATGGAGTAGTGACGTCGACACCAGCAAGAACCTTCTACAATATGTCCTGGAGTTCAAGACCCGTCTGTGTGACACTAGGGAAGAGGCGAAGAAGAACCTCGAGGAAGCCCAAGGGAAAATGAAACAGTGGTATGATCGGAAGGCCAGATGGAGGGAGTTCCAAGTTGGTGATGAAGTGTTGGTGCTACTGCCACTTCAAGGTCAACCCCTGGCTGCCAAGTTTCAAGGTCCGTACGTGGTAGAGAAGAGGCTGGGTGAGACTGATTATCTTGTGAAGACGCCCGACCGGCGGAGGTCTCATCAGTTTTGCCACGTGAATATGTTAAAGCCGTACTACCGCCCTTTGAAGACTCCAGTGACGACACAGCATGTTGTGGCTGTGGTTGTGGAAGAAGAAGATGATGATGTGGCAGAGGTTACTTGTTAATTTCAAGAGAGTAATTGGGTGGACAATGAGGAAGCAGAGACTACGCTACAGGACAAGGTGTCGCATTTACCTCCCGAGCAAGTGACGCAGCTGTGGAAGTTGATGTCAGCCTATGGCAAGGTGTTCGCCAGTGTTCCTGGGAGAACTGACTGGACTCAACACGACGTGGATGTGGGCGTGGCTACGCCAGTTAAGCTGCCACCCTACCGAGTCAGTCCACGCCATATTGAAGTGCTGCGGAAGGAGCTGAAGTGTGTGTATGTACCTGCGTTTGGACCAATACTTAGGGTGTACACTGACCACCACCCTCTGAAGTATTTGAACAGTTTGGGGGCCAAGAACCAAAGGCTTACCCGTTGGAGTTTGTTCCTCCAACAGTATCACCTAGACGTACATCATATAAGAGGTGTTGATAATGTGATAGCCGATTGTCTATCTAGAAGTTAAATATTTTTTTTTTATTTTTGCATGTTGTACATAACTTTTATAAACCCAAGAACGAATTTTCCAGAGGAAAACTCTTTCTTTGGTGGGGGTGTGTTACGTGTGTCTGAATTATTATCATTGATTTATAAGTGTTGCTATCTATTTTTGACAGTGACTGTGGATGTGGTTGTGAGTGTGGTGGCAGAGGCCCCACACCCGGATGTATTGTGTGCGGATTTAATTCACTTATTATTCCATTTTCTTTAAGTGTTAGTGTTGTAAGGTCGGGTATGTCATAACCAGCTATGTTCTCTAGATTTGTACGCTTTCTCTCACCTTCTCTCGCAAGTGGCGTGATGAGTGTCCGTTTTCATTGCCTAGGTCTTCCCATAGTTTCTTGGGAGGGAACGTATGAGTATAGTGGGTCTAAGTCTGTGTTAACGAAGAGTTCGGAGACGCTCTTCTAACTCTGTTGAAACCGGCACGCTCTTCTTTGTCAAGCCGATGGTATATAAGGGCGAGGCATAGGCCTTGTTACTTCAGATACTTTTGGAGACTGGGACAGCGAACTTGTGTTTTGTAAGTGATTGAGTGTGGTGAGATTCGGGAGGAGACACACCGACGTATTTTTGTTAAGTATAATTGTTTACTTCTACTTTCTTCTCACAAGTAACTTAGGGGTCACTCTCGTATTATTATTACTATTACTATTACTATTATTACTATATATATATATATTTGGGTATTGATATTCTATTATTATATTATTGCATGTGTGTGATGCATTGATGTTTGTTTACCATATATGCCAGTTAAGTGATAATATTATTGATAGACTAATTCTATGCTTACGTGTGTACCTAGAGCCTTGTGTATTGAAGTGATGGCACAGTGGTAGTAAGTTATTGTGTGATTATTGCAAGTGTATTATATATATTTTGGGTGCTCTGTTTCACGTTCTGTCATAGTTGGGAATCCTGATTTCATTTAATAATTCTTTCTGTGTTACTTGTATGTCTTTGTGTTAGTTCATATTGTCATTATATATTATAGAAAATCTGAGTAGTTTCTCTATCATCTTTTATTCATTATAACCGAATCTGGGTATATGTATGGACGGTCTCTTTAGGGTTGAGTTAGCAATCTTTCATACAGGCTGGGTTTGTACTTCATAACTTTGATAGTCAGATTCCTGCCACCCAGTGCTACTCTATTCTGTTGATAGCTAACCTTGGAGTAAGTCTAGTCTAGTGACTAGTACTGTACTGTATCTCTACCCTCCGTCCGTAACAATATATATATATATATATATATATATATATATATATATATATATATATATATATATATATATATATATATATATATATATATATATATATATATATATATATATATATATATATATATATATATATATATATATATATATAAACTTTGTTCTATTCAATGAGGCTTACTTGAAAATGCGTGCAAATTATATTTATATTCTTGTCATTTGTCATAGAAAACTACAAAATATTGTTCAGTACAGTAGCAACATCAAGGCCATACAGTTGAATGACGAAGTGATATATGGTTCTTGTTATTCATGAGTATATTTTGATAAGATACATACCCAGAAACTGGCAAGAGACAAAGGTACCATTTCCAGAATAGTACTTGGTGTCTTCAGACAAGACGTCGAATTGGGAACTTGTTTCTCGGACCAATATTCCATGATTCCTGCAGCTGTAAGCTGCAATATCCTGAGGAAATATGAAATGTTTAATAGGCCTTAGGTCTTGAAATTGATTTAGTAATCCAGTTTAAGCACACACACACACACAAAATAATAATTATAATAATAATTGTACAGCCTCCTCCAATTTTCATTCCAGCATTTAAATGTGTTTGCTCCACATTACTTGAGCCAATAGTTTCGACTCTTATCCGAAACACATGCCTATATAATTAAGGAAGAGAATGATGGATGGGTGAGGTGTGGTATTATACTGTACTCAAGAGGCATGCAGGGTTGAGCAGGGAGTGTAAACAGTGATGTAGTACTAACAGGTAAATCTTCATTAATATCAACAAGAGGCTAGTTTACCCAATATTGTGATGGCAGAGAAGATCCCTTGTTATATTTATGCTTACAGAAGTATGCAATCTTATGGAAAATGATAATACATTTTATGAACAATATGTAACCATTGCTAATGCACATAGTATATCTTGATTGTGAATTTTGCCAAAATATGCTTAACCATTATCTAGCCTCATGATTTTACCACAAACTCGTTCCTCCAAGATAATTATTTAAATATTTTTATTATTGGCATTATCTTTTGTGATACGTCAATTATAACAAAGTCCAACATATTACAAACATTATGAAAAATATTAGTAGTAAAATGACAATTATCACTTAATTTGTCTCCTGATAGCTGCAGCCAAGAGTAGCGCAATAAAAAAAAATATATATATATCACAGTTAACTTTAACAGAATTCATTGTTCATGCTGTTACATGACTACAACATTCTAGTAATGAACGTGGATGTGAAGAAAGCTTTACGCCTACACTTGTACAGTATTATCAATATATCTTTACTAGAGCATATTATATAAAGCTTTCTTTAGAAAAATATTGCTATGGAGATACCTGCTTAACTAAAAAGACTGCGTCTCCATACTCATATAAAATATGAATTGTCTTAATTACAGATAACTCTATACTTGAAGTTGACACAAGCCAGGGAAGCCGTCTGGAAGCAACAATGACCACAAAATTGCAGACGAGGCAGATAACTATAACTTTCACACTGCCCACTCTTCTTTCTTTATATATATAGGATCGTGGTACACAACCATCACGAAAACAAAGATTGTACAGTCGAAGTAGAGGGCTCCCAGGAACTTGTTGAAGTAGGCGCAGCACAGCATAAGTAACACCATCATCACCAGGGGAAGAAGCTCTACCCCGAGAGAGAGCACGTCGCAACTCCTCCTCAGTTATCTCCTCTGCATCATTGTCATCATCTTGTAACAGAGCCGACATTAGACGTAGCCGATGGACAGCACACGGGAAGCGAGTGCATCTTGTATGTGGATGGGTAGACTGGCTTGGGTAGATTGTTCTGACCAGGCATCGACAAGTTGTTGGGCACAGTCGGCGGGAGTGTGATGACGAGCAGTGGCAAGTATCTTTTTAAAAGCCCGACGGATGAGGTGTCACATAGAAGCCACACTTGTTTGCTGGTTGATGCTGTCTGTGAACCGCTGCCAAGACTCAGTGTGAGGTTACTCATGCATGGCAACTAAAGCGTCCCTAGACATCTAGTAACGATGGAGCAGGTCAAGGGTTGGGTTGGCTTGAAACAATAGGCCATCACGTTCAGCCTCCTCCTTTGCCTCCTGTATACGTGCATCGAGCGTCCAGCAGTGGGCAGTATGGCGATGCTGGAGGTGTCGCCGGGAGACGTATAGCCTATAAAAGTCATGAGTAGCAGATACAAGATCAGAGTACAACTGTTCAGCTGATGATATGTCGAATGTAGGGAATACATGGGCCATAAATAAGATGTAAGTTGGGCAATATTTTGGGGGCACAGCAATACGCAAACGAGTGGCTGAAGCACTTGACCCAGCAGTTAGAGAATAATGAAACCGAAGAGCGACGTGATCAGATAATAAGTCTGGCACGAAGGAGCACAGGACTCGAGATGCTATCAGGCCAGACGAGAGGATGTAATCCAGAGTACCTCCCCGGCAATGAGTGGCACTGCCAGTGTCCCAGCGTGTCAGATGATGCTTGCAGATGTATGAAAGGAGACGAACACAATTACGTTTAATAGAGCCAGAACCATCACCCAAATCAGAATGCGAGCATTAAAATCTCCCATATACACCAAACCAATCACTGTTGGAGAAGGAAGAGCCTCAATTGTGAGTCTAGCTGGGGCAGAATAAACATTACATAGTTGGAGTACTCCATTCCCAGGTAGAATCTCAAATAGCTGAAAGGTCATGTCAGGATCAGTGGAGGTACGGAGAAGGCGATGTGGCAAGGAGCTATGTATGTAAGTCAGGAGACCATTCCTTACCAGATGAACATATGGCATAAAACCTGAGAGAGGAGGAGCTTGCCCAGCAGCGAGCGGCCATCCTGGAAGTGCTTCCTGGAGAAAAATAACACTGGGATGATGACGAAAAACATAGGCCTTGAGTTGAGTGAGCTTAGCATAACTGGTGATACCACATACATTCCAGGAGATGACATCCAGCCGGCAATCACTAGCGAACTCTGTATTTGGAGGTAGAATTCCGGGGAGTGGGGGCAGATGAGCGACCTGGAGAAGATGATGGACCAGGAGAAGGGACTGACTAGAAAAGCTTTTCAAGGCGAGATGCAACAGTATCCATCTATTCAGTAAGGGTAGTAACAGCTGAGATGATGGCCTGCTGAGCCTCGACCAAGGTGGAGAGTTTGGAGTCAATGGCAGCCTGAGCGGCAACCAGCCCATCAATCCTGGCTTCAAGGGCAGAAAAGCAGTTCTCGAGGGCCGTACATCGTGCCATGAGGGTAGCAACAGACTTGTGGAGGGCCAGGTCTGGAGGTGAGGCAGGGCTGGTAGGAGGAGCAGACTGGGGAGTTGGTGGCAGTGGTGGAGGCGGAGCAATAGTAGAGACACGAGCCTGGACCTGACGTCGAGTACATCCATGCCACACGTTAACCCCTGGCTGAAGGCATCGTGGACACTTCCATCGAGATGTATCCTCAGGAGGTGAAGGCTCAGAGGTGGAGGCAGCAGGACGTGATAGTTTACCCCTGACAGGACACGTCTTGGAATCATGGTTGGTGGCACACCATGCACACTTCGGCCTGGCAGAACAGTACCGGGAGATATGCCCAACTCCCCAGCACGTGTAGCACCAAGGCTGGTCATTATGAAGTTTCCTCACCTCACACTGCGACTTCTGCCGCCGATTGTAAATCTTGTCTAATAGAATATTTGGTTGAACTGTATCAAAAGCTGTACGGAAATCGATGAAAATTTATATAATGGATTTGTTATTATTATGTGCCGAGTAGAGGTCTAATGTGAAGGTATTTATTGCATCAAAGGTGCTCAAACCTGGCCTAATGCCAGACTGTCTATTATTTAGTATTTTAATTTTATTTAAGTAGGATATTAAATGATGTTTCATTAACCCTTTGACTCTGGGTAGCAGGATATCCCTTTTGTTTAGGGGACTCCTTTTTCGGCCTATAGCCTAGCCTTTCACAGTAGTACAGCGCGGGTCACTCAGTTCCTCTTCAACTGCAGTCATGGCCAATGCAGTCATTTCAGCCAATATATAGGATTTTCTTATTCCGATTATATTTAACGTAATCATTAAAGGGCCAGATGATGGATAGTTCATGATGCCGATGCTTGGATAGTTCTTCAAGTGTCAGCGAAGTAAGTAAGATACAGGTTGTTGCTCATATATATATATATATATATATATATATATATATATATATATATATATATATATATATATATATATATATATATATATATATATATATATATATATATATATATATATATATATATATATATATATTCTCTTTCAAACAAACGAGGTTGAAGGAAATGGCTTGTTCTGCATTAATAAGTTTATTATTTATATTTTCAATATCTCTTACTGTTTTTCTTAAGTCTTCACTTAGATGGTGGATAAGTGAGGCAAATGTTGCGTTGTTGGGGGATTTCGACGTTTCGTCCAGTACATTGGACATCTTCAGGAGGAAGTGGTGATTCTGAGTGGGTGAGGGGTATTTATCTGTTTTCCGTATGTGGGGTGGGCGGGGCCACCATATCAGAAGCCTAGTGATTGGTGGATGGGGGGTAGCTTCGGATTCTGGCGCTACGTCTGAGTTGTTGGTTGGTTGTAGTGGTGGTGGGTAAGATGTTAGATGCTGGTGGTGGGTCAGTAGGTGTTGGAGGTGTGGTGTGTATCCTGACGGTGTTGGTGGTGTATCGTTTTCTGGAGGGCAGTATTTGGAGGTCTTGTGTCTGGTTGTTTATAGAGGGTTGTAGGGTTTCTATGTAGATCACTTCTAGGTAGGAGAGTCATCTGCTGTCTGTTTCTTTGTCTAGTATGGTGGTATTATTTACTAGTTTGTCTCGTGTCAGAGCTTGGTTGTCGTGGGTACGGTAGTGGTCTTTGCCATCCGTTGATTTTTCGTAATGGCAAACTACCCTTCCTGGACCTCTTGGTTGCCCACCACAACTCAGACTTCAAAACCACAGTGTACACAAAGTCCACCAACAACGGACGGTGTCTAAATGGTGACAGTGAATGCCCCAAGAGATACCTCCAATCCACCATCTCATCCTACGTCAGGAGGGCTCTCTCCCACTGCACCAGCTGGAGAGACACACACCAGGAACTAGAACGTCTCACCCAAGTCCTGGTAAACAATGGATATTCCAACACAGACGTCTCCAACACCATCAAACTCCAGCTAGAAAAATGGTACGAAGTGAACCCCCCAACCAAACCCAACAGTGATATCAAACTTTACTACCGCAGTTACGTGTCCACCGACTACAATACTGACGAGACCATACTAAGAGACATACTAAAGGAGAATGTCCACCCCACCGACCAAGACAGCGAGATTAAACTAGTAATTTACTACAAGTCTCCAAAAACCTCGAACCTCACCCTACACAACCGACCTACTACCTCCAAGAGCCCGGTGAACAGTGACCGACTTCCTGACTCCCTTCCCTGCTTGGCGGTGTCATCTGATATCATGTCTCAGTACTACCTCTCACATCCTCGCACACCATGGCCCTTTGTCTTCCTGGTCAGGAAGGCTATGGAGGAGATGGGCATTTATTACTTCCAGATTTGTCTTGTGCGGGTCCTCAGGGTGGCTCCATGGTTTCTTCCAGAAGTTTTCCCCTGCACCTGCTTTTCAGACAAGAAGGAATCTCTTTTTCCTCCAGTGGCTTGTTCCCTCTTTTTAAAACATGCCTCCTCTCAAAGGGAGTCCCACCCTGACTTTTGTAGAGACGGCAGGCTTCCCTTTGTCATGTTCCTTTTTACTGACGAGATCTCGACGATTAAATATGCCCTCCAAGTGATTGTTACTCTCCCTCAGCCTTCTTTTACTACTTTTAACAATTCCTGTAGTTCCTTGCAGGCCCTGTGCAATTTTAACTCTTCCCATCCCCTGGTGCTGGCCATTCTCGAGTGGCTTGTCCTCCCGGGTCGTTGTGGCCGCAGAGTTACATTTGTTGGGTCCCAGCTCATGTGGGTGTCAATGAGAATGATCGGGCTGACGCCCTAGCTAAAGCTGTGGTTTCCAGTTCTCGGCCCCCTGCCAGGCGTGTTCCCTTACCTGCAGTTGACCTTCGACCCTATGTAGAAGCTGCCGTTCGTTCCTGCTGGCAGGACAGATGGGACGACGTCGGTGCTAACAAGCTCTGCGGCATCCGCCAGCGCCTAGGTTTGTTTGTACGGGGGATTGAGATGTGGAGTGTGTGTGTGTGTGAGGGGGAGGCAGGGGGGAGTTCTATGTTTGGGCATTTTGTTTCGGAGGGTTTGCGACATGACGAGGCTACCTCCAGCGTGGAGAGGAAGACCTGGTATATGTATGTATGTACATATTTTATTAATGATGTAGATGACCATTTTATATTGGGCATAATATGACCCTAGCTGTTGCGCCGCCAGATGCCTAGTGGCATCTAAAAATCAATCAATATATATATCAAGTGTCTAGTATGGCCCCCCAAAACACGACTTATCTCGTTCATGGTGGAACGAATGATGTCCAACGGACACGATCAGAAGTACCTAATAAGTACAAACATCTTTTGTTACAGCCACCAGTCTAAATCAGAGACTAACTATCCAATGCGATAATGAAAAAGTCGGTTTCGTGTACACCTAATATGATAAGGCGTTGTTCGCGGATGCAGGTGTGCATCTGAACCAAGTGGTTACAGTCTGTCTTGGACGTCGCTGAGTAACACGCTAAATGTATTTCATATAAAAAATGGGACAGACTGGAGGCAGCCAAGCAACACAACATAGAACCAACAAGAAATGTGGAATCGGTAGGTGCACAGTCGTCACAGCCTTATCATAACACCGAAGCAATAAATTCTTTGTATGCAAATGCACCAAGTATCCGTAACAAGTTTTCAAATCTGAAAGAAATCATAGAACTATAACTTACGACGTAATCGGCATTACAGTATCTTGAATAAATATAAAAAAATAGTGACTTCTTTGCGGAATGGATACTTCCCAGTTATAAATTATTTGAAGGGAGCCGAAATGAAACTATACATCTAAGAGAGCCTTAGGCCAAATTTGTCATTGAAGCCACATATTGTTAACGTTGATGTTTGCAGTAGAAAAAAAAATAGCTTCAATATGCAGACATCCAGCTCTGTCAGTACAAACAAACCGAGATGTATACAAACGAATTGCATAAACGTGTAACGAGCATGATGCCGGATTAAATAAATGACAAAGGATATGGAAGTACAAACCTTTAACTGTCTCCTGATGTACACTCTCCCAAAAAAGTATCGGCATTGCTGGCTAGATCCTGCTGAGAAAAGCTCGAAGCTACATGAATGACTCTACTGTGGGGTTGGTATTTCTGCTGGCAATGAGTTGACTCTCATATCTGTACTAACGTGAAATCCTCTAGCATACATAGTTCATGCATGAGGCAAGTCGTGGAGTAAGAGTTGTGACTTCATTTTTACAAATATGCGTTATGTGATTTTAATAATTGATGGTTTTTGGGGAGGTGGAATTTACTGAATTATTGAATATAATGAGAATGATAACCCAGAGAATAAAGTTACCCAATCGGATTTTATCCTAAAAGGAATTTGTGAGTAGATTCGCTGTAACTGTAGTATTTTGTCTTAAATATAATGCAGTTATAGCATAGGATAGGATTAAGTAGGTTTATGCTTTTTCTTCTCATACTTCTAAATAAGGTTTTGTATAGTAACACAAACAGACATTGCCCTCTCCAGAAAGTGACGTGTATAAACAAACATGTGAAGCAACCAACACCTCAAAGCTTCACTCGATAATCTCGGGGCCTCAGTCTCAGGCCACGACTGACGGACTCCTGTCCCGAGGTAGAGGTATATTATCTTACGATAATATTTGATATTTCTCTAATAGGTGAAGAAATGCGAATGTTTCGATTTGCATCCACTATAGTTTCTCTGACTCATGAGGCAATACGAATATGCCTAATTGGCAACTGATCAGCTGGAATACCACTATATATAAGGTTTCAAAGCAATGTACCATAATGCTACGTGTATTGTCGTTTTCGTTCATTCGTTTTAATGCCGATACTTTTTTGGGAGAGTGTACTGTACTTGTTAATACTAAAGTGACATCTGTATGATTGGTAGCCAGCCCAGACTGACATCGACTTAAAAATTCACTTTTACATTCTGTCTACATATCAAATTACATCTTCACACTCCAATTCGGTAAAAAACATGTCAGATTTTTTTTTTTTTCAACATTACAACTGTAGCCAGGCCGAAATTAGCTTGTTATGGATCGCACAAATTTAAAAACTGTGATGCCAAATAAAAACTACAACCGCGGTGCTCCAGGCTTGTTATTTATGATTTATTTATAGATGCCACTAGGCATCTGGCGGCGCAACAGCAATGGTCATATACCGCCCAATAAAATGGTCATCTACATCATTAATAAAATTTGTACAAACATGAAATAATTTTCACTACACCGAAAGGGAGAATCAGCATGAATAAAAGCCATATAATCTAAAAATAAATTTTTATTAAAATATCCTACTTAAGTAAAATATAAAAAATAATTAATATATAGACGAAAGAAAAATTAAACTTTACCTACCTAAATATGAATAGTCATAAAAATAATAAAGTTCACAATTTGTAGAGGAGGCCAGCCTCCTCCGCATAGGAGAGGGTATTCCCTCCCACACTACAAGCCTCCTCCCAGAGCACCTGGGAGAGACTGTAAGAACCGTCACCCACCCGGTACTCGGAGAGGTGCCTACGACGAAGGTCAACAAAACTGGGACACTCGACAATAAAACACTTGACAGAGGGACCAGACCATCATCACAGTAGGGAGGGGGAGCCTTCTCCATTAAAAACCCATGAGTCAATAGTGTGTGGCCAATGCGGAGATGGGCAAGAGCCGTCTCTCATCGGCGGGACAGACCACTGTAGCTCCATAAACCCAGGCGCTGTGTAACGGACGTTTTTATTTTTCTTCTTTTTATTTAGTTTACTCGTTTAAAATCTTAAATTATACCAGTGTTAGGAGGAACTCAAACCCCACTTCCATATACAAAACAAAAAGCCACCAAGGCATGCTACTATATCCTATCGCTGGATCAACCCGGTCTGGAAAAAAAAAAAAAAAACAAGAGACAGGCTGATGAGGAACAGGACTTGCCTTGCGAATCCCCAAAAATTTATCATACAAAGGACAAGTTCAGTCCCTCCTCAGCCCAGGGTAGGCTGCCACCACCATATCAAGTTGACAGAAAACTAAATAGGACACACACTGGAGGGGTAGCGTAGCGTTAGCTTATTTAGGCACTTGAGTAAGCAACCCAGACTACGATTTTAACGGGGGTACGATCAGTGTTGTGAATTGAGAACTAATATCTATATAGGATCACAGTCTATTTGTTAATATTGGTGACGGAAATACTCAACTAATTATAAACTTTTATTTTACACGAAAATACATTAATGTAAATACAATAATAATACAATACAACAATATTAACCCCTCCCTTGTTAATATTTCCTAAACCCCGCTCTGCCAAAACCAGGAAATGAAGTATTCAGTATCTCGCTGATTTGACAGAGATCTAAACACACTTAAATTCACATACAAAAACAATGATCACAATATTAAAAAAAAAAAAATCACATCCTAAACATCAATATTCTAATTTTATTATTTGAATAGTTAATTGCCATTTGTAATTGTTAAATGCCATTTGTAATTGTTAATTGCCATTTGTAATTGTTAATTGCCATTTTTAATTGTTAATTGCCATTTGTAATTGTTAAGTGTAATAATATTATTAGGATTGTGAATTGCCAGCAAATATTATTAGTATTATTCACCACATGTGTGCCAAGTTGCTCTAGGGATTGTTTGCTAATAAATGGCTGCTTCTCTCAGCTGTTACACCAAAAGCCATAAGCAGAATGAGGACAGGACAGCCTGTAGTGCTCTCTTCTCCCTTCTTCTCCCACCCCCCTTCAAGCAAAGTAGTCCTTCGTATTTCTAATTATGGTATTCTTACCAGTTCCACCATTACTAGTGTATGTTCAGTTACATATTACCATTTACACATATTCCCTTACTCAAATACATTGCCTTCTTCCTGTGTTAAAGTATTATATTACGATATTACATATATATAAGGCATGTATTGCTCCACGACCATCCTAGTGGACCATCTTAACTAAATTAATTTTCTAAGTAAGTTACTAATAAATGCTGGAACTAATATAGGAATGTTAGGTTCATAATTATACATTATAATTATAAATGCAGGTTATTCCCTATAATCCAATTAATATCTTCATTCATCTCTTAATCATTACTTATTTTCCGTCCATATTATAATCTACCTAGGTTTTAATTATTCCTCTATTTCTCTTATTTACCTAACTATAATAATTATTTCTATTGTTCATTCATAACATCTAACTATAATCATCATTTGTACTGTTCATATATAACCTCTTCCAAAAGAAGTTTACCACCAAGACCATTATCGTCTTTGATAATCTAGGCCTGGCCACTATGCACAATCTTATACTAAAAAATTTACCCTTTCACCCGTAAATGCTACAAATAACTATGTATATAAAAATAGGGGTGTTACAGCTGGCGGATGCCCCGGAGCTTGTTAGCACCGACGTCGTCCCATCTTTCCTGCCTGCAAGAAAGAACGGGAGCATCTATGTAGGGTTGAAGGTCAACTGCAGGTACGGGATGACGCCTGGCAGGAGGCCGCAGCCTTAGCCAAAGCGTCAGCCCGCTCATTCTCACCGACAGCCACATGAGCCGGGACACAACGTAATGTGACTTTGCGGGCACGACGACCCAGGAGAACAAGCCACTCGAGTATGGCCAACACCAAGGGATGGGAAGAGTTAAAATTGCCCAAGGCCTGCAAGGCACTACAGGAATCACTAAAAATAGTAAAAGAAGACTGCTGGCGACTAAAAATCACTTGGAGGGCATATAAAATAGCCGAGAACTCGGCAGTAAAAATGGATACGACAAATGGGAGCCTGCTGCCACGACAAAAGTCAGGAAAGAAAGCCCCAAAACCAACTCCACCATCAGACTTTGACCAATCAGTGTACACAGGGAGAGACTCCAAGTGAGAGGAGCCATGTTCTAAAAAGAGGGAATGAGCCACTGGAGGAAGAGATTCCTTCTTGTCTGAAAAGCAGGGGAAAACTTCTGGAAGAAGCCATGGAACCACCCTGGGGACCCGCACAGGACAAATCGGGAAGTCATCAATGCCCATCTCCTCCATAGCCTTCCTGACCCGGAAGCCAAAGTGCCATGGTGTGTGAGAATGTGAAAGGTAGTACCGATATGTTATCAGATGACACCGCCCAGCAGGGAAGGGAGCCAGGAAGTCGATGTAATCGATGCCAACAACGAACCATCAAGGACTGGCAGTGGAGATCAAGAGGTGGCTCATCAGCGTCCACCAGGTGACTGGGGATTGGGGACGACCTGAAGGCTCTGGTCGCCAGACGTACGCCAGAATGATGAACAGGGTCTAAGACTCTGAGACAAGCATGGGTGGCAGAAGAGTACACCTCACACCCATTGTCGAGTTTGACCTAATAAGAACATGGTATAGGCGGAAAAGGGTGGCCCGATCAGCCCCCCAGGATGTATGGTCCAGGACCCTCAACAGGTTAAGAGCCTGGAGGCATGGGACCTTAAGTGAACGTAAGTAGGGAACCCAAGTCAAACGTTTGTTTGAGTGATTTATGGTTTCCCTGTTTTAATAACTTTTTCTTATTGATACATATACAGTAGGGTGGAGGATTGGTTGTGAATCATTTTTTATTTTGCTTTCTTCACATGTATTTAAATGGTCGGTTTATATAACATAAATCATTACTGTAGCGGTGTAGCATTACAATACTTTCATGGAATGTATTGTGATGGCTACAAATGTACTTATTAAAACCACGTATTTCAGTTTTAGCATTTTTTTTTTGTTTTGTTTTTTCAGCAATAGAGGGGTGCGAGAACTGACTGCTGATTTGAAAGGGGTGCATATATTGAAAAAGGTTAAGAACCACTGCCATAGAGGAATAAGACCGGATCAGGGTAGATGCTTCGGATGCAGCAAAAGTGCATAGCAACTGTCTTGGCAGGAGAAAATCGAAACCCATGAGAACCAGCCCATCGCGACACCCTGTCGACTGCAAGCTGCATACGTTGCTCCACCACTGACATACGGGAAGCAGCAAACCATACCGCCAGGTCGTCAACGTACATCGAGTTGGCAATACCGTCTGGAAGGGATGAGGTAATGGTATTAATTGATACTGCAAACAATGTGACACTGAGGACGCTTTCCTGGGGGATGCCCTCCTCCTGTGCAACATATGCTGAGAGGGCTGTACCAACTCTCACATGAAAACTGCGACAACTGAGAATCTCCTTAAGGAAGCGTGGAAGGCGACCCCGCAGGCCACATGCATGTAGTTGCTGCAGGATGCCATATTGCCATAGACTTTCTTTACATCAAAGAACGCACACACCAGGTGTTGATGTCGTGCAAAAGCCTCACATGCAGCAGCTTCCAACCTGACTAGAGTGTCTGTAGTGGAACGGTGCTTACGAAAGCCAGACTGGGACAGAGACAGAAAAATCCCTGTTCGAGGAAGAATGCCAGTCTGACATTTATCATCTTCCGTATTCGGGTCGCAGAAAGAAGAAGTGGGGGGGGGGGGGGCAGGTGGCTTGGTGGGTGGATGGAGGAGTGGTGGTGCAGAGAAGGGGAGTCACATGTGCTAATGCAACATTACAGCCAATTTAATATATTTATTAATATGTCATTTATGTGTTATTCCCTAAGTAATACAAAATTTATTAACATTTATACGTTTTCGTAGACACCTGCATGACTACACACTTGGACAACAAACATGGTTTACTTCATCTCTCATTACAGGCAAGCTGCTTTAGCACCTGTTTTCTTTCATTGTTGCTTATCAGTACACACACACACACACACAAACATCAGGTTTAGTATAAAGCCATGACGTTGCATATTATCTGTTATGTATGCGCTTATCAAACATTGAATACAGTGTCAAAATAATATCAATATCACTCAATTATTTCGGATTACGTCTGCCAAAAATGAACTAATTTATATATATATATATATATATATATATATATATATATATATATATATATATATATATATATATATATATATATATATATATATATATATATATATATATATATATATATATATATATATATATATATATATAAATTAGTTTATTTTTGGCAGACGTAATCCGAAATAATTGAGTGATATTGATATTATTTTGACACTGTATTCAATGTTTGATAAGCGCATACATAACAGATAATATGCAACGCTTATCAAACATTGAATACAGTGTCAAAATAATATCAATATCACTCAATTATTTCGGATTACGTCTGCCAAAAATAAACTAATTTATATATATATATATATATATATATATATATATATATATATATATATATATATATATATATATATATATATATATATATATATATATATATATATATATATATATAAAATTATATAAAAATATATGGGTCTCGAGAATGATGTCATAGTAAAAACTGGGTCACGACTGAAAAAGTCTGAAGAACCCTGCTTTAAACTATTGGTGATTCGATACCGTTCACAGTGTATGCTTCATTCATTCCTCCTGACACACGTCTTCTCTACCTGATCATTCGTTACCCTCCCACATTACCTCCTATGTAGCTCTGCCCACATTTCTCTCCTCTCCCACTAACATCCCCCCTCCCTCCACCTGCAACTGTTGCCAGATCCGACGAGGTCCAAACCAAGTCGCTGGTGGACGAAGTGTGGACCCTTGATCTGTCCGGAGCTGTACTGTATAGTTGCCGACGAATGGATCGAGGACACGCAGGTCAGAAACATGGTGGTAGGATGCCTTCTGTACTTGGTAACACTGTCTCTCATCTATAGATCATTTCATGGGGTTTACTTGTCTGGTAGATCGAAGCAGGTCTGGGGATTTTGTTGGCACAAGAGTGGTCAAAGTTTTTTTTTTTTTTTTTTTTACATATTATTTGGTTTGCATCTTGTCATGTAATTAAATAATTTCACGTGAATGTCATGTCATGATGTGATATAGTGCAGAGAGAGAAACGTAAGACCACAAATACACCCGATATATTTTGATCATATATCTGTTTGCATTGTGAAACGTGCCATTCAGAGGTGAAATGCACTAAGATGGGAATATGTTCGAGAAGTGGGCCATTGAACTAGGAAAAGGAGCTTAATGGGATTTGATTTGTTCACGAACACGTGAAGCAAATGTGGTTTATGACTTTACAGATAAAGTGGCAGTGCTATTGTTTTTATCTCGACAAATCTCCAAATTCGTTTCGATCCGTCAGACGAATAAACCCCATGATAAAGATTCATTATATGAACGACAGTGTTTCCAGGTGCGAAAGGCTTACTACCCCCACATTTCTAAGCTACTTAAACCAATCTTAAAAACTGCGGTAGATATGTCCAATTTATGCTTTTCTTTTACTCTTAGCCGTCCTAATTCTTTTATTATCGGTGTTACATGGCCATTCTTTTTAACACCTCCTATGGCAACCTTAGCTGCAAAGTTTTGCTACTTTTGGACTTTATTTATTGTTGTTGAGTTTGTAGTGCCCCATATCCGAATGCAGTAGTTAATTTTACTGAGGACTAAAGACTGCACAACAGTTATTCGTGAGGGTTTACCAAGGTTAGCACTTAGACGACTTATGAATATAAGGGTGCCGACAACTTTTTTAGTTAATTCGTTGAAATGTTTATCGAAAAGCATAAATCTATCAATACATACACCCAAGTTTTTAACATGATTTTTTTTTTTTTTTTTTTTTTTTTTTTTAATTAATTGCGCCGTAGCGTCAATCAACAGGCAGGCAACAATACATACGGGTAGGCGGGACCCATGAAAATACAATGACTACAACCACACATACACACGCACACACACACACACACACACACACACACACACATCACACACACACATCACGAAAACATAACAGAAAGGAGCACAAGCAAACAGACAAATATTTACACTATGACCAATTTTAATCCACAAAAACGAGGGTGGCGTACCAGAAATTCCTCCAGAACCTGGTGGTTCAGCAGGTGTCGACAAACCACATCAAGTGGCAGGCCAGTCTCACTCCAGAACAGGTGGAGTGTGGACGTACTCGTGGCGCTCTGCCTCCATTCTCGTTTGTGTTGTTGTTTTGTGTTGTTTTGGAGCTCTTGTTTGTATTTTTTGTGTTGTTTGTGAGTTCTTGTTTATGTGTTGTTGTTTCTGTGGTGTTGCTGGTGTTGTTTGTCTGTTGTGGTTCTGTGTATAGTTTTGTTGTGATTGTCTGTGTGTGTGTGTGTGTGTCCCTGGCTGATTGAGTGTTTAGTTGTTTGTGTTGTTGTTTGCTTTCCATCTAGGCCTTGCCTGGCCTGATGGAGAGTGCGGATTCCTGCTTGGAGGCCGACTTGGCAATGTCGGAGGAAGACGAGTCTCCAATTGAGGATCACTGGCCTGAGCTGTCTTCTCGCAACCCTTCCCCCCTCTCCTCGGTCACTCCGCAGCTCAGGTTGCAGCCGTCCACCTCCTCAACCTCTACCAAGCGACCTGTTGATGCCTCGTCCGACTCCTCGCAGGATTCCGATGGTGTGGACTGTTTGCCTCCAGCTGCCAAGACTGCCAAAGGTGCTTCAGCTGTGCACGACGTACCTTCTCTGCCTCACCCTGGTGTTTCTTCTTTGTATACCAACTCCTTGCCCTCGTCCAACCTTCCTGCTTTTGTCCCGAGAGATGCCTATGTCAAACTCTCCTTCTCTGGAAACCCATCTACGGACACAAAGCTGCGTTGGTTGTCTGATGTCAACAGGGCCTTCCAGTTGCAGCGTGAACTGGCTGAAGTCAAGATGGCTGCTGTCACCTCCCGGTTTGTCTACATCTCTAGGAAGCGTCAGGACATCATTGATAGAGTGAAGACTGGTGAATTTTTATCTCTGCCTCTCATTCTTGAAGACTCACCTGAGAGGCCTCGTAAGTTCCCCAGCTACATCCTCACCCGTTTTCCTATTGATGTTGACCCGAAACTTGCCAAAGGATACCCTGGTGTGTACTTTGCCCGTCGTTTTTTCCAAGATGGTTCCCCCATTAGCCGTATTGTTGTTGTCTGGAGTCAACCCGATCCACCTCCAAATGAGATTTCCTTTGATTTCCTCCCTTGTCTTCCACCGTGTGAGGTGAGGAAACTTCATAATGACCAGCCTTGGTGCTACAGGTGCTGGTGTGTGGGGCATATCTCCCGGTACTGTTCTGCCAGGCCGAAATGTGCATGGTGTGCGGCCGACCATGATTCCAAGACGTGTCCTGTCAGGGGTGAACCATCACGTCCTGCTGCCTCCACCTCTGAGCCTTCACCTCCTGAAGATACGTCTCGATGGAAGTGTCCACGATGCCTTCAGCCAGGGGTTAACGTGTGGCATGGATGTACTCGACGTAAGGTCCAGGATCGTGTCTCTACTATTGCTCCGCCTCCACCACCACCACCACCACCACCACCTCCCCAGTCTGCTCCTCCTACCAGCCCTGCTCCTCCTACCAGCCCTGCCTCACCTCCAGACCTGGCCCTCCGCAAGTCTGTTGCTACCCTCATGGCACGATGTACGGCTCTCGAAAACCGCTTTTCTGCCCTTGAAGCCAGGATTGATGGGCTGGTTGCCGCTCAGGCTGCCAATGACTCCAAACTCTCCACCTTGGTCGAGGCTCAGCAGGCCATCATCTCAACTGTCACTACCCTTACCGAAAAGATGGATACTGTTGCATCTCGCCTTGAAAAGCTTTTCGAGTCAGTCCCTTCTCCTGGTCCATCTTCTTCTCCAGGTCGCTCATCTGCCCCCACTCACCGGACTTCTACCTCCAAATACAGAGTTCGCTAGTGATTGCCGGCTGGATGTCATCTCCTGGAATGTATGTGGTATCACCAGTTATGCTAAGCTCACTCAACTCAAGGCCTATGTTTTTCGTCATCATCCCAGTGTTATTTTTCTCCAGGAAGCATTTCCAGGATGGCCGCTCACTGCTGGGCAAGCTCCTCCTCTCTCAGGTTATGTGCCATATGTTCATCTGGTAAGGAATGGTCTCCTGACTTACATACATAGCTCCTTGCCACATCGCCTTCTCCGTACCTCCACTGATCCTGACATGACCTTTCAGCTATTTGAGGTTCTACCTGGGAATGGAGTACTCCAACTATGTAATGTCTATTCTGCCCCAGCTAGACTCACTCTTGAGGCTCTTCCTTCTCCAACAGTGCGTGGTATGGTGTATATGGGAGATTTTAATGCTCGGCATTCTGATTTGGGTGATGGTACTGGCTCTATTAATCGTAATGGTGTTCGTCTCCTTTCATACATCCGCAAGCATCATCTGACACACTGGGACACTGGCGGTGCCACTCATTGCCGGGGAGGTACTCTGGATTACATCCTCTCGTCTGGCCTGATAGCATCTCAGGTCCAGTGCTCCTCTGTGCCAGACTTATTCTCTGATCACATTGCTCTTCGGTTTCATTATTCTCTAACTGCTGGGTCGGGTGCTTCAGCCACTCGTTTGCGTATTGCTGTGCCCCCTAAATATTGCCCGACTTACATCTTATTTATGGCCCATGTATTCCCTACATTTGACATATCATCAGCTGAACAGTTGTACTCTGATCTTGTATCTGCTACTCATGACTTTTATAGGCTATACGTCTCCCGGCCACACTTCCAGCATCGCCATACTGCCCACTCCTGGATGCTGGATGCACGTATACAGGAGGCAAAGGAGGAGGCTGAACGTGATGGCCTATTGTTTCAAGCCAACCCAACCCCAGACCTACTCCATCGTTACCAGATGTCTAGGGACGCTTTAGTTGCCCAGCAGGATTGTGCTCACACTGAGTCTTGGCAGCGGTTCACGGACAGCATCAACCAGCAAACAAGTGTGGCTTCTATGTGGCACCTCATCCGTCGGGTTGTTAAAAAGACACCGCCCACTGCTCGTCATCACACTCCTGCCGACTATGCCCAACAACTTGTCGATGCCTGGTCAGAACAATCTACCCAAGCCAGTCTACCCATCCACATACAAGATGCACTCGCTTCCCGTGCTGCTGTCCATCGGCTACGTCTAATGTCTGCTCTGTTAAAGGATGATGACGATGATGCAGAGGAGATAACTGAGGAGGAGTTGCGCCGTGCTCTCTCTCGGGGTAAAGCTTCTTCCCCTGGTGATGATGGTATTACTTATGCTGTGCTGCGTCTACTTCAACAAGTTCCTGGGAACCCTCTACTTCGACTGTACAATCTTTGTCTTCGTGACGGTTGTGTACCACGAGCCTGGACCAGCAGCACAATAATACCCATCCCTAAGCCCGGCACTGCGAAGTTCAGGCCTATTTCCCTTACTTCCTGTTTCTGTAAGGTTATGGAGAGAATCTTACTCAATCGTCTCATGTACAGACTGCAGGATCGCCTTTCTCCATGGCTGTTTGGTTTCCTTCCCCAGCGGAGCACACATCACTGCCTAGTCGACCTGTACTCTCGCCTTTCCAGGGACAGTGTGGTGGCCTTCATTGACCTTCGAAGTGCCTTCGATGTTGCTAATAGAGACGTCATTTTGGATCAACTGGTTGACTTTGGGATAAAGGGTAATCTACTACGGTGGATTCGGGGCTACCTGAGTAACAGGACCTCCCATGTGTTTTTCAGTGGTGCAATCAGTCCTTTGCGCAGTTTTCATCTTGGTACGCCTCAAGGTGGTGTTCTCAGCCCATTGTTATTTAATATTCTGATGCATCGGTTGCTCACTTCTCTCCCTGATATACCTGGAACTACAATTACATGCTATGCTGATGATATCTGTGTTCATTCTACCTCACCAAGGGATCTCCAGCGGTTTCTTGACTCCTTCTCTGTGGTCTCCTCTCACTGTGGCATTATTGTCTCCCCAGATAAGAGCAGAATATTCACCTGCCGCCTTCCTCAAGCTCAGCCAGTGTTCACCATTGGAGGGACTGTCATTCCCATGTGTTCCCAGTACTGCTACCTGGGTGCGCCAGTCAATATTTGGCCGATTGTCCCTGCCAGACCTCAAGACCATCCCATTGTCCAGGACTTATTGGGTCGTCTCCAGCGCCGACTTACACCACTTCAATGGCTATCTAACAACTCCTCGGGCATCTCCATCCCAGTAGCCAGAACCATCTATATTGCTTTTATCCGTTCAGTTGTTGATTACCTCTCCCCTGCTTTGATTCAACTTCCCAGGGCTACTCTTGAAACTTTAGAAAAATTTCAGAATAGAGCAATGAGAATAATTCTCGGCTGTCCAATGTCGACCAGGATAGTGAACATGCAGCGTGAGTTGCGTCTTCCCCCATTAATCGAGAGAATTTATTGTAATGTTACTGGCTTCACTGTCAAGTGCCTCCATTTCGCACATCTTTCACCCCATTACTCTCAGTTAGTCAGGACTTCTCTTAGACCAAACTACCCGGTCCCTCCCATACTGCCTGCTGGACGTACTCTTATAAGGTCTGTTTCCTCTGTGCTCCGTGGTCTTCATATAGATATAATGGTTGCAGACGTACCCCCAGGGCCCCCTCCATGGATGCTACCAACACCTGATGTGAGCTTTACACCTACTTCCAAGTCGGAGCTGCCTTCTCTACAGCGGCAGTTGGCTCTAGAACACATAGAAACAGTGACTTCCTCCATCACAGATCCATACTGCCTCTACACTGATGGCTCATTGCAGGTGGATGGTGCAGCAGGTTGTGCTGTTTTCTCGCCTGACCTGGAGTCACCTCCACGGGGCTGGGTTGGCTGTCGTCTCTGTAACCACTCTAGCTCAACATTGTGTGAACTGTATGCCATTCTGGATGCTGTTAGTGTTGTTTGTCAACGTGGAGTGAATGCTGCCATTTTTTGTGACTCCAAACCTGCCCTTCATTCCCTCTCTAGTGTTCAGCCCACACACTCTACTGTTGTTCAGCAGATTTTATCGTTTTTGGCCTTATTGCGTCATCGTAAATTGACTGTCAAATTTTTATGGGTGCCATCCCATGTAGGTTTACGTCACAATGGTACAGTTGACAGACTCGCAAAGGAAGCCTGCCATCTGCCTCCTCGTGGTGCTGGACGTCCTCTCTCCCTGACATGTTACCTCTCTAAAGTCCGCTCCGCCGCTCTCCTCCCTGTACGGCGACGCAGGGATGCAGAGAGGCCCTTCAGCATCTCCATCACCCATTACGAGTCTGTATGCCGTCACAAATATTCCTACCGTCGTCGAGGCCTCATGGTTCGGAGGCACAATGTAGTCTCTGCACGTTTGAGGCTTGGTTACCGGCCACCGTGGCAGGTTGCTGGGATGCAGGGTGAGCCTCCCTTCACTGAGTGTCGCTTGTGTCGAGCGCCTCGTGCTAACACTATAGAGCACTATTGCCTAGCCTGCCCCACTTGGAAGTAGGTGTGAAGCTCACATCAGGTGTTGGTAGCATCCACGGAGGGGGTCCTGGGGGGACGTCGGCCATTTTAACATGATGACTTGGAGCGATAGTATCTTATTCTATTTTAATGACAATGCTAGAGGGAACCCGTGGCAGAAGTTGCCTATTCCAATAAATACTGTATACATTGAATTATTTTTGGCAATTTAACATTAATCAATTGCTTAAAAAGTATTTTTTGACACTTTAAAGTTTCCTCGGTTTTGAGAATGAGACCAGCGAGTTCATTTACGTTACTGGCATGCAAAAATTGAGTGTCATCAGCATACTGGACAACTAAGCAGTTATTGATGCTTGAAACTAGGTCATTAACAAATATATTAAAAAGAATTAGACCCTTGTTGCACACCGTAAGAAACATCCTGCTTGCACGACATGATGTTATTCATGCATACAGACTGGGTTCTGTTGCTCAAATATCTATTAAACAAGAAGGAATCAACTTTGAGTTTGAGACATTTGTTTAAAAAAATTCTATGATTTACACTGTCAAAAGCTTTAGATAGGTCACACAAAGTAAGGAAAGAAATTTCTTATGGTCCATATTGTTATAAATCTCATCTGTGACGACAGTGAAAGCAGTCTCAATGGACATTCTTGGCCTGAAATTCCACTCTGCTGCTCTCAACTCTGTAACTTAGACTTCTGGCCACTTTCTCAAACGACCTGTTCCTTGGTGGTCACCAGTATGCACCACTGATGTGTTGGAGATGAGCACTGCTTTCGCTCGCCTTCGTCGCAATCCTGGGAACTATTCTTTTAGAGGGTTTCCGACAGGCGTGGGCTCAGGCTAGACGAGCTTTAAAGGAGGAACGACGTGCATATAATAATAATAATTATTATTATAATCATTAACGGTTTATTAATACAGGCGGCAGCCAATAGGCTGAAAATATACATTGAAGAGAGATAAAATAAAAAGCATAAATTTTTAGAATATATACAGAACTTAAGACGACACAACTCCTGCGGTTAAGGTTTAAAATTCCGTCATATAGGGGTCATAAACATAGTATCTTAAAATTATGAAGTCGGGAACAGTAAAATGCAATGTTTAGGGACTTTACACTTTAGAACATGAATTTTATAATTGATGGAACAAGAAGTTGATTACGAATTAATCGATTTAACAATAGTTAAAATAGAGCTTTTCTTGTAGCGGTCGGTCCTGGGGCCTGGTATTGGGACAAGCTTGTGGCGGCGTGCTGCTCGTTGTGGGGCGTCGAGGGGCAGGAAGTGACGGTATCTTGGGTTGTTGAGTAGTTTGGTTGAAAACTGCTGTAATTGTAGCTGGTGGAGGTCCGACACAGATTGCAGGTTCAATAGGTTGAGTGCATCCTGGTAGCTAGTAAAGTTTGGGCCAAGGATTATTTTTAAAGCTCTTTTCTGTATTTTCTCAAACTTATTTTTTTGTGTAATAGTTAAGGAGGAGGACCAAACAGGGGAGGCATAGCATAGTTTAGATAAAATAAATGTGCTATAAAGTTGTACTAGGTCGTTGGTTGGAACTCCTAATTTCTCTAGAGTTCATAACATGTGCAAACGATTAGTTGATGAGGAGATGTATGAATTAACATGTGGGTCCCAGCTTAACTTAATTGTTATACCTAATAGTTTAGTTGAATTGACTGTTTCCAAGGTTTGGTCTCCTAATTTGAGGGGTGGTGGAGGATTTGGTTTTAAAGCAAAGTTAAAATGCATGATGACAGTCTTATTCTTGTTGATGGTGACATTATTAAGGTTAGTCCAATTTGTATTTTCATCAAGGGTTGACTGGTCACTACTGTAGTCAGGGCTGGTGTTAGTTATAGATGACACGATGGTGGTATCATCAACGTATTTCAAGCACTGTTCTGTGTACTGAAGAGCATCAATGATTAGTATTGAAAAACATAATGGTCCCATGTGTGTTCCTTGGGGCACTCCGCAGCTAAGTGACTGGAACTTTGAAATTTCACCATTAAATCTTACTGCTCGTTGGCGATTGTGTAGGAAGTTGGATAGCCAAGACACGATGCACTCTCTGAGTCCCAATTGTAATGCTTTTGTGATAATGATATTATGGTTTACTAAATCAAAGGCTTTGGTGAAATCTAAAAATACTGCAGTTACCGAGGTTGATCTTTTATAAAGTTTTTGTGAATGAAGTCCAAAAAATTTATTAGATAATGATTGGTGGATGATGATTTGATATTGCCATATTAACGTAAGTCTAGTTGATGAGATATATCTGAGTATGTCCATTAGGCAGCAAAACTTTCGCAAACTAAGCTGGGAATAGGGGTAATTGCAATGGGTCTCAATTCATCTAACGATTTGGGGCTGGTCTTTTTGGGTATGGGTGTTATATAGGAACATTTCCAGTCCGTAGTTGTGGTGGACTGCTGGAAGGAAGCGTTTAATATGGATGTTAGTGGTACGGATAATTCTGGGGCAAACTCTTTATACAAACGTATCCGAATATCTAGAGGTGTAAAGGATCGATTGAGTTTAAGGTGTTTGAGAAGGTGGCAAACCTGATACTGCTAAACGGTAGGGTTTGGACTAGGGGTGGGGAGATATGAAGGTAGTGAGTCAAAGTCCAATTGGGTAGATTCTGGCAAATTGTGGCGAAATGGTTGTTTATTATTTTAGCTGCTTTACTGTTTGATGAATGACTAATACAGGGGAATGTAGATGGTCGAGTATTTAGACCACTCAGCTATTGAATTCTGTTGTACCATTGACTTATATTAGTGTTTTTTAAGTGCTGAACTTTACTGGGGTAGTATGACCTTTACTGCAGTTAAATTTCCATAATTACTTTATTTCGGAGGGCTTTATATAAAGGGGTATTGTTGGCGGCAAAAGCTTGGTCACGTTGGTGGATGAGGCGTTTGATACGGCTAGTGATCCACGGTAGCTCTGAAGGATGACGTTGCACTGTTTTTTTTCGGGAAGAAATGGTGATAGGCCAGGGTGACGCTGGAGATGTAGTTCTGCCACTCATCGTTCGCATCGCAGGCAGTGGTGACCTCAAGCCAGGGGTACCCGGTAATCCACTGTCCGAATTGTCTAATTGTGGAGTCTGTTAAGGGCCTGCTTTTGTGCATACGTGGGTTTAGGTGACCAGAAGAAATGCCTATGTGTCTACAATTACTACAAGCTTTATATAACAGAATCTGGCTGGAGGGTGTCTTCCTATTTGGGTGGAGAGTTGCTATCATCCTTCCTTTACCCAAGCCCTCAATTACTGACCTATTGCCTTGAACTCCGGTCTCTTCAAACTATTTGAGAAGATGGTGAATGTCAGACAGACTGGTGTATTTTCTGGAATGGGGTGGATTCCTGTCATCGTTCCAATCTGGCTTTCGTAAAAACCATTCCACTGCAGATGCTTTGGTCAGGTTGGAAGCTGCTGCATAAGAGGCTTTTGCAAGACATCAACACCTGGTCTGTGTATTCTTCGATTTAGTGAAAGCCTATGACTCTATATGGCAATATGGCATCGTGCAGCAATCCCATGCTTATGAAATGCAAGGAATGGAGTAGGATATCTCAGTTGTCACAGTTTTTGTGTGAGGGTTGGTACAGCCCTCTCTGCACCCGTAGCACAGGAGGAGGGCGTATCCCATGTAAGCGTCCTCAGTGTCACGTTGTTTGCAGTGGCAATTAATGCTATTGCATCATCCTTTCCGGATGGTAGAGCCAACTCGATGTATGTTGACAACCAGGCAGTCTGCTTTGCTACTTCCTGTATGTCAGTGGCGAAGATTCGTTTGCAGGTTGCCCTCAACTGGGTGTCACGTTAGGCTGATTCTTATGGGTTTCACTTCTCTTCTACCAAGACGTTTGCTATGCACTTCTATTATATCCGGGGCGTCCACCCCATCCGGATTTATTCATGTATGGTCATCAGATACGTTGTGTTGAGGAGACTCTATTTTTGGGACTTCTTTTTGACAGACGTTTGACTTGGGTTCCCCATCTCCGTTCACTTAAGGTCTCTTGCCTCTAGGCTCTCAACCTGTTGAGGGTCCTAGGCCATACGTCCTTGGGGGCTGATCGTGCCACCCTCCTCCGCCTATGGTAGCTCTGGGGGTTAGTCTCACAACGTAGACACCGCCACTCCAGGACCAAATGCAGAGTATTCAGAAGAACTTGCAGAAATGGATTCCCCAAGCATTGTTTCTTGGAGACAAACATACGCAGGGGAGAAGCGAGAGAGAAGAATCCGCAGATCCTCCCGAGAGGCACGCAAGTCAAGGCAATTCCACTGAAGGACCTTGAACAGTGTTACTTTAGTACTGATTTTTGGGAAGCCTCACGGAGGGACTTCCCACTACCACCTTGACATGAGGTTTTAGTCAAACAACACGTTTTCTCTATTCCTGTACCACTAGAAGAAGAGCGAACCCAAAAAGTAGTACTTGGGGGAGTAATTTTGACCCATAGACAAGTCCCTGAAGCATCTGATAAGTTAGAAGAAGGTGAAGGTAGATGAGCAGGAATAATCTTAGAAACAACCATATTGGTATCGTCCTATACAGTAGTAGTATCACCGACACAGGCAGAGACATCAACATCCATAATGCAGGTGGAAGAATCACTCCGCTGCTCGAGCAGAAGAAAAACCGTATCTTTTGAAATCACAACAACCGTGGTATTATATCACATTCGGTTTACGCCCTTTTTGATGTTCCCAAAGGATCTGTTGAATCAAGAGACTCATCGCAACCACAAGAACACTTCTAGTGAGATTGAGAGGAATATATGGATGAGTCCACAGAGACGGTTGCCTTGCAAGGAGGAACGTCCATGGAGTCAAGTGTCTCAGAGGAACCACGAAGACGCTTCTGTTGCAATTTACTTGAATTGGGTTTCCTTTTTAGAGAGTGTGTGGTAGCGTGATCCTCTATCAGATGAACACCTTTAGGTAAAGCCTGAGAATTGTCATCAGGGAAAGGTCAGGAGAACGAGTATCTAATACAGTTTCCAAGACAGAGAAGCTATTATTTAGTGAAACCGGAGAAACGCTCTAACCAGAGTATGAAGCAGCTGCTTCATGGGAGAGGTGAGAGAGTGCTGCAACTGAATTAGATGTTGTCGACTTGGAAGGAGGCGTATGTCCTCACAACACCATCCTTATGTCGCTTAAAGTTGAGTTGCCGTCTGGCACTACCAATGCTGATGAATTGGGAGTTAGCCAAGTGGAGGATATCCTGTTCGAAGAGGTATGTCTTACAATGGCGAGAACGTAGGGGGATTCCCTGCAGTAAAAACAGTACTTCTCTGACTGACACTTAGGATGTGAGTCAAGAGCAGAACAATTTCCACACTGGGAACGGTTCATACAAGTCCTCCTCCCATGACCAAACTCATAACAGCAAAAACACTGTAAAGGACACTCAACAAAAGGCTTCACCTCAAAAGAGGTGGGGTTAATATTAATGCGATCTGAAACATACGAGCCATAGAAAGTGAAGATGATCATGTTCTTACAGCCTTTTATCTTTGTTACCCGTTGGGCACTATCTGGGCACATTGCAAGAATGTCTTCTTCTGAGAATTCATACAGGTCCTCATTGTATACACGTCTTTTCTATAGTTAAATGTTCGATGAGGTTTAGTGGATTCAAACATGCCATCAGAAGGGCATGCGAGAATGAGGAGCATCATGGCCTGTGTAAGATCTTTGGCTCTGATTAAAACACCCTCTCCATATTTTTTTTATGTGGCCTATAGGTAGTAAAACAATTTCTTTTTCCAGATATTTAGAAGTGTGGATGAGGTTACCATGCCTCTCTCAATAGTAAGCCACAAAGCAAAAGGGTGTATAGGAACTTTGCACTCCTTAGGGACTTGCTCTACTGAGTCATCAAAGATGTTGAGGTAGAAGTCATTGTCACTGTCAACTACATTCATGGACCACATCACCTGAACCGTACAGTGAGCATATTTTGCCACAAAAACAGCTTTGGCAGCAGCATTTATATTAAAAGTTATATAACACCGATTGGATCGGCAGTCACTGTCGTAAGTGAGACGGATCCGAAGAACCACTTCAAAACACTCTGAAAATGGGGTGGGGAGTGCCCAATGAAAGAGATGCAGATACATCAGTCAACATTAGTGTATCCATGCCGCCAGCAGGGTTCGTCGACACAACACCCGAACTGCTGGGTCTTTTCTTGTTCGCAGAAGCTGCATAGAAAGAAGGAGCCCAAGCCTTCTGAAAACCACCACGACCAGAGAGTGACGTCTCGTGGGCCTGGTCGACCACTGCTCGAGGAAAAGAAGGAGGCTTAACGTTATCCATATAACATTATTATTAATGGAATGGCCTCCGGAGCCAAGAGCTACTACCTACCAGACAGATGAGGGGACCGAGAGCTGGTCCCTGTGGGCGGGGTACCTCATCTCCCACAGGGCCACTCGTTTTAAAAAAGCAGGTCCAATGGTTCGAAAGTTTGCCCATGGCGGTGCTGAGACCCCATTCCCCATCATCTCCCAGACCAGACACCCAACCATCCAACACAGGACGGACCCCAGAAGGTGGTTCCTCTGGCGAGCAGCACTGTTGGCTCGCACTGGCAGCCTATTGCATGGGAACCATTTAGTCTGGTCTCTCACTGGCGACCTTTCTTGCATGGGAAGCCCTCTCTCCCCGAATTCGGGACAGAGCAGGGCGGGAGCCTCCTCTAATCTAGCAGGTCTCAAAGATACACAAGCCCCCCCCCCCCCCATCATCACCACGACATGGCGGCTTGTACTGATTTATCGGGGAATTGCTATCCACCCTGGGTCTTCCATGTTTTGGTGCCCACTGTCGTTAATGACAATTTAATAATCAATCTGCACAACAGTGATTTTTTTTTCATAGACATAGAATATAGCTATTACTGCTGTCCTACATAAATTCCATGTTAGGTTTGCCATATTACATGGTATCTTTTCCTTTCTCCCAGTATCGGCTGGAGGGAGTGGTAGGTGGGGAGGCATCTTATTTTTTACTTTGTTTTCCCTCACCCTTGTAGGCTAATTAGAATAGCAAAATCAAGCAGTTTCGAAAGGACAAGTTGGTCTGTTGCTGTTTGGATGTCCTTTGTATTCCTTTGTATAACTTGTGTTCAGCTCTATTAATTACTAGTTAATCAATGAAGAATGCTGGGAGGTATAGTTAGGTCAGGTTAGTCCCTATGCTTCATGTGCGGTCCATTCTGGATGCTGTTAGTCTTACTTGTCAACGTAGAGTGAATGCTGCCATTTTTTGTTACTCTAAACCTGCCCTTCATTCCCTCTCTAGTGTTCAGCCCACACACTTTTTTTTCGTTTGATTAGGAGTAACTTTATTAATGAATTATTTAAATTACAAAATCACAATATAAATACCAGAAGAAATCAATTAAATTTATTATGCCCTGCTTATAGAACAACATTATTCTATAATTGTATTTTGTGCATTGGCCCAAACATGTGGAATTCACTACCATTTGATTTAAAAATGTGTTTGCAGTCAAGCTCTGTAGATAGCTTCAAGTTCAAATTAAAGAAATATATATTAAGTCTGCAAAATCTTTAGGCTATCTATAAAATTTTGCTATCTCAAATATAGGTGATGTTTTGGATATTGTATTGTTGCCCGGTATTACATTGAAATGTATCATACTATTTTGTAGTTTCTTTTTTTCTTTCTTTTTTTTACTTTTGTTTCTGTGCTGTTTTGTTGATGTGATTGTGTGTTTTATTTGTTTTATATTACTAATTTTGCAGTTACATTTTTGGGGTATATATTGTTTCTTGGTGGTGATATTGTTCAGTTTTAGTGGTGTGTTTGAGTGTTGCTTGGTTTTATATTAAGTTTACTAATTTTGTTGATCCATTATTCTAAATGTTTATTACTGTTTTATTTTTGCTACTTTACTGTACTCAATTTAAAAATATTATGTTTCTGGGTGGTGATATTATACTGCATTTGTATGTTTTTATTGTTGCATACCTGATATTGTAATAAATGAATTTGCAGGTACTGTGTATCTTACTAATTTGTTTGTGATATTGTCTTTGTTGATGGTGATATTTTCCTGTGTTGTGTATTCTTTGTTGCCTGTTAATACTATGACATAACCTTTATGTATATATTGTCTGGACAAGCTGTAAACTAAGTTTATTATCTAGATCTGCTAATGAGATTCGTCTCGGCAGACCTCACCATGCTTTTTATATACATTATTATAATCAAATTTTTTGTAAATACTATGGCAATAAATATTTGAACTTGAACTTGAACTTGAACACTTTACTGTTATTCAGCAGTTCAGTTATTCATGGTTCGGAGACACAATGTAGTCTCTGCTCGTTTGAGGCTTGGCTACCGGCCACCGTGGCAGGTTGCTGAGATGCAGGGTGAGCCTCCCTTCGCTGAGTGTCGCTTGTGTCGAGCGCCTCGTGCTAACACTATAGAGCACTATTGCCTGGCCTGCCCCACTGTCCAACACTTGCTGCCCCGGGGCCTGCCACTTGATGTGGTCTGTCGACACCTGCTGAACCATCAGGTTTTGGAGGAACTTCTGGTATGCCACCCTCGTTTTGGTGGATATAAGTAGGTCATAATATAAATATTTGTCTGTATGCTTGTGCTTCATTCTGTTATGTTTTCGTGATGTGTGTTGTAGTCATTGGATTCTCATGAGTCCCGCCTACCCTTGTGTATGGTTGTCTGCCAGTTGATGGACGCTACGGGGCAATGAATAAAAAAAACAAAATGTGCTGTCCCTCCCCCTCTGTGAGATTAATAAACTCTCACTCCTTATGACTTTGTTCCATTCAGTCTAAGAATGAAATACTCAAAAGTATGTTCTGTCATTTTCCATACATATCTCACGGTGAAGTGAAGTTTCTGCATATAATTATATGCTGGGTGTATCAAAACTATCAACAAAACTAAAGGGAAAATTCCTGACATGAAATTGAAATATTTCGAGTATGAAAATATTCCACAGCTCATTGCTAAAGAGGAATAAATTATTAAAGTTCAATACCTTACACAGCTAAGCCATTCCTATCATAATAAGCAGTTCAATGCCAAGGGATCAGCTCGAGTTCCACGAGTCCCGTAATGTGATATTGTTCAGTGTTCGGACACTTGGCTAAGGTGTTTACTACATCACAGCCTAATATATTTTTTCTTATCTTTTCATAGCAGCCAGATGAGTTTAAAATATACAGGATTTTACTAAGTTTCGCTGGACAGTTTGCTATGTCTTCAGCAGTATTATTTTTATTTTGAATTTTATAGTTATTCAGTTTTTTCTGTTATTCTGTTATTTCTGTTTTATTATTTACTTACAAATATTTTTACCTACACACTGTTCATCTATTAACTCTCAAAATTTACAAAATTTGTTGGTAGTTTTAAACCACCTTGTATACTATCCTGTATTATTAAACAGTGTGTGTGAACGTAATTGAGTGAACCATATTACATACCAGCAGAGGTACCCGGCATTGCCCAGGAAAGATGCCAGTTGCCATACGTAAAGTTGCCAAGAAAAGACTGCAACCAAATTTGCTGGTGTGTGGCAAATTTGCTGGTGGGGAAGTGGGGGGGGGGGCTTGGGTATCTTTGAGACTTGCCGGGCTAGATTAGAGGGGGTCCCCGCCCTGCTCTGTCCCGAATTCGGGGAGAGAGGGCTTCCCATGCAAGAAAGGTCGCCAGTGAGAGACCAGACTAAATGGTTCCCATGCAATAGGCTGCCAGTGCGAGCCAACAGTGCTGCTCGCCAGAGGAACCACCTTCTGGGGTCCGTCCTGTGTTGGATAGTTGGGTGTCTGGTCTGGGAGATGATGGGGAATGGGGTGTCAGCACAACCTGCTGCACCATCCACTTGCAATGAGCCATCAGTGTAGAGGCAGTATGGATCTGTGATGGAGGACGTCACTGTTTCTATGTGTTCCAGAGCTAACTGCCGCTGTAGAGAAGGCAGTTCCGACTTGGAAGTAGGTGTGAAGCTCACATCAGGTGTTGGTAGCATCCACGGAGGGGGTCCTGGGGGGACGTCGGCCACCATTATATCTATATTAAGACTACGGAGCATAGAGGAAACAGACCTTATAAGAGTACGTCCAGCAGGCAGTATGGGAGGGACCGGGTAGTTTGGTCTAAGAGAAGTCCTGACTAACTGAGAGTAATGGGGTGAAAGATGTGGGAAATGGAGGCACTTGACAGTGAAGCAAGTAACATTAGATTAAATTCTCTCCACTAACGGGGGAAGACGCAACTCACGCTGCATGTTCACTATCCTGGTCGACAATGGTCAACCGAGAATTATTCTCATTGCTCTATTCTGAAAATTTTCTAAAGTTTCCAGAGTAGCCCTAGGAAGTTGAATCAGAGCAGGGGAGAGGTAATCAATAACTGAACGGATAAAAGCAATATAGATAGTCCTGGCTACTGGGATGGAGATGCCTGAGGAGTTGTTAGTGAGCCATTGAAGTGGCGTAAGTCGGCGCTGGAGACGACCCAATAAGTCCTGGACAATGGGATGGTCTTGAGGTCTGGCAGGGACAATTGGCCAAATATTGACTGGTGCGCCCAGGTAGCGATACTGGGAACACATGGGAATGACAGTCCCTCCAATGGTGAATACTGGCCGAGCTTGAGGAAGGCGGCAGGTGAATATTCTGCTCTTATCTGGGGAGACAATAATGCCACAGTGAGAGGAGGACACAGAGAAGGAGTCAAGAAACCGGTGGAGATCTCTTGGTGAGGTAGAATGAACACAGATATCATTAGCATAGCACGTAATTGTAGTTCCAGGTATATCAGGGAGAGAAGTGAGCAGCCGATGCATCAGAATATTAAATAACAATGGGCTGAGAACACCCCCTTGAGGCGTACCAAGATGAAAACTGCGCAAAGGACTGAGCGCACCACTGAAAAACACACGGGAGGTCCTGTTACTCAGGTAGCCCCGAATCCACCGTAATAGATTACCCTTTATCCCAAAGTCAACCAGTTGATCCAAAATGACGTCTCTATTAGCTACATCGAAGGCACTTTGAAGGTCAATGAAGGCCACCACACTGTACCTGTTAAGGCGAGTGTACAGGTCGACTAGGCAGTGGTGTGTGCTCCGTTGGGGAAGGAAACCAAATAGCCATGGAGAAAGGCGATCTTCCAGTCTGTACATGAGACGATTGAGTAAGATTCTCTCCATAACTTTACAAAAACAGGAAGTCAGGGAAATAGGCCTGAACTTCGCAGTGCCGGGCTTAGGGATGGGTATTATTGTGCTGCTGGTCCAGGCTCGTGGTACACAACCATCACGAAGACAAAGATGGTACAGTAGAAGTAGAGGGTTCCCAGAAACTTGTTGAAGTAGGCGCAGCACAGCATAAGTAATACCATCATCACCAGGGGAAGAAGCTCTACCCCGAGAGAGAGCACGTCCCAACTCCTCCTCAGTTATCACTTGAGCATCATCGTCATCATCTTGCAACAGAGCAGACATTAGACGTAGCTGATGGACAGCAGCACGGGAAGTGAGTGCATCTTGTTTGTGGATGGGTAGACTGGCTGAGGTAGATTGTTCTGACCAGGCATCGACAAGTTGTTGGGCATAGTCGGCGGGAGTGTAATGACGAGCAGTGGCCAGTGTCTTTTTAACAACCCGACGGATGAGGTGCCACATAGAAGCCACACTTGTTTGCTGGTTGATGCTGTCCGTGAACCGCTGCCAAGACTCAGTGTGAGCACACTCCTGCAGGGCAACTAAAGCATCCCTAGACATCTGGTAACGATGGAGCAGGTCAGGGGTTGGGTTGGCTTGAAACAATAGGCCATCACGTTCAGCCTCCTCCTTTGCCTCTTGTATACGTGCATCCAGCGTCCAGAAGTGGGCAGTATGGCGATGCTGGAGGTGTGGCCGGGAGATGTATAGCCTATAAAAGTCATGAGTAGCAGATACAAGATCAGAGTACAACTGTTCAGCTGATGATATGTCAAATGTAGGGAATACATGGGCCATGAATAAGATGTAAATCGGGCAATATTTAGGGGGCACAGCAATACGCAAACGAGTGGCTGAAGCACTTGACCCAGCAGTTAGAGAATAATGAAACCGAAGAGCGATGTGATCAGAGAATAAGTCTGGCACGGAGGAGCACAGGACCCGAGATGCTATCAGGCCAGACGAGAGGATGTAATCCAGAGTACCTCCCCGGCAATGAGTGGCACCGCCAGTGTCCCAGCGTGTCAGATGATGCTTGCGGATGTATGAAAGGAGACGAACACCATTACGATTAATAGAGCCAGAACCATCACCCAAATCAGAATGCCGAGCATTAAAATCTCCCATATAAACCATACCACGCACTGTTGGAAGAGCCTCAAGAGTGAGTCTAGCTGGGGCAGAATAGACATTACATAGTTGTAGTACTCCATTCCCAGGTAGAACCTCAAATAGCTGAAAGATCATGTCAGGATCAGTGGAGGTACGGAGAAGGCGATGTGGCAAGGAGCTATGTATGTAAGTCAGGAGACCATTCCTTACCAGATGAACATATGGCACATATCCTGAGAAGAGGAGGAGCTTGCCCAGCAGTGAGCAGCATTCCTGGAAATGCTTCCTGGAGAAAAATAACACTGGGATGACGACGAAAAACATAGGCCTTGAGTTGAGTGAGCTTAGCATAACTGGTGATACCACATACATTCCAGGAGATGACATCCAGCCGGCAATCACTAGCGAACTCTGTATTTGGAGGTAGAAGTCCGGTGAGTGGGGGCAGATGAGCGACCTGGAGAAGAAGATGGACCAGGAGAAGGGACTGACTCGAAAAGCTTTTTAAGGTGAGATGCAACAGTATCCATCTTTTCGGTAAGGGTAGTGACAGTTGAGATGATGGCCTGCTGAGCCTCGACCAAGGTGGAGAGTTTGGAGTCATTGGCAGCCTGCGCGGCAACTAGCCCATCAATCCTGGCTTCAAGGGCAGAAAAGCGGTTCTCGAGAGCCGTACATCGTGCCATGAGGGTAGCAACAGACTTGCGGAGGGCCAGGTCTGGAGGTGAGGCAGGGCTGGTAGGAGGAGCAGACTGGGGAGGTCGTGGTGGTGGCGGTGGTGGAGGCGGAGCAATAGTAGTGACACGAGCCTGGACCTGACGTCGAGTACATCCATGCCACACGTTAACCCCTGGCTGAAGGCATCGTGGACACTTCCATCGAGACGTATCCTCAGGAGGTGAAGGCTCAGAGGTGGAGGCAGCAGGATGTGATGGTTTGCCCCTTTCAGGACACGTCTTGGAATCATGGTCGGCAGAACACCATGCACACTTCGGCCTGGCAGAACAATACCGGGAGATATGCCCCACACCCCAGCACCTGTAGCACCAAGGCTGGTCATTATGAGTTTCCTCACCTCACACGGTGGAAGACAAGGGAGCAAATCAAAGGAAATCTCATTTGGAGGTGGATCAGGTTGACTCCAGACAACAACAATACGGCTTATGGGGGAACCATCTTGGAAAAAACGACGGGCAAAGTACACACCAGGGTATCCCTTAGCAAGTTTCGGGTCAACATCAATAGGAAAACGGGTAAAGATGTAGCTGGGGAACTTACGAGGCCTATCGGGTGAGTCTTCAAGAATGAGAGGCAGAGACAAAAATTCACCAGCCTTCCCTCTGTCAATGATATCCTGACGCTTCCTAGAGATGTAGACAAACCGGGAGGTGACAGCAGCCATCTTCACTTCAGCCAGTTCATGCTGCAGCTGGAAGGCCCTGTTGACATCAGACAACCAACGCAGCTTTGTGTCCGTAGATGGGTTCCCAGAGAAGGAGAGCTTGACATAGGCATTTCTTGGGGTAAAAGCAGGAAGGTTAGACGAGGGCAAGGAGTTGGTATACAAGGAAGAAACACCATGTTGAGGCAGAGAAGGTACGTCATGCACAGCTGAAGCACCCTTGGCAGTCTTGGCAGCTGGAGGCAAACAGTCCACACCATCGGAATCCTGCAAGGAGTCGGACGAGGCATCAATGGGTCGCTTGATAGAGGTTGAGGAGGTGGAAGGCTGCAACCTGAGCTGCGGAGTGACCGAGGAGAGGGGGGAGAGGGTTGCGAGAAGGCAGCTCAGGCCAGTGATCCTCGATAGGAGACTCATCCTCCTCCGACATGGCCAAGTTGGCCTCCAGGCAGGAAGCCACATCCGAATCCGCGCTCTCCATCAGGCCAGGCAAGGCCTAGATGGGAAGCGAACAACTGAACACACACGAACACACGAACATACACACACAGAACCACAATAAAAAAAAACACACACAAACAACAATACCACAAACAGCAAAACCACAAAAAAAAACGAGATAGAAAATATAAACAACCCCTATAACACCACAGACACAACAACACACAAACAAGAACGTTGAAACAAGACAAACAACAACACAAACAACAACACAGGCAGAGCGCCAGAAACACGTCTTTACTCCAGGAAGGTTGGGGTGAGACTGTCTGTCTGGTATGTAGTAGCTCTTGGCTCCGGAGGCCATTCCATTAAAAATAATGTTATATGGATAACATTAAGCCTCCTCATTTTCCTCGAGCGGTGGTCGACCAAGTCCTCGAGACGTCACTCTCTGGTCGTGGTGGTTTTCAGAAGGCTTGGGCTCCTTCTTTCTATGCAGCTTCTGCGAACAAGAAAAGACCCAGCAGTTCGGGTGTTGTGTCGACGAACCCTGCTGGCGGCATGAATACACTAATGTTGACTGATGTATCTGCATCTCTTTCATTGGGCACTCCCCACCCCATTTTCAGAGTGTTTTGAAGTGGTTCTTCGGATCCGTCTCACTTACGACAGTGACTGCCGATCCAATCGGTGTTATATAACTTTTAATATAAATGCTGCTGCCAAAGCTGTTTTTGTGGCAAAATATGCTCACTGTACGGTTCAGGTGATGTGGTCCATGAATGTAGTTGACAGTGACAATGACTTCTACCCCAACATCTTTGATGACTCAGTAGAGCAAGTCCCTAAGGAGTGCAAAGTTCCTATACACCCTTTTGCTTTGTGGCTTACTATTGAGAGAGGCATGGTAACCTCATCCACACTTCTAAATATCTGGAAAAAGAAATTGTTTTACTACCTATAGGCCACATAAAAAAAATATGGAGAGGGTGTTTTAATCAGAGCCAAAGATCTTACACAGGCCATGATGCTCCTCATTCTCGCCTGCCCTTCTGATGGCATGTTTGAATCCACTAAACCTCATCGAACATTTAACTATAGAAAAGACGTGTATAAAATGAGGACCTGTATGAATTCTCAGAAAAAGACATTCTTGCAATGTGCCCAGATAGTGCCCAACGGGTAACAAAGATGAATAGCAGTAAGAACATGATCATCTTCACTTTCTATGGCTCGCATGTTTCAGATCGCATTAACATTAACCCCACCTCTTTTGAGGTGTTTTTGCTGTTATGAGTTTGGTCATGGGAGGAGGACTTGGAGGTACCCTCTGTGATAGGAAGCATGGACAAACCATGAAACTCTAGATTTCCCACTTCATGAAAATTTTCTTGGTAGTATTCATATACTGAAGAAGCATAATGTACAGGTAGTTTTTATGTATGCAAACACTGTCAAAAATACTCTTATCAGGAACAGTCCACTAAATGTGTAGAGCTTGCGCGGCTGTACGCTACCTGTCAAGGTCATTGCAATGATTGAGTGCCGAGTGGACTGCTGAGGTACCTGACCAGAGTAGGGTACAACAAAGGGACCGGAAAACTCCATTACAGAAATGTGTGAGTCGTGGTATCAACTGGCAAATTATTACATCCTTTAATAATGAATTTGGGACATTTTCACCATAGAACATTTTATGATTAGAATAACGTAACTGTTTCACTTATAATCTGGAACACCTTGTATTTGCAGTAATTCTTCCTTTGCTTTTGGGTGTCACTTTGATTGTGTATATGGGCTTGCTGAATTTCCACAGACGATATTGTTGTTGTTTATACTTATCAGCTACTTCATTTGCTATTTTGAAAGGTAGCCAGCAGTCGTTGGAGCTGTGTGTCTTCACCTTTAAAATACTACACCACCTTCCCCCTGAAGTGACTGTTGTCATAAAGAAGACTGTTGTTGGTGTCCTGAGAAGGAATTTTTCCCTTTCTTGGATGCATGCTTTCTGGAAGCCATACCTAGTTCTACTGTACAGTTGGCTCCACTTCCGCGTTTACCATTTTGCGTTGCCAATGTTGAGCTATCCAGAAATTTGAATCCCGAACCCAGTTTTATCATAATACGAATCCCTCACCAGCTCGTGAGGCGGAAAGAGGTGTTGGGTTTGAAAAGGAAAGCTTCAACAGGATCAAGTGTTATTATTGGAGAGGGAGAGAAGTATTACAGTAAACACCTGAGATTATAAGTCAACAAACCGACTGTCATGTTAATCATTTTTCTTCTGATATTTAAATACAAGAGAATGCTACAGTCCAAGAGATTTGCTTTATTATAAAAAATTATGACAACTTTACGTAGCAATAACATTCACACAGGAGCAATTACTGATTATTAATAAATGCTTTCTTTGTGAGTCTTGTAATGATTCTTACTCACCTAATTTCTAAGAAAAGGAAGGGAATAATCATTACGAAAACTGTCATAATCGTTAAAGGTCGTGTCCATACACCACCCACTTCACGAATATATTTTGTTGTCGCTATGTTTTGTCGTGGTAGACAATTGTAGTATTCCAAGTGAGACTAACTTGAGAACGATAAACGTAGCTTTTATAGATTTTATAATGAACTGATACCGGTATATATCTTGTCAATATTACAGTGTAGCGTTCACACACGGCAATACCAGCTGTACACACAGTCATCCGGCTTCTTTCCTCGCATAGTCCGCAGGGTATTAGGTGTCTTCTATTTAGGGCAGATAAGGTACTGACGTTCACTTCTAAATATGATATGGATGTGCTCAATGGTTGAGCCTTTTGAAGCAAATGAAGAGAAAGAAAGATCATAATGGTTGTGGAAGATATTATAAGTAAGGCTAATTTCGTTACTCGGCAGCAGTCAAGACATTTTCTGATTGATCGTTTTGTGTTACTGGTTACCAGAGGATTGTGTTTTGTATTGGAGAGTCATATCTACCCAATAATCACTCTGTCTCATCTCCCGCACCATGTCCCCCTCCCCCTCCAAACACTCCTTCACTCTGCTCCTCCACTTTCCCACCTCACTCTCCTTCTCACCACCTTCATTATCATTCTGTGTGTTGCCGAAAATTATCAATCCAATATTATGTACTCAGGCCCTAAAAAAAAAAATATATATATATATATGTGATATTTTTATACATGTTCAACCAATGCAATATATCAGGACATTTTATTACCCTGATAAAGTCATCAGAGTAAATTATTAGACCAGATATTCAGACGTTAGAGAGAGAGAGAGAGAGAGAGAGAGAGAGAGAGAGAGAGAGAGAGAGAGAGAGAGAGAGAGAGAGAGAGAGAGAGAGAGAGAGAGAGAGAGAGAGAGAGAGGAGAGAGAGAGAGAGAGAGAGAGAGAGAGAGAGAGAGAGAGAGAGAGAGAGAGAGAGAGAGAGAGGAGAGAGAGAGAGAGAGAGAGAGAGAGAGAGGAGAGAGAGAGAGAGAGAGAGAGAGGAGAGAGAGAGAGAGAGAGAGAGAGAGGAGAGACGAGAGAGCAGAGAGAGAGAGAGAGAGAGAGAGAGGAGAGAGAGAGAGGAGAGGAGAGAGAGAGAGAGAGAGAGCACTGGAATTAAATAAACTCAAAAGGTGCAGAGGTCAAATAATATATAACATAAAGTAAATAAAATCATGACTACGATAAAGATGGTCTCTAGAAAAATATTATATAATAATCTTGTAGGGAATGACACCATTGGTATTTGTTGAACCAATCACCAGTATCGGCGTGAGCAGTGTCCGAAAACCGAAGATGATTTTCATACACTCACATGGTATCTGAGTCACTTCCCCCCAACCCAACTCCTCTTTCCATCTCACTCGGTAGTGAGTGGTTCGCATTATGAATGACACGTGGTTCGGGATACATATTTCTGGGTAGGCTAGCTCAGCATTGGCAATGCAAAGTGGTAAACGCAGAATTGGAGCCAACTGTACATTGGCGTAACAGTATTCCCGGGTATATCTGGTCTTTTTGCACTCTCTACAATACAGTTTGCTCTTGGGTAAAGTTTGTGATGTTTCCACCGGTCTCTCCCGTTGAGGTCGGTAGAAGTCTTGCCTTAGAGTCTCTCGTACCTAAGGTAAGAATTACGAGTGATACGATGTGTATTGACATTGAAAATTGAACAGGTGTGAGGACATTCTGTAACTAAAGTCTATGTACCCGATCTTCAAGTTTCAGATTGTCCAAACCACTCTCATTGTAGTTTGAAATTGAACATTAATTAAAGTAATTGAGTAGGAAGGTCTTGAATTAGCACCTAATACATAATTAATTGCAGTGTTAGATTTGCTTAATCTAATTTGCTTACCGTAAGCCAGACAGGATTATCGAAAGATTTCCGTAAGAAATCGTAAGAAAAATCGCAGAAGAACATTCGAGGAGGTTGTGTGAGGCAACGAAGACCGTTATGAGACCATTAATAAGAGAACGAGTACCGTAAATCTCGATTTATTGTTGATATTAGCTAGTAATTCAATTGTATAAAAGTGTATGCGTATGGAAATTAATTTATTAAATGTTAATTAATTATTTTTGGTGTCGACTGAAATTAATAAATATTGTAAAGTAATTGTATATTGGTTGTTTCCGTAAACCTTACAATTCTGCTACTACTATTATAATGCATACATAACGAAAACGAACCCTATAAATAAATATATGTTGATGGAAGTTGGAATAAATAAAGGGGATAGATTAAACCTCTACTGACGATCGTTGCGCCAACACAACGAACGTCCATAAGAAGTCCGGGATAAGGTAAGAATCATTACCAATAATTTTAAATCTTCAGATAACATCCAAACTTTCCACTTCACAATGCTGCCGTTCGTTCCTGCTGGAAGGACAGATGGAATACCGTCGTGGCAAACAAACTCCGTATCATCCGCCAGTGCCTGGGTTTGTGGAGCTACAGCGGCCTGTCCCGCCATTGGGAGACGGCTTTTGCTCGTCTCCGCATTGGCCCACTCACCTTTGACCCATGAAATTTTAATGGAGAGGGCTCCCCCTCCCTACTGTGATGATTGTCTAATCCCTTGACTGTGCGGCACCTTCTCGTGGAGTGCCCCAGCATTAGGGACCTACGTCATAGGTACGTACAGCCATGGGTGATAGTGCTGGACCAGGGTCCAAGGGAGGTTGGGGAGCAACTGAACAGAGTTCGAAAAAGTGAGTCTTTAAAACCTCTCTCAAACGTTGAGAATGGTTTGGAAGATTTACTTGTTCGAATTATGTTCAGTTGCTCTCCCAACCTCCTTGGACCCCTTGTCCAGCACTATCAGCCATGGCTGTACCTCTCTTATTCTTCTTGGCTTCTTTGTAACCAGTTTCCTGAACTTCGCTGCCTTTTCTTCCCTCCAGTGCCCTTAGGTATCTTGTGTGGATTATTTAAGTGTCTGTATCTGTACCTGGGCGGACGCTTGGTAGTTTAATAATAAAAATAATAATATTAATGCTTTGAATAGACTTAAAAGAGCTCCAGGAAGTATGAGATAGGATGAGCGACGTTGTAATGTCAAATGATTTCAAACTTCAACAAGATCGGAATTCATATTATGGCTCGTGACTGTATCAATTTGCATATGTCGTTATTTATCTACTTACATACATAATTTAATAGGCCTACCTACCTCCATAGCGACAAACCTAAATCTATCCTCAAATTCATACAAGCATGCCTACATTGCCTAGTCTGGGATCGTTACTGACAAGTGGCTTATTTTTTTCTTCTTCTTTTTTTCAAGAACAGATGTAGAGTTATCTATGGCCAAGTTATTTATTTATTATAGGCTAAGTAACCTTTAAATAAAAAGCGTTTACACATGAAAATACTATAAACTGGCTCGCATGAAAAATATCTCTACCGCACTGTATGTAAACATTCCGTTTTGTTATATGAAGTGATATATTGTCTTGAAGCAAGAAAATGTTATATATTGATGACAATCATTAATGTGATATGCCGTTATAAATTTTGGACACATAGTTTTCGAGAATGCTGATCACGACTACAAGATAGTGATCTTTTCTTGCCGTGCCTATAATGCCTATAAGTGCATATAATGATAGCATAATTATATAGTGATTATATATATATATATATATATATATATATATATATATATATATATATATATATATATATATATATATATATATATATATATATATATATATATATATATATATATATATATATATATATATATATAAAAGATAATTGCCGTTGGCATGTACAATAAGTCATCACATTACCTCTTACTTAAGGCAGGTGTAAGTAGGCTATCATTTTGAGAAGCCACCACACCATAGTAGGGAAGGAAGCCATCCCTTGACATAGAATATTCACATTGTCCTGAAAAGATTTTATTTTGCTCATATATCACGAAACACAATTATTACTACTATGATCTCATGCTGTTTCACAATACCAAAAGGTTGGTTGTTGATATTACCATTGTATACAGGCCTTTTGGGATAATATATGTCATGTAGATATGATTGACATACAATATTTAAAAATTATGATCCTATTTATAATTTAAATGTAAATTTGATTAGAAATAATTATTTTGGCGATGAATGTCTGACCTGTTATCATTTTTTATACCCACGATCCAAAGTTTTAACACTCACATGGCTAGGAGGAGGTTGAACCTTTAAATTGAGCTCCAGGATGGTTAATCAGACACCAAACGTCGTAAAACACCCTCATTGGTATGTACAGTCACGTTTAATTGTCCTGTCAGCACCTTCGAATGAAATGGCCTCGATAATATTATTATATGAAACTATAACCTTTGGTCTCTGTAATATTGGTTCGTAAGATTCACCAGAGACAGAACATTGATCATGACTGTACCCAAACCATCACAAGGCCACACTCTTTTCGAATGGTGTCTTGGGTTGTCTGTCGTCAATTAAGAAACTACCTGCTCCAGATCTCGGTCTTTGACTCAGGTGGGCTAGGGATTTTGGTGCGCAACTGTATCATATTATCAAGGATAGCAACCTTGTAGGCTGGGGGAAGATATGTTGATGTAACAAGACTGACTACCTTAATGACCAACACCATGAGTCGATAGGCATAAAGCCCTAAATCTTCTTTTAAATACAGGAGGAGAAGCTGGCGGTGGCAGAATTGAATATCCTGCGATGATTATTATTGGCAGGAGGGTTTATAGCGAAAGTGAAAGAGGAGTGGTTGAAATGATGGGGGCTCGGGGTATGTATGTTAACTCCTGGTCAGAAGTTGTGTCCTGATTCCATGACACGATGAATTGCAACTAGCAGTGGTTCGAAGGTTAAAACAACGGTGAACCTTGCACCTCTCTTCTCACAACTTATCGTTGTTCAAACCTCGCTTGGTTGCGATTCATCATACCAAGGGATTGGGACAAAACTTCTGACTGCAAGTGTACATAAGAGTGGTGAAGGGTATATTGGTAAGAGGATGCTGAAGTTGGAGTTGCCAGGCATGAGGTTAAGAGGAAGGCCAAAGATGAGGTGCATGAATGTGGTTGTTGTTGTTGTTGTTGTAGACGCTCTTCCGGGGCAGAATGGCCTCCTGCCCCACAGACCCCCGGTACACTTTGGTCGCAGTGAAAAACTAATTAAAATAAAGGAGGGGCTGGTCCTATATGCCTGGCCTACCGAAACACATCCCAGGGAAATGGGACAAGAGATTACTGGACCAGGGAGTCTAGGGGCCTCCGACAGCCAGGGAGATTGGGGGGAAGGTCTTTGAGCCCACAGCCAGTGCTGTGGGACCAAGTCCACGTTACCACAAGAGCAACAAGTGGGCCACACCTTCCATGAGACCAGCCCTGAAGGGACCATAAGGGGGAGGGAGTTTACACTGCTGCATGCAAAGGGAAATGCACCCCTGTGCACATGTGCTGGCGGTCTAGACAGAAGTGAAAAAAAGAAGACTCCGGTTGCAGTACACCTCACGTGAATTTTTAATCTATTTGGGTAGATCTCATCAAATCCACTAGAAAGTGACCAGATCCTACAAAAGTATTTATTCTAGCCCTGTGGGGGATGGGAAATACTCACAGAGAATAAAGTCAGCCCCCCTGGGCAGAGCATGAATGTGGTAAGAAAGGCTGCTGTAGGAGGTTGGTGTGTGGGAGAGGATGCTGAGAACAGACAGATAAAGAGACTTCTGATCTGCTGTTACGAATAACAATTAGAAGTATACCAAAACTTACCTGTTTGTGAATACATGCGAGCAGTTAATATTTTGATAGTAAGAGCCCCATCAACAAAGATGTGTCCACCTGATTTTACTAGATTGGCAAAGCTCTCGTAGAACTCTCCTTGTGTTCGAAAGATGAGGCGACCCTTCTTCTCCTGGTTCATCACTTCGAGATATATCCCAGATGTTGCAGACTAAATGGAAGATACATGTAAGCTTTAAAAAAATGCAAATGAGCTTTCTGGAATAGTCATAATAAAAATTTAGCTACATTTAGTATCAGTGCTTGTGAAAAGTTATCAATTGTTTTCTGTTGTTCCACGGTCCTTTATATTTAATTATTCGTTATATATAGTTGTAACTTCAAAATCTAACCCTGCTTTCTTTCCATTTATTTCTCCAAGTCTACATGTTACCTGATCATATTGTAGCCAACTTGGAACACGTCCCTACAAATCCGTATAAACGTAATCCTTACACATCTCCAGAACATTTACATGCTACAATTTAAGAGTGGGCTTTGTCTCGTAAATCATGACTAGCACACATACATTTGTAATGTTGGTGTCAGAAGCTTTATTGAATCAATTTATCATGAGAATATATATATATATAGCGTGAAAGTAGGTCAGCAGAGTAGTGGATTGTGTCAACATAAAACTAATAATGACCATCATATAAATTTTTGGTGTGACAAAGTGTTAACAGAATTAATAATGAGGAAATTTCCACCTGACTAGGCGGACACGGACAGGTCTAGGTGAGGTAAGGTATTCTGTTGATTTGATTGGCTATGCCTACCACCCTTTGTACTCTGAGTGTATATATATATTTTTTTTTTTTCTATACCTCAACCTATCAGTAACCCGTGACTCTTGCGAGGCCCTGAGATTACTGGGTGTCGCACCAGATGAGACAGTGGAGTTTCGTGGTGATGTTGGTACCATAGCTTCTCTTCTGCCCCATTAGATGACGACACCTTAATTATACACGTCACTATCAGGGGAGAGCAGCTACACCGTCATTCACAGCACTCACAGCAATTATCTGTTTAATGTGTTTCTTTTTCGGGGAACACTTAATACCAAATAGAAAAATAATTTAGCCTGCGAATCTTTAATTTGTGTAAAATTGCAATGTAGCCCAGGTTTATTTCAGTTTTTTTTTCATTTGATCCACCATTGTTTTACACCTGTTTTAATTTATAACATACACACGCAGGAGCTCCCTCCCTCTCTCTCACTGTCTATGTTTTACGCTGCATTTGTCATTTGTTTAAAAATTAATACACATAATATCATTGTAATTGAATTCGTGTTATTAAATCGAATATATTTCTCTATATTCGAAATGTATACAAGTATACAGCCATGACATGGCTGGACATGAAGACGGCTAGATTTACCAAGGGAAGGAGGTAGTGAACCGAAACGAAGCAGTTTCTGGATAGCCAATGAAGCGGATAATATTCCACCACAAGTCTTTATGCAAATATAGGCTTTATGCCTATCGACTCTTATATAGTTTTGTTTTTATTGCACAATGACGTAAAACAATTGGTATGCTACAGAACATAAGGGTAGACAGGATCCTTATAGATCTTATGACCACAGGCACAAACACTCACGCACCCAAACGCACACGCACGGAAATATAACAAAATAAAACACGAGAATACTTAAAAATAAATTGTCTTATAAACTACTTAAATTCACCAACACGAGGGTGGCACATCCAGAAGTTCTTCCAAAACCTGGTGGTTCGTCAGGTGTCGACAATGCACATCAAGCGGCACGCCCTGGGGTAGCAAGTGTCGGACAGTGGGGCAGGCCAGAAAATAGTGTTCTAGAATTAATGTCAGAGCGAGGAGCTCGGAACAAACGACACTCAGTGAAGGGAGACTCGCCCTGCATTCCGGCAACCTACCAAGGTGGCCGGTAACCCAACCTCCAACAAACAGAGATTACATTGTGCCTCCGAACTGTGAAGCCAAGGCGACGGTAGAAATAATCTTGACGGCAGACAGACCCGTAGTGGGTGATGGAGACGCTGAAGGGCCTTCTGCATCCCTACGCCGCCGTATAGGGAGGAGAGCAGTGGAGCTGACTCTAGAGAGGTAGCATGTCAGGGAGAGCGGACATCCATAACCACGAGGAAGCAGACGGCTACCTTTGCGAGCCTTTTAACTGTAGCATTGTGATGTAAACCGACATGGGATGGCTCTCATAGAAATTTTACTGTCAATTTACGATGACGCAATAAAGCCAAAAATGATAAAATCTGCTGAACAACTGCAGAGTGTGTGGGCTAAACACTGGAGAGAGACTGAAGGGGAGTCACGGAGACGACGGCCAGCCCAGCCCCCTGGAGGTAGCCGCAAGTTAGGTGAGAAAGCACAACCAACTGCATCACCTGCTTGCAATGACCCGTCAGTGTTGAGCAGTGATGGAGGACGTCATTATTTCCACATGTTCTAAAGCTAATTGCAGCTGTAGAGAAGGCAGTTCCGACTTGGTAGAAGATGTGTAGCTCACATCAGGGGCTGGTCGCATCGACATAGGGGGCCATGGGGGGAAGTCTGTAACCAATATATATAAGTTAAGACTACGGAGCACTGTGGAAACAGACCTAATAAGAGCACGTCAAGCAGGCAGTATGGGAGAAACAAGAGAGTTTGGTCCAAGAAAAGTCCTGACTGACTGTAAGAAGTTAGGTGAAAGATGTGGAACATAAAGGCACTTGACAGTGAGGCACATAACCTTAGAATAAATTATCTCGACTAAAGGAGGAAAACGCAACTCACGCTGCACACTCACTATCCTGGTTGACGTGGGACACCCAACAATAATTCTCATTGCTCTATTCTGAAAATGTCTAATGTCTCCAGAAGAGGTAATCAACAACGGAACGAATAAAAACAATATGAATTATACTGGCCACAGGGATAGAGATGCTCAAAGAGTTATTAGTAAGCCATTGAAGTGGTTTAAGTTGGTGCTGAAGGCGACTCAACAAGTCCTGAACAATAGGATGGTTCTGGCGCCTGGCAGGGAGAACAGCAAAAATATTGATCGGTGTGCCCAGGTAGCAGTACTAGGAACACAGGGGAATGACATTCCCTCCAATGTTGAAGACTCGCAGAGCTTGAGGAGGACGGCAGGTAATTATTCTGTTCTTAACTGGGTAAACGAAAATGCCACACTGAGAGGAGTCACAGTGAATGTGTTACGAATCTGTTGGATATCTATTGGCGAGGTAGAATGAAAATAGATCTCATTAGCATAGCATGTAATTGTAGTTCCAGGAATTTAGGGAGAGAAGTGAGCAACCGATGCATGAGAATATTAAACAAAAATGAGCTGAGAACACCCCCTTGAGGCGTACCAAGATGAGTGCAAAGGATTGAACACAGCACTGAGAAACACAAGGGAGGTCCTGTCACTGAGGTAGCCCCGAATCCACCGTAAAAGTCAACTTGTTGATCGAAAACGATGTCATTTTTAGCAACATCGAAGGCACTTCGAAGGTCTATTAAGGCCACAACACTGTCCCAGGAGAGGCGAGAGTACAAATCGAGGAAATAGTGGTGTGTGCTGCGCTGGGGAAGGAAACCAAACAAACATGGAGAAAGGCAATCCTGCAGTCGGTACATGAGACGGTTGAGTAAGATCCTCCCCATAACTTTACAAAAACAGGAGGTAAGGGAAATTGGCCTGAACTTGGCTGTGACAGGCTTAGGGATGGGTATTATTGTGCTTTTGGTCAAGGCTCGTGGTACACAACTGTGACCAAGATAAAGATTGTATAGTCATGGCAGAGGATTCCCAGAAACTTGTTGCAGTAGGCGTACATCAAGTTTAAAACCTAATAGTTACACAGTCGCACAACCTTTTTCAAGCAGCATGGGAACACTGTACTCTTCAGTGTCTAATTACAGCGTATATGAATAACGTTGACGTTTAATTTAATATTTCATGCTTTTGATATGTAATATTATTAAGCAAATGTTGGGGGAAGCGGTGGCAGAGTGTATACAGCGACGGACTGCAAATGTCATGGATCAAGGTTCGAGTCAATACAAATTCTTTTCTTTTTCGTAGGTGATTGTATGGTTCTTGCTGTTCTTCAAGTATCTTGGCTACGCCGACACATCAAGAAAATACCCCCCTACATAGTTATGAACTCATAATATAGAAGATGCCTCACCATACTCCAAGATGGTGTGAGTGACGATGTAGCTGCTCTCAAAAGACTTAGGCCAGTGGGCTCAGTTGAAAGAGGTTGGGGATAATAACTTGCTAATCCAACATTATAGTACTTGCTACCTCTCTCGCTAAGGGCAACCAAAGTGAAAACCAAACCCTGAGTCAACTTCCTTCTCTCTCGAAATCAGTGTCACATTGTTTGCAGTAGCAATTAATGCCATTGCCTCATCCCTTCCAGACGGTATAGCTAACTCGATGTACGTTGACGACCTAGCAGTCTGGTTTGCTGCTTCCCATATATCAGTGGCGGAGCGGCGCATTGGACTGGTTCTCATGGGTTTCGATTTTCTCCTTCCAAGACAGTTGCTATGCACTTCTGCCGCATCCGAGGCGTCCACCCTGATCCGGACCTATTCATGTATGGTCATCGGATACGTTGTGTCGAGGAGACTCGCTTTTTGGGTCTCCTTTTTGACAAACGTTTGACTTGGGTTCCCCACTTACATACACTTAAGGTCTCTTGCCTCAAGGCTCTTAACCTGTTGAATGTCCTGGGCCATACATCCTGAGGGGCTGATCGGGCCACCCTCCTCCGCCTATACCATCTTCTTATTAGGTCAAAACTCAACTATGGGTGTGAGGTGTACTCTTCTGCCACCGATGCCCGTCTCAGAGTTTTAGACCCTGTTCATCATGCTGGAGTACGTCTGGCGACCGGAGCCTTCAGGTCGTCCCCAATCCCCAGTCTCCTGGTGGACGCTAATGAGCCACCTCTTGATCTTCGTCGCCAGTCCTTCATGGTTCGTTGTTGGCATCGATTACAGCGACTTCCTGACTCCCTTCCCTGCTTGGCGGTGTCATCTGATATCATGTCTCAGTACTACCTTTTACATTTTCCTACACCATGGCCCTTTGGCTTCCGGGTCAGGAAGGCTATGGAGGAGATGGGCATTGATAACTTCCAGATTTGTCCTGTGAGGGTCCCCAGGGTGGCTCCATGGCTTTTTCCAGAAGTTTTCCCCTGCACCTGCTTTACAGACAAGAAGGAATGTCTTCCTCCTCCAGTGGCTCGTTCCCTCTTTTTAGAACATGCCTTCACTCACAGGGGGTCCCTCCCTGTGTACACTGATGGGTCAAAGTCTGATACTGGAGTTGGCTTTGGAGTTGTTTTTCCTGACTTTTGCCGTGGCGGCAGGCTCCCTTCTGTCATGTCAATTTTTACTGCTGAGCTCTCGGCCATTTTATATGCCCTCTAAGTGATTTTTACTCTCCCTCAGCCTTCGTTTACTATTTTTAGCGATTCCTGTAGTGCCTTGCAGGCCTTGTGTAATTTTAACTCTTCCCATCCCCTGGTGTTGGCCATTCTTGAGTGGCTTGTCCTCCTGGGTCATCGTGGCCGCAAAGTCACTTTTTGTTGGGTCCCGGCCCATGTAGGTGTTGATGGGAATGAGCGGGCTGACGCCCTGGCTAAGGCTGCGGTCTCCCATTCCCGGCCTCCTGCCAAGCATCATCCTGTTCCTGCAGTGGACCTTCGACCCTACATAGATGCTACCGTTCGTTTCTGCTGGCAGGACAGATGGGACGCCGTCGGGGCTAACAAGCTCCGCGACGTCCGCCAGCGCCTTGGTTTGTGGAGCTACAGTGGCCTGTCCCTCCGGTGGGAGACGGCTCTTGTACGTCTCCGCATTGGCCACACATTATTGACTCATGGCTTTTTAATGGAGAGGGCTCACCCTCCCTACTGTGATGATTGACTAGTCCCTTTGACAGTGCGGGATCTTTTTGTTAAATGTCCCAGCCTTGGTGACCTTCGTCGTAGGCACCTCTCTGAGTACCAGGAGGGTGACGGTTCTTACAGTCTCTCCCAGGTGCTCGGGGAGGAGGCTTGTAGTGTGGGAGGGAACACCCTCTTCTATGTGGAGGAGGCTGGCCTTCTCCACAAAATAAGATTTTATGATATTTATGGTTTTCAGATGATTTTATGTCGACGAGTTCTTTTATTAATAATATGCTTTTTAGTTTGTGTGTCTTTTAATCGTGGTGCCTGTCTCTTTCGGGTATTCATGTTTTATTAATTGTGTAGATGACAATTTAATGTTGGGCGGTATATGACCTTGGCTGTTGCGCCGCCAGATGCTTAGATGCATCAAGATCAATCAATCAATCAATCAACCTTCTCCTTCGAAGCCAAGCAATCAACCCGACAGTTGTTGATCGGGGGGGCAGGGCGAGGGAGGGTGGTAGGGATGGACAGGATTGAGGAGTAGTGGGTGTTCGAATGCCATCGTTGACAATGCTCGGCTATGCCATCTGAGTCAAGAGTAAACGCCGTAATTAACAACATTTGCCATTGCACTACATTGCTAAAAATTGGTTGAGGTGTGTTTTACACTGTGCCAAAGTACCAATCCCATACACCTCTTATTTTGGAAGATAATTGCAAAAGACGATGATTCGAGGGCCCTAAAATCCATAGTAGCTTATCTGCTCTCGCCACCAACTAAAAACTTTCTTATTGTTCAAGCCTCTCCTCAACTTCTCGCCTCTAAACAATTTATATCAAAACAATTAACTTGTGTATACCACCAAAAAAAATAATCGTATCCTGCATGCAGGCCAATAAAATAACACAAAATTAAATAAATAAATAAATAAATAATCTGTGTCGCTCACCAGCCATATTCTCTCCCCTTCACTCTTGTCAAACAAGCTTGGATAGCTTGGGAAAGGTGAGTTAGGATAACAGACACAACAAATTTGAAGTACACGTCAAAATATGAAAAAAATATTATTAATACATACATTTCGAGACCGTTTAATGCTGGATATCTGAAACCTGGACAGAAGTAAATATAAACAATGTATTCTCTGTCTCATTCAATAATATTTCTAGTGAAGCGCCAGAAACATTCCTTATAGCTGAGCAGCCTGGGTATGTTAGAAATTGTGGATATTCATTGCGCCGTAGCGTCAGTCAACAGACAGACAACAGTACACAAGGGCAGGCGGGACTCATTAGAATCCGATGACTACACACCCACACACACACACATACATCACGAAAACATAACAGAATGAAGCACAAGCATACAGACAAATATTTACATCATGACCTACTTAAATCCACCAAAACGAGGGTGGCGCACCAGAAGTTCCTCCAGAACCTGATGGTTCAGCAGGTGTCGACAAACCACATCAAGTGGCAGGCCCCGGGGCAGAAAGTGTCGGACAGTAGGGCAGGCTAGGCAATAGTGCTCTATAGTGTTAGCACGAGGCGCTCGACACAAGCGACACTCAGTGAAAGGAGGCTCACCCTGCTTCCCAGCAACCTGCCACGGTGGCTGGTAGCCAAGCCTCAAACGAGCAGAGACTACATTGTGCCTCCGAGCCATGAGGAATATTTGTGACGGCAGACAGACTCGTAATGTCGAGCCATTGGGGCTGTTTTTTAAAACAAGTGGCCCCGTGGGGGAAGAGGTAGATAGTAGCTCTTGGCTCCTTGGGCCATTACAATAATAACAATGTTATATGGATAACAATAAGCCTCCTTCTTTCCTCGAGCGGTGGTCGGCCATGCCCTCTCTGGTCGTGGTGGCATGCAGAAGGCTGCAAATAAGAGAAGACCCAGCAGGTCGGGTGTTGTGACGCACGTTAATGTTGACTAATGTACTTGCATCCCTTTCCTATGGCGCTATCCACTTCATTTTTAAGTGTTTTAACGTGATTCTTCGTATCTGAATCACCTATGACAGTGACTGCAGATCAAATCGGTGCTATATTACTTTTAATACAAATACTGCTGCCAAAGCAGCTTTTGAGACAAAAGATTCTCTGTCTGTGGGTGATACCCCTTGTAAGGTTCAGATGATGTGGTCCATAAATGTAGTTGACAGTGACAATGACTATTGCCATAATATCTTCGATGATTCTGGAGAGCATGTCCCTAAGGAGCGTCGCGTTCCTACACCCTCTTTGTTTGTGGCTTAATACAGGGAGAGGCGTGGTAACCTCATCCATGCTTCTAGGTATCTGGAAAAAGAAATTGGATTACTACCGATGGGCCATATAAAAAGTACGGTAAGGTCGTTTTAATCAGAGCCAAAGATCTTACACAGGTTGTCACGAGTTGATGCTCGTGGCATGATAATTATAATATTTGTAGCATAGAGAATAGGGATAAATTAAGGCAGATGGAGTTGTATTCTCTCCTGGTTATGTTTAGCCAGTCAGCTGTAGTGTATCGGCGTGAAGGCAGTACAAATTTGAAAGCACACCAAGCGTCTCTTTCAACTGTCGACTCGTTCGTACGTCCTTACGATATTGTTGCTGGAGGAATATCATACGGAAGACAGGATATGATATCATAAAGTGAAATAATTGTAGGAAATTATAATATTATATATGTCGTATGTTAAAATTGCATGTATGACTAATGTGTATAATTATATACGATGTTAAGATAGTCAGCGTAGGGCATTCGAACTAGTGTGTGTGTGTATATGTTGGTGGCGTGGAGGAATATGTGGCGCCACGTAAAGCCAGCCAGCCACGCCAGCCAGCTAGCCATACAGCCAGTTAGTTCAGCCTCACAGCTGAATGAACAACACCTATTGCTCGTCCTTGGGTCTATCTCTCTTATCTCGCCTTTGTCTCTCGTGACGAAGAGATAACCTGAAGTCGAATAAGTGTATTCACAAGGCTTCAAGGTTATAATTAACCGGTTGCAATAGACAATTGGTTGATTAATAAGGTAAGGAGGGGTAACCGTCTTTCTCGAGGCTGGTAGAGGCTGCCTTTAGAGCCTTGGAGGAATCTTAAGGTACGTAATTACGAGTGATACAGTGTGAATAGACATTGAAAATTACAAGAGATGTGGGGACAATCTTTAACTGAAGTCTATGAAGTGTAGTTTGAATTTGAACATTAAGTAAAGTAATTGAGTAAGTAGATCTTGAAAAAGCACCTAATAATTAATTACAGTGTCATTTCTTGCTTAATCATCGGAATTAACGTAAGATAGGATTATCGAAAGAATTGCTGGTAAATTTTTACAAGTTGCCACAACAGGATTTCATTGGAAAAAAATATAATTCCTAGAAGGTTTTAGTGTGATTTGAGTGATATTGAACTTCGTTTCCTTAGGAAATGCTTCGTTTTCGAGATAGCCCACCTCCCCCCCATCCAACAATCTTGGGGGAGAGCCTGGGAAATCGGGGGTTTTGGGTGGGGGGAAAACTCATAATATAGTATATTTGCCTTTCTAGATTGCACTCATGACATGCCATAAAAGTGGAAAACCCGAGCCAAGTTTTTAACGAGCATAAATATTGAAAAATTAAAAACCCGAGCCAACTTTTTTCTGATCCAACCTGGATCGGGCATCCTTCGGTCTTAACCATAGCATCGAGATATTACAGAATTAAAAAGACCTTACCTGACCTAACCTAACCTTACCTAGAAGGGATCTAACCATGGCATACTTCGTGACCTAACCTTGCCATTCTTCGGGACCTAATCATGGCATCCTTCGGGACCTAACCTTGGCATCATTCAGTCTTAACCAGAACATCAATTTGTTATAGAATTAGGAAGACCCCTTGTTTCATACACCAATTTACCTTAATTGGAAGAAAACGATGTGGAATGTACTGGTTCTTCTGGAGTTGAAAAGTAGGTAGTGTTGTATTCTGGCAAGTCTTATGGGTGGTAGGTGGACTGGATGACCTTATATTCAAAGCACTTTAAACCTTCCAACAATCATTAATAACAACTGATCATGGACAAATGTATTTTTCAATAAGAGGGACAAGTGTTTTTTTGTATAATTTCTGTGTTTCTCCAGTAAAAATGTGTAAAACCAAGCAGCCAGGTGAGTTAACCAGGTGAGCCAAGGATATACCTCCTCCACAGACAGGAGGTCCTTGTTGTACTGGCAAGATAAATGTAGAGACTGAAGTTACAGTGACGTAGTCACGTGTTGTAGGTCTATGATTGGTCAATAACGAGATGATAGAATTGTGTGAAAAACTGATTGGTTAGATTTGGCTTGAAGTTAAAACATGTGCCACAAGGTCGCACTGTGGGGCTCATGGTTACCATGACAACCACAGTTGATCAGCTGACCTATGTTTTGATTTCAATGCAGATGGCAGCTATATTGTTTTCACTTGCAAAGACATTGAAGGTTAGAAATCGTGAGAGTGGCCTTATAACGCATTTATAACGGATATGCTACTAAGAAATATTGTAGTACAAGTTGAAATAGAGCATATTGTAATAAGAAAAGTGTGAAAAATGCAATTTTGCGAAATTTTTGGACTCTGAAAAATACGACACCCACTACACTTATAGGTAATTAATGATATAACGCATCTGCGAGGCAAATGGTATATAGAAAAGTTGTTTGTAATACTGAAATATAAACACTGGTGATATAATTTTTTTTTTAAATCGAGTTGTGGCAACTTGTAAAAATAATCCGAATTCCGTAAGAAAAATCGCAGGAAAAAATCAAGAAAAGATAAGTGAGGATCAGCGAAGTCCGTTATGAGACCGTTAAAGAAAACGAGTACCGTAATTCTCGATTTATTGCGATATAATAAGCTAGCTAGTATTTCAATTCGTGTGAAAGTGTATGCGTGTGGAATTAATTTATTAATTGTTTAATTAATTATTGTTGGTGTTTAACTGAGATTAATAAATATAGTAACGTAACGTAATTTGATTGTTTCAGTTACACCTACGTTCTACTACTACTATAAATATGCATATATAACGAAACGAACCCTATAAAATAAATTAATTGTTGACGAAATTCGGAAGATAGAGGGGATATGATCTACAAGATGACCGTTGAGCCAACACAGCGAAAGTCATCCATATTTTAAGCCCGGTGTAACATTTAATAAGGACTCCCTCAGATATTGCACTCCCCAGTCAATATTATACGTAAAATTTCCACTCCCCCAGTCGTTTTTATATGTGTTTTATGAACTCCCCTTGAATTATTTGCACTCCCCCCAGCCAATGTCGTGGATAGTACAAATATATAGATATTGTAAAAATATATTTACATGTTAAAAAGCACGGTCAGTGTTAGGTCAATTTTATTGATTAAAAATCTTTAAAAATATATATATTCCTTACAAAATAACTACTAAGATTTTAACATTATAACACTATTATTATTTGTTTTGTACTCTGTCGGCTTCGCCTACGTTTCATTGATTTTGGAAACGGCAACAGCACACCGTTGTCCAAACACTCTATCATATGTTGCCTCATCCTGGTATTGTCATATCTACATATTGGATTCCCACCCTCTGATAGGAATTCTGTTGCATTTGCAATTGCATAGAGTCCACAATCATTCATATTTGGTTGCTGATCACAGTTAATGAGATGCACTTCTAGGCACCCATCTTTGGCAAGACATTCATAGCGAGATTTCAACTGTTTTTGTGCAGATTCAGTCAATTTGGGAGGCATCATACTATCTGCTATCTCTATCCTCATCCTGAACGTCGAAGATGTGAACCAATGAATCCGATTTTCATCAAAATGAACCTGTACAGTATTAAATCCAGATGAATCATACCCACTTGGCCTCTGTGCAAAAAGTGTTGTGTCCAGTCCTCCTGCTACAGGATACTGCTTACGAAGTAGAGTTTGTGCAGTATCAATAATCCTATCATTCAACCAATCATTATTAACAATTATCTGCTTGTCATCCTCAGTCAATCCAAGAGAAGCAATCCACATTCGAGTAAGAATTTTTGCCTCTGCACTAGCATCTGGTTGGTCACTATCACTTACACTATCAATAATACTCCTTTCAACAAATGGTTTTAAGTTACACAAATTTTGTTTTTTTTTAAGCTCCACATTTGACGATGAAAGGACACACGTATTGTTATCCAACAATTTTTCAAGTTTGAAGGGACCACTCCATGGAAGTGAAGCCTTACCGCCTTTCCTGTCAGCACGTTTAAGGTTTTTTAAGAGAACAAGATCTCCAGGCTTGTAACTGTAAGCTGTGTTGTGTCGTTGGTTGTAATCTTTTTGTTGTTTAGCTTGTGCTTTCTGAATATTAGCGGTTGCACTTACTTTACACTGCTCACGAATCTCTTGCATAGCTTGTGCCACTTTCACTACATAATCTTCATCAAACTCAGATGCTGCTGAAGGATTCTGTATTCCATACTGGACGTCCACAGGGAGTTTGGGTTCACGGTTATAAAGCAAGAAAAATGGAGAATAACCTGTTGATCTGTGAACAGCTGTTCTGTGAGAAAAAAGCACCCCATCAATACAGGAAACCCACTCGTCATTATTTTTTTCAAGTATTTTTAGTAATTTATCCTTTATTGTTCTATTCTGCCGTTCCACAAGTCCATTTGCTTGAGGGTGGTAAGCACTCGTCACCTTTTGCTTTACCCCAGTAAGCTTATGCAAAGTTTCAGAAACACGGTTAACAAACTCCCGACCTTGATCATTAATTTGTATATCAAAACACGAATGCCTTGTTATAAGTTCATAGAGAAATTCAGCCACACTCGAAGCATCTTTCTGTTTAAGTGGTTTTGCTTCAGTCCATTTCGAAAAATAGTCAATAGCAACAACTAAGTATTTGTAATCATTGGTTTCTGGTAGTGAGCAAATGTCTATTCCAATCTGTTTCATGACCGTATTAGGAACAGGTACCGAGTGTAGCTTTGGTGCTTCATTCGATAGTTTGGGGTTTACTTTTTGACACTGAGCACAAGATTTTATATAAGCAGACACATCAGCTTCAACAGATCGCCAATAAAAGCGCTTACTGACTAAAGAAATTGTACCTGCAATTCCATGATGTGCACGCAAACTTTTAGACTCCTGGGTTTCACCAAATCCTTCATGAATCTCCTGAAGAACACACTTCACTTCTTGTTCATTCCACAAAACTTGCACTTTCAGTGGTTCACCATTTTTCTGCTTTCTATTGTAGTATAGTTTGTTATCGACGATGCAAAATGGTTTACAAGCACGTCGAAAATTAGCCTTTTTTCCTTTATCACGTACACCATCAGGATATGCCTGCCTGCTTATGAAGGTAAAAATATCTTGAAAAGCATAGTGATTTCTGTTGTGTAAATCCATGGCAGCTGGGTCTAGTTCAGAGTGAGAGGAGTGCACTCAGCGATGAGGTCTGCTGGAGTGCTGGACTGACCACGTACAGCCGTGGCTGATAGAAACCAAGTCAATCCCCAGTCAAATTTACCAGTTGGCATCCCTGATACGGAAGGTGAAGTTCACTGTTTCGAAACATTATCACATACAGCTAGATGTTGGCAGAGTGTACTGTACAGTACAACAGGTTCACCTAATTTAGATGAACTTGAAGTCTTGGACCACTGGCACGAACTCTTTCAAATATATATTCGAAATGCACAGGGAGGGGAGTGCATATTATTCAGAGGGAGTGTCTATTACACATATAATATACACTGGGGGAGTGGCATTTGTATGTATAATAATGACTGGGGAGTCCCAATTATATGTATAAAACCGTCTGGGGAGTGATAATTCAGGGGAGTGCAGATTAGACGTGACACCGGGATGGCATAATCGAATCCATCAAACCACATCGAACATTTAATTATAGAAATGGGCGTATATACAATGAGGACCTGTATGAATTCTCAGAAGAGGACATTCTTGCTATGTGCCCAGATAGTGTCCAACGAGTAACAAGGATAAAAGGCATTAAAAATATGATCATCCTCACTTTTCATGGCTCTCATATCCCAAAAGGCATTAACATCAACCAAACCTCTTTTGAGGTGAAGCATTTTGTTGAGCGTCCTTTACAGTGTGTTTGCTGTTATGAGTTTGGTCATGGGAGGAGGAACTGCACATAACGTTCCAGGGGTGGTAATTGTTCTGCTCTTGACATACATCCTACTTCTGAGTGTCAGTCAGAGAGTTACTGCTTTTACTGCAGGGATGCTCATCCCCTACGTTCTCGCCAATGTAAGATGTACTTCCTCGAGCAGGATATCCTCCACTTGGCTAACTCCCAATTCATCAGCATTGGTATTGCCAGACGGCAACTCAACTTCAGGCGACAGAAGGATGGTGATGTTAGTACATACGCCTCCTCCCTTCGCCCTCATCATTCCAAGTCGAAAACATCTAATTTGGTTGTAGCACCCACTCACCTCTCCCAAGAAACAGCTGCTTTTTACTCTGGTAAGAATGTTTCTCTGGTTTCAATTCAAATAGCTTCTCTATCTTGGAAACTTTATCAGATACTCTGTCTGGTTTCCCTTCCCCTGATGACAATTCTCAGGCTTTAACTAAATGTTTTTGTGGTAGAGGTTCACACTGCAACACATTTTCCAAAAGGGAAACCCAAGTCAAATAAATTGCAACAGAGGCGTCTTTTTGGTTCCTCTGAGACACTTGACTCCATAGGCGTTCCTGCTTGCAATACAACCGTCTTTGTAGACTCATCCATATTTTCTTCTCAATCCCACCAGAAGTGTGCTCGTTGCTCCGATGAGTCTCTTGATTCAACAGATGTTTCCCCTCCCAAGCTTCCTTTGAGAACATTAGATGGGAGTGAGATGAATGTGAATAGCTCGGTTGTTGTGACTTCAAAAGATACGGTTTCTCTTCCGCTCGAGTAGGGGAGTGATCCTTCCACCTGCATTATGGATATTGATGTCTCTGTCTGTGTCGGTGATACTACTACTGTACAGGCCAATACCCAATGTGGTTGTTTCAACCACATCTCCCTTCACCTTTTCCTAATAAATCAGGTGCTTCAGGGACTCGTGTACGAGTCCCCTCGGGTCCACTCTTCTGCTAGTGGCCCATAATTAGAGAAAACTTGTCGATTGAAGCATTCTCGTGGCTCCGATGAGTCTCTTGATTCAACAGATGTTTCCCCTCGCAAGCTTCCTCTGTGAACAAATGAAAAGTGACAGATCAGACGATATCGGTAGGTCACACACTGGTCAGACGAAAGCGATAGGTCACTTAAGACTGAAGGCTTCATTCAGCGAAGGAATGTAGCCAGGGCCAAGGTCAGTAGTAATGTAGAAAGCGCCATCCCAGTTAGCAATAGGTAAAGAGTATTAAACGTTGAAGTTGGGGTGGAACCTAGTTTCTCCCTGGTGGGGGATAGTCTAGTAAGAGGCCAGGATAGCGAGTGCTTTAGGGATAGGAAGAAAAAGAGAACAAATAGATGCTGTCCTGAGGCTACAACGTTTGTGACATTAGTTGGTACAAACAACCTCCGGCAAGATGACATCGACACGATACTAGAAAAGTAGAGGAAAATTATTAGGGAATTCACCAATAGGAGAAGGAAGGTAGCAGTGTGTAGCATCATTCCTAGATATGATGTTGGCCCTGACTATTTTCGGTAAATGTCGGTTGTCATCGTAGATTAAAGGCGCTAAGTAGGCATTTAGATATCTGGCACCACTTATGTAGGGATAGAACATTGTATAGTCAAGATAGCTTACATCTCAACAGTGTTGGCAAAGCGAGTTTAGGAAGTGTTAGGCAAATTTATAGCTGAGATCCCAGCTTCGCGAGAAGAAATGAGAGAAATGCCAACAATGAGGAAGGAGATGGATAGGAAGTAAACGATAGGCAGGTAGAAACAGATAGGCAGACAGATACGGATCCGGTTCCAGATGCAGAGGAGGACTCCGAGCAGGGTTTTCACTGAAGGTATCGCATTCGGCTCCACTGATGAGACATGCTCGTAACAAATTAAACCTTATGTATACTAACGCAAGGAGCGTTATTGGAATAAGAGATGAACTGCTTACATACGTAAAATAATGAGAATCCCAATATAATTAATATAGCAGAAACAAGGTTAAATTTTTAGCGAAAAACAATATTTGGCAGAAGTAGTTATCACTGGTTATCAAATTATTGCTAGCTGTACGAAACATAAGAAGGGGGTGGAGTGAGCCGTGTTTGGCAGCAAGTAAAAAAGCATATATTGCTTGGAATTATAAATATAAATCACCAGATGTATTCATGCACTTATATACATCCCTTGTTAGACCACATTTAGAATACTCAGATGTTGAAATGTTGGAAAGCGTACAAAGAAGAGCAATTAAAATTATCCCTGACATTCGTTATATGACATATCAGGAAATATTAAAAAAAAACATGTTTTCTCTTGAAAATCGTAGCACACGTGACGACCTCTTTTAAAATCCTTAAAAAAATTGATAAATATATAAAATTTATTTATTATAGCTCAATCCCCAGTCTGGAACGAGAAATAACTGTTTCGAGCACAACTTCTTAACACTGAACTGCGAAATAACTTTTTGAATAAACTGGAATAAACTCCCGGCATCTGTAGTAGAAGCGAATACAGCAGAAACCTTTTAACATTGCCTGACAAATATTTTCAGGAAAAAGGTTTTAAGTATGTTCTGTTTTAATTAATTCTTTCAACCACTTTTCCTACTTTCCTATAAAATTTCCTTGTGCATTCTTTATAACAAACAAGGTGTTATTTTCTATTTGTTTTTCCAACATAGATACCTGGTGGAAATGGTGGGTGGGGAGGAGCCTTGTCCATTATCTATCCTTTCCTTCAACACGTAGTCTAGATTGGCGTAGTTAAATAGGTAACCTCGTAAAAGGCTATTATGTGCCTCATGTTGCCTGTACTTCCTTTGTATTCCTTTGTATTAGAAGGGCGTGAGATGAATGTGTAACACTGTTAAACATCCTTCAGTGGAATTGCCGTGGCTTGCGTGCCTCCTAGGATGAACTGCGGGTTCTCTCTCACTTCTCCCCTATGTATGTTTGTCTCCACGAGACAATGCTTGGGGACCCCATTCCTGCCAATCCTCCTATATACTTTGCATTTTTAAGCCCAGGGGGACTGACTTTATTCTCTGTACTAGTCATCCCCAAAAGGACTAGAATAAAGATTGTAGGATCTGGTCACTTTCAAGTGGATTTGATGAAGTATGGATTAAAAATCCACGTGAAATGTACTGCAACCAGAGGCTTATTTTTCACTGATTTGTAGCCCGCCAGCACAAGGGGGTGCATTATCTTTTTGCATGCAGTAGTCTAAACTCCCTCCCCTTTTATGGGCCCTTCAGAACTGATCTCATGGAAGGTGCAGCCCCACTTGTAGCTCTTATGGTAACGTGGACTTGGGCCCACAGCACTGGCTGTTACAGTTGAGAGGGATAATCTCTTCCACCTTGTACGAAACCTTCCCTCTCCCTTATTATTATTATTTTTTGTATAGGGTGATTTTCATGGTCGTCATCCTCTGTGAGGTGGCAATATGGTCAATCCTAGGGGTCTTTTGTTTGCTTCTTTTATTGAGAATGAGGGATTAGGGGTTTAAAATACAGGAGATGTGACACATTTTCATAGCCCTACTGGGACTTTTACAGCATTTGACATTTCCGATTGCTCATCCAGTGTACTATTAGATTTTGCTTGGAATGTGTTGCCCGATTTATATGATAGTAACCATTTTCCTATACTCCTATAAAATAACAGGTACGAACCACAGTCTCGTCTTCATCTGTGGAGATTAGAGAAGGCTGACTGGCAATCTTTTAAAGAGCTTTTTCTCAGGTCTCTTCTGTTGCAGATTTTAGGAGCTCTTACGAGGCTAAGACCTACTTCACCGAAAGGCTCCACTCTGCTGCTTTTAACTTTGTACCTGAAACATCTGGCCACTTTCCCAAATGTTCTGTCCTTGGGGGTCACCATT